>VZRF01007958.1:122725-182198 GCA_013396875.1 Vireo altiloquus | reverse complement strand
AAAGGAGGGCCATGAGGATGAAAAAGGGCCTTGAAGGGACNCTCTTGGTGTGTCCTGTGCAGGACCAGGAGATGGACTTGATGATTCTGATGGGTCCCTTCTAACTCAGGATACTCTTTGATGCTGTGATTCTATGAAGAGAAATTCTACTGGAGGAATGGAAAATCTCCCAACTGAAAGGAAGGAGTAGAACTAGTTGGAATGCTACTAAAGAAGGTGTTAAGAGGCCAAGATCTCCATTAAGCATAAAGAAGATATGTCATTTATGTTCTCCTCTAATGAGGAAGCATAGTGGCAGTCTCCATGAAATGAAAGGTTGAAAATTCACACTATGCAGTTAGTTACTTCAGATTATATTGAGGTGAAGATTTCAGCAGAATCCATATTTATGGATGTAAACTCCATGTATATGGAGTTTCCATATTCATAAAGACAATAAGAACTTTCATACAACAGATAGAGTCATATACACATTTTTGAAGGAGGTAGAAATTTGCTTCCTTCAGTACACCCACTAGTTTCTTTGTGCTGAGTAGGAGAAAAATCCCCCAGGAGCACATTAGATTACATGCTCTGTTTAGAAGTTTTGCACTTTCTCTGAAGCTTTAACTTGCAGTTGTTGCCAAAATCAAATAATTAAATGAGATGGACTCTGGAGGTCTGATCCAGGATGGCAGTCCTCACATCCCCAGTTACCGCAGCAGCATGGGAAGGCAGAAGACATTTATAATTATTACTGGAGGATGGGAAGGCAAGAAAGCAAGAGCCCTCCTGCCACTGATAGCAAACCGTACGTCTCCTGTCATAAATTTAGCAAGCTCCATTTTAAAAGCCAAATTAGGATTTGGCTTTTTACCTCCCTCTTTATATTGGGAAGCTGTTTGTTAACCTCTCAAGAGGTTAGGAATTTCCTTTTGATAACTTATTTTATATAACTATTTGGTTTTGTTCTATATACTTTATAGCATGTAAGTAGGTCTTCTCACTCCCCATATTGACTTACAGGATTTCCTTTCCTTTCAGCCTGTCTTTTTCTGGACTAAGAAAAGTTTTTAGATTGCTCCCATGTATCTCTGCACCCCTGATTGTGCTAGTAGCCTCTCCTGCATTTGAGCCCTTACCCTTCTTGCATAGAGGTGACCAAAACTGTTAATGGTATCTCAGATGAAGTTTGGGATGCACAAAAAAAATGTTCTTCCTGATAGCTTCCAAATACTTCACTGACACACCCCAAAATCTCATTTACTGCTTTACTAGCATCTCATTCTCCCTATATGCAGTCACCCTTTAAGCATCTTCAATTAATTATCTCCAAGTTTATAGCAGAAATCCTCAATATTTGTAAGAGCAATGACTTCACACTTTGCTCAAATGAATTTCATTGCATTGCATCAGTACTTGAATTCTTTTTATATCAAAATCAGTAACAGAATTATTAAGACTGGTCTCAAATGGAATATTGATTTCACACTGCATTTTATCCCATTTCATTTAGCCCCCACACCTCACCTTATCTCACTTCCTCCTGAAGTTTGCCAAGCCTTACATTCTCCTAAGCTCAGGCTAGACTTGGTGTGAAGTCTATGAGCCCCATGGCTCTGAAGCCATGGGGCTTCAGAGAGATCTGTACAGTTTAAATACCTATACAGAGACAAGGTCAGGTACAATCAATGTCATCTTCGACAGATGTTTGTCCAATGTGCTTTCAAAACAACATGGCTATAAAAATATTCAACTAGCCCAGTTAGAAGTATCTCCTAGTGTTCATTCCAAGCCCTCTCTGCAACAAAAAAAAAAGCTGTTTCATCATTTTCTTTTCCCACACGAAAAGAAAATTATTGATTGACATTTTATAATACTCTTGCTACATGGATAGACTGTGACTGTTTCACTGTCCTCCTCCTTGACATTCAAACAAACCCTATTCTCTCAGCCCCTCTAAATAGCATGTTTTATAAATGTGCATTTTACTTCCTATCTTTCTGGGATTTTCTCTAGTTTATTCAATAAAACTATTTAAAATAATAAAGTTTTACAATAAAATATCCTTAAATCAGGTAATTCCTGTTTTAAACATGAATGAAATAATGATAACTGATACAGAGAGTATTTGTTGTGCAAGGAGTACACAGGGACATATGTGCCCATAAAAACAAACATACACAAAATGTGCCTTCGTATGAAGCAAATATTTCACTGGGTATTGGTGAAATATATCCACGTGCTGTCCATTTAAAGTATTCCTTTTATTCCTCTCTTCTACATATCAGAAGCTCTGATGCCACAGACTTGAAAACTTGAGTCTGTTCAAGCACTCTACAGAGTTTGTTCCTACTGTTTTGGATTACTGCTTCAAAAGAGTTATTATTAACGCACACCAATTTTCATTTTGTAAATAGTGCTTAAGGCAGCTAATGCACTTGCTACGTTTATGAACAGCACAAAATATCTAACAGTTTCTACAGTATTCAAAACTATTCAAAGAATATTCAGATAAGATTTTAGTCAATACACAACCTTCCACTTCCTGCCTTCCTTTGAGAACTGATCACCCTGTTTTCCCTGGAAGAGAGAGATCCCTGTAAATTGCTATTGAACAGTCATGTAACATTGTCTGCCCACAAGTTTATCATAATTCCATGTAAAATAAGACAGATACTTTGATCCCATGATTCCATATGCAATAATCAAAAGAGGTGTTCAGGAGATAGAGCATAAAATATGGGAAACCTGAGCCCTGTCATTCTCCAAGATCTCCCATCATATGCTGAAGGGACTCCTAATATTTTTCCCATGGAGCTTTTCCCCAAGTAGAAGCCTTAATAAAATACTAGCACCTTCTAAGTTTGGGGTTTTTTTTCCAAGATCAATTTATTTTCATCATTTTGACAGCAAATATAATTTCATCTATCTCACACATTTTTCTGCCACAATTATTTATTCTTGAGGCCCCCATATTCTAATTCAGATACTAAACAATATGTTTTGGAGGTTTTCTTTCATTCCTTTCCACCACAGAGGTACCTAATCCCTTGCTGTCAGCTCCAGAAGTATTGTTGCATCAGTTTACAGGCTTGAATTCCAGTCTTGTCATCTGAACAGCCGTGATGAAAGTACCTGAATATCTGATGCAAGTGCACATTCCCAGGTGGCAGCCATACCTTATTAACCACTTGTTAACATTAACCCCTCTGTTTATCTGTCTCAGAGAATGCTGCAATCCCCACCCTGGATCTCCTCTGCTGCTCAATGACAGGAGGATTTTCAGTGACTTGCTCTCATCTCACCTTCTGCTGCCCTGTGTTTAAAAGAAAGAAGCTGGAAAGGATATTGTCCTGTAAAAATCACAGGTTTTAGGTGAGGGTGCGTTCCATTCCCAGGCAGCTTTTCAAGCTTTCCACTTTCTGACACTCTACGCTAATCTGTGACAGGATACCTCAAGGGGTTTTAGGAACTTGGGTTTGCTTGGCAACACAGAAGGAAAAGCCTCTGTTTTCTGCGGCTTAAAAGGCTACAGAAACTCTTTCTTTGTAATTTGAGAATTCAGAATCAGTCCTATTTGAAAGTATCTTCTTGCAAAAAGCCAAGAGAGCTTTCAGTTGCTTTTTTCCACTCATTTTCTGAGTACAATCACTGAGTTTGAGATCACTGTGGGTCATACTCTGACCTTACCTGCGTACAAAGATACTCATTTCAGGTGAAAAGCTCAGGTTGGAATTTAATCAAATTTTCATCCTCTTCCCCTTCCCTTCCTCCTTCCCTCTTGCCCTTGACAGTCATACTATAGGAGCCAGGTCTAATCTATCCCTTACAGCGCTGACCATATGGACTGCTGTATATTTTCCTCTTGAAAACTTGTGCTCTGATTTCCCAGTGATAGTGCTATAAACACTTCTCTCTTTGGAAAGGAAAGTAAGAAATTTGACCTGAAATGCCCTTTGAGTATACCTCCTCAGGGAAGGAGATTGTCCTGTCCCAGATAAAAATATTAAATTAGTAGCAGTCACTTGAGTTACACCATTTTTTGTTGCCTATATGTAAGGGGCACAACACCTAGCATTAACACTTAGAGCCTGCCTTCCCTGTGAGTCCTCCACTAAATACTTCCGTATTTATTCTCATTTATGCTTCACTTGGGCAGAAGCCTGATACCTTCCCTTCTAGAAAGCAAGTAGACAAAATTTGATTTGAAATAACAGTTCCCAGAAGTTTCACTTACCTCAGTAATTATTACTCAGGGAGAGGAAAAAAAAACAAAACAAGTCCCTAAATCCCAATACTTTGCTGATAGCTCCTCTTTACCACTGACATTGTATTTACTGCTATATTTTAATTCAAGCATGAAAAAATGGTCATATACCTATATCTTTGTTATCCAGAGGCTGACAAAGGAAATAATAGGGTAATTAAATGGAACATTGGAACAGGCTCAATAAACAAATATACCCACCATTTTATTGGCAGCAACATCTTCATTAAAACAGATTTTAGTGTCACGCAGAGGGAAAGGAAAAAAAGGCATAGGGGATGGGAAAGTGAAAAAGTAGTAATATTTTCCAGGACATCTTCCAACAGAGGGAAAACATGGGATGAAATTATGTTTATTTTCTGTTAGGGAGTCAATGCCAGCAGTGGACTATGTTGAATTCCCATCACATGATCAATGGCCTTTTCAGTTCACACCTGAGTGACTTTACAGGGGAAATAAATCACCTTGATTCAGCAACAGAGCAGCTCCTGCAAAGTGCTGAGGAGACAATAGGTTATTGTGCTCTGACCTGCACAGGATTAAAGGTGTTCCTGCAGGATCTATCTGTAAGCTTCCAAAGGCCACATGAAACAGTCAACTGCTCACCATAAGGCACTTACCTGAAGACATCAGCAAACTCAGAAGAACTGTAGCCAGACACAGCCCCCATGCCAGATGTGCCAGCATCCTTTCTTAAGGTAACACAGTGAGCTCAGTGTTTTCCATGGATCCTAACATTTTCAATGAAACTTTTATTGTCCTCTTAAACACTAGGTAACTAGTTATTTGAAGAGGTTGTTTGCACATTTCACAGCTCCTCTGCTTTCCTGGTTGAAGTAAGTGGCATTTATAACAGGAGAGATCAGGCAGGGAAGTTTTCTCTAGGCTAAGGATATGCCCTGTCTAAGTCTGCAAACAGATGTCTTGAAATTACTAGATTCACCTGGGGAAACTACTTCTGCCAGAAACAACAAAACTGCCTCAGTCTGAGCCTTTTAAGCTCACTCAAATAATTATCTCACTGTCTTCATAGATTGCTGTGTCCAAGTCATGTTTACAGCCACAGTTCCCCTGCAGAGAAGTTCTTCCATGGCACCTCTGGTTGTTCAGTGAAAATCCAGCTTCTGGCACCAGCTGCTTTATTAGTTTTGTATCACCTGATGTGGGAACAGAATGCCACAAAGCAACCCCACCCCTCCTTTTCCAGTCCATACAGGATTCATGCATCCAACACTTAATGTTAACTTGGAGTAAGAAATCTGTGCCATGCTTAGGTTGGAATAATTCTAATTTCAAATAGTAACTATTCAGATGGCATAAAAATGCATGAGTCAGATGTAGAATGGGGTGGCTCAGTGGGCAGGCCCAGCAGCTCTCTCCTCTGCCGCCTGGGAGAGGCCAGGACTGGTGGGAGTGCCCCTGGATTGGGCAGGTGCTGAATATGCCATGCTTGACAGAGATGGAAGATGTATTTTTACAATGGCAACAGCAGTCATGTGCTGGCATCTTTGAAATGCTTTCAGAACATTATAGATTAATTTGAGCCCTTCTGTTCCTGAAAACATATGAAGGAAAATGCAAATAGGGCAAGAAAACCAAAGCATGTGGCAGAGACGGAGCTGCTGCAGTGCAACCCTCCTCACCACCACAAACAGTGCCTCAAGGAATGTATAACCTTGATACATTCAGGGCTGACAGGATATATGGAGGTCTCATAAACCAAGGAAGCAGATACATAACTTTGTATGTCTCTAAAGACCTCAGCAGGTTTGTGTTTCCAGCAGCACTTCCTCTCACCCTAGGGGGGACAAAAAAACCTATTACTGGCTTCGGAATTAAATGTTAAGAAACTAAAATTATATATCCATGGGAATCAGCCTCATCCCAAGCACTCAACTGTTTTGTATCCCACATATCTTCAGCTGTGGGATGCCATTAATCCCCTATATTCTAAACTGTGCACAAATCCTCATAAAATTCTGCTGTATCTCTAAAATTACCTAAAGTGCAGAGCAAAAGAAGGATTTTAGGGCCAACGGAAATACAGAATAATGGTGGGGTGAGGGATTTAGAGCTAAGGGAGTGGCTGGTGTGGCAAAGGGCAGGGATGGCCGCAGAACAGATGGTGATATTGAAATTACATCATTATCATATCATTATCAGCTGGGTGGAACACCCCTCACTTAGAACCAGAAACGAGTCCTGAAAAAGAAGGGAAAACAGCCCCTACCTATGTGGGCCAGTGAAAGGTTAAATAGTAGAGAGGTGGTAATGCTAATGGCTGGTAATGTGCAGCAATATCTTGGGAACAAAGATAAAGAGATTTGGGTGAGAGCACGTGATCAATGAATTTCATAAGAGAGCAAGGAGAGAAATGAGTGTATGCAAGGAGGGTAGGTCAGAAGGACTCAGGTTGGTTTGTGATCTACCAATATAAAGACAGAACCTAGAGGCATGCAGATCACCAAAAGTGCAGTGATGGAGCTGTGACCATCTTGTGTAATTAAGAGATTAGAACATTCTGAACATAAACCACCAAGTTCACCTGGAGCCTAGCTCAGTTTCAGCCTCTATTGATTTTCTTGGGATTACAGTATATATTCTGCCCTGAGAGATGTTTAATCAGCTGTTCTGTTCAAATACTGGTTTAAGCATTATTCTGTTCCTACGTGTTAGCCTCTGTACAAGATTGATCCTGTAGGCTACATTACATCAGAGAGAGTTGTGGGACTGAAAGCTACACAGATAATCATCTTGGGTGTCTGGTTTCCTTATTAGAAAACAAGGAAACTAAAATCTATGTTAGACCCAATGTGGATCTGTAGTTACTGCAGTGCAGCTCTATGTCTAACTTTTCAGTTCTATGTCTAACTGCCCTGAAAGGTCCTTTGCCCAGACTTTTTGCAGGAAAACACAATTCATACTTTGCATTTTGTTCAGCGTTGTAGTAATATGATTCTTGTGGGCAAAGGCCAGCAGATTTTTGTACCCTGGGTGAACTACAGGAAACTTCTGTCTGAGTGCTCTGGGTGCATAACATTTGTATAGCAAAGTGACTGAGTCTGCCTTTCTTTCATCACAGGCTGAGCTTACACAGGAGTGATAAAGTTGGTTGGAAAAGCAAGGTTTATGAGATTCATAAATAACACAATCTAAATTAGCATAAAAGAGCATTAATAAACCCCTGCCTAGTATGCAAACATACTCACAGAACAAAAGAGCAGTTTTTAAAAACTAGTTTTATCACTTTATTCAACAGAGTAGTAGCTCTTTGAAGAGACTGAGAGAAAATGCCGTCTCTTGCAAAACTTGTTCAACACATCAGAGAATAAATAAGGTGGTAGGCAGCAGCAAGAAACAGCAAAGGTTAATTTTACATAAATTGGCAAACTTTAGACTAACTCCAGCTTCTCTGTGTGAGTCACTGTAAACTGTATCTTTCAAAACAAAGACTTTCTAGGGCATCAAGGATTTAAGTGGTAATGGTACAAAGCTGCATCATGGACATTCAGACTGGACATCAGGAAGGATTTCTTTAGTGAGAGTGTGGTCAAGCACCAGCATCCTGAAAAAATGGAGAAGTGGTTGATGCCCCGAGTCTTTCAGTGCTCAAGAGGCATTTGGACAGTGCCCTTAATAACAGGCTTTAACTTTTGGTCAGCCCTGAAGTGGCCTGGCAGTTGGATTAGATGGTCATCGCTGCCACTTCCAACTGAATTATTCTAGTCTAGTCTGGTCTACTCTAAAAAAAGAGTATCATATCCCTTCGATGTACAATATGCGCTTTCTCCAGATTCTTTTCCAACTCCTCATATCCTTCCCAGGAAAAATACACCACAGACAAATCCGTGGAAGTAAGAGGAATGCTGCAGAGAGGCTGGTTTCTGGTGAGGAGGGACAGATATTTTTGAAATGTTTGAGCAGAGTGTAGTCCAACACAATGCATTCCAGATTCCCAGCGGTAAGTTTTAGCATCTCCACAAGGGATAAGAACCATGCAAGACACCTAGAGGAAAGATGTGTGTACAGGCCATAGAAAAATCAAAAATCCAGGTCCTTGCCTGTAACCTTCTGTACTACCCAGTCAGACTGAACCTGCATGAGTGCTTTAGATCAAATGAAAAGATTCATTATGTGTCTTTTCTCATTCCTCCTGCTGTTGTGTCATTCTCTTCTAACTCAGCTCTGGGATTTTTAGCCCCACAGAGTAAAGGCTGCTCGCATTGTATTGCCTAGTGAGGTTGGGTCCCCACTTTATTTCTGTGAGGAAGCTTAGGGCACTGAGCATGCGTGGTTCTCACAGCATGAGAAGAAGAAATGGCCAAGTATCACTCCCAGTGCATGAAACTCACTGCATCAAATACACCTTTTGCAGAAAAGTCCACAGGGTTCTTCCCTTGCCTATCTGCTGAAGGAAATACATGTATTTCCTAGAGTCAATACGTGGTAGTTGGACTGATTGTCCCTACCCAAACACAATGCAAGTGCCACAAAAAATCCCAAGAGTACAGGAAATCAGCAATGTGATTCTACTTGTTCTACTGGTGTTTTCAAAGGGTCCTGTCACCAGAGATCACTGCAATCACAGACCTTCTACACGCAGGTAAGACTGATCTCATGCTGCAGTAAATCCTGGGCCACCTGGGCTGAAACAAGACACAAGGTTCATGCTACAAGGGTCACTAGGAGGTCAGCTAGCATTAGCAGCCTTTTAGGAACCACTGTTTCTCAGGCTAGAGCTGGCTCAGGCTCCAATGCTCTGCAGCCAGCAAAGCTTTGAGCATTCAGCAGGCCAAAGCTCATTAAAAATAAGGAAGAGTAGGGTGAGGAGAGAGGCCAAGTGAGAAGAACACAGCCAGTTGTTGTACAATGGAAATCTCCTACTGGCTTTAAGCCCAATGGCAGCCATGATCCTTAGTGTTCAGGAGAGAAAATGGGACAAAGGTAGCAAGACACAAATGCTAAGAAAAAGGAATAACTGCCACTGAGCTAGTTGTTTATTTTGGTCTATTTTTGCACTTATTGCTTCAACTAAATCAACTTTACTTGAGCTTTCGGTGTAATGATGTAGCTCAGCTGTTGAGCTCTTTCCACTAGGAGCTAATGCCTGCAGTATGTATGGTGCTGGACAGCCGAAAACTTATCTTCAGACATGTTCCAAATTAAAGCAACAATCTCGAGAGAGTTTCCAAAAAGCTTATCTTGATGGCAAATATTTTTTTTTTCCTAGTTGCATCTGATGCAACATTGCTGCGTTCCTCTGCCTGCTTCAAATATACTCTGGAACTACCTAAATGAGTGTAACAGAGAGATAGAAATAAGCTGTTCTGGAACACTGAAGCATTACAAGAAATGTCAACAGATCTGTATTTCTTTCTCCCAGAAATGTGTAGCAACTTCAAGGCTATTTCCATTATCTTCAGATTTTCAACCTTTGAAGCTGGAAGCGCACTGTGGAGCACCATGTCCACAGCTGACTTTGTGTGTTACAGTTCCCGAGGCAAAGGGCAGCCATGAGCTGCCCAGAAGTCCTGCACTGGTGCTCAGGTCCTCCAGCAGAACATGCAACTATTTTATTCCTCCACCTGCTCTGACAGTATTCCCACCACAAAGGGATACTGTTTGGATGGGTGAGAGACACGAGAGGAGACAAAACCCCAAAATACACTGGAGGCCACTCCTCTCCAAACTTCCAACCTGACTGTAGACACAAGCATCCCATGAGTTCTCTAATTTTAAAGTCAAAATGGAAATACCTATTTATAAATAACAATGGGAGAGGAAAAAAACCAAAAAAACCCTAACCAACCAACCAACCAACCAAAAAAAACAAAAGCCTCAAAAGTACAGTTTTGTATCAGAGCACACCTTTCCACTTTAAAGACAAATTATAAACAATCCAATGAGATTTCATTTAGATGACATATTAATTTTCTTTTTGTATTTAGGCATAACAAACTAGCTTTCTGTTTATCTGAAGCTTATTTAGTATCGGAAGTATGTACAAAATGACGGTGACATCTCTTTGATCAGAGCTTTGTTTGGCTGCCTTGATGGGTTCACTTTTGATTACAGGTGGACTTTCAGGAATGATTTTAGGAGCCAGATGTTTTGAAACTGTTCCCTGCTCAGATGTGTTCAAACCATCATTTGTGGTTCTTCTTTTCACAGAAAGAGCATTCCACTGCCTGGAGAAAATAAATATGTTAAAATACACATCTCCAAGATAAAAAACAATACAGATTGTTTTGGCAATAAGGAGAAAATTCCACTTTGTCTTCTCACAGAAATTAATGTAAGCAATCTGCTTAAATCAGGGGTGCCTGCTCCTAGACGTTGTGCAGAGCCTAGTGTATTTGGGCAGCTTCACAGTATGATAAAAAAATGCAATTTGGTGTGAAATGCGGCGTCTTATTGTTGGTTGTTCATTATTTATTTCTGTTTGCGCATTCTAGGGAGGTACAAGTAAGTACACTTAAAATACTGACCTTCTAGTCACAATCTGTAGTGAGTTCTGCTGGAGAACAGAAAATTCTTTGCAAGAAAGAACCCTTTATACAAATAGCAGAAAACTGTTCTCATTATATCTATTCATGTTTTATTGCAAGCATGTTGTTTGTGCTCATCAGAAAAATGACTATACAGTTATCTTGTCTTTAAAATCAAATTCTCTCTTGTAAAGTGTCATATTGGAAGGCTGTAAGGACAAATGATAATATTGGAAGTTTTTAAGATGGTAAAATGACTACAGTTTATTTCAAAATTATATTTGCAACTATTGCCACCAAATCTCTATCAGTTGAATGATGCTGTATTCAACAAGAGCAGAAAATGCGGTTTAATATTGAACAGTAATATCATTGTTGCAATAATTGTGTTTTCTTGATTTAGTTCCTCAAGACAGTATTGCCCTCACGGTTTTAAAGGTATTTTAAACTCCCAATTCAAGCCACCAGAGGGCAATACGATAAGGCTGATTTTGCAGTCTAAATAAGAAAAAAACCGTGAGCTCTAAAATTGTCTTCTGTATTAAAATCATTTAACAAAACTTAAAATGCATTATCTCATTTATTCAACTTTTTCACCGTTTTAATTTTCAAAAAAAAGGAAGAAACTGTGTCTCACATCAGTGTACAAAAGGAAAAAATACAAAGAGAAAACCAGAATATGTGGAAGAAGACAATCTTTTCTGAAGAAATAGGCAAAAAAGAGATCAGAGCATCAATAACATTCCTGTTGTTCCAAACCACTGAATCTGTACTCCGAGGTAGGTGGAAATTTGGCAATCTAGAGGGAGAAAGAACTATGGTCTTTTAGTATCTTTTCAGGTAGAAAACGGTAATTAACTGATTGTAAGGGCAAACTTCAGTTAGTTTTGAACACCTATTTATGTGTTACAACCAGGTATAACAGCGCACGATGCCTTTGCTATGCTGACAAGAATCTTATCTACAGCATCTCTTTATAATGTGTATACAATTACTGCCTTACAGAAGAAACCTGAACCTGTGTTTTTTTGGAGAAGAGACAATTGAGTTAAACTGAAGAAGGCTGATATGTAATTCATATCAAAAAGGAGGGAGAGAGAACTATAAAGAAATTCATAGATAAAAAAAGAGTGGACATTTTCAGAGATTATGTTTATTCTTACAAAATTAAGACTGGAGTCTTAATTTCATATAACTTACCTTCAAAGTAATTTGCTTCCCTTTTTAGGTTTTAAATAAAACTCAGAGGTGATTTATAAAGGTATGCCATTTGAAGGTTAATTTGTAAGAAGATGCTTTTAAAGACAGAATTTCCATAATAGAGAAAACAGGATTTTATGCAAAACCAATATCTAAATAGTCTTGATGTCCACTTAAAATCATCCAGGCCAAATGAGGAAGGGAGATTTACCCCAATACTCATGACAGTAGCAAGTTCCCAGCTTCTTCCATTGAAACCACAGGGATACCAGCTTATGAGCAAAAGCCCCACTTAAGAGTTCTTCAAAGTTTGAGACTTTTTAGTTCCAAAAGGAGCCGACCACTTTCCCACATATGAAAACTATTACAGAAACTACATTCTCCCTGGTTTCAGTATGGTAGCATTCATACTTATGTAATTAAGAAGGCACAAAGACCTGGCTGGTATCCCTCGCTGAAACTTAAGAAACCATTACTTGTGTGCATGCAGTATAAAATGAACAACACAAAATACAGGAACAGTATGTTATCAGTGAGGATGGAAGGCACATTCCATCCACAGTTTTGCAAGGTTCCCAAAGCCTGGAAAAATTAACTATATTTTATGAACATCAGATGCAGTAAGTGCTTATTTTGTACAGACAGACAGGATTTTCTAGAAAATGGCTTGTCAGTCAAAAGAAAGGCAGATAATGAAAATGACTGCAAGCTTTGTGCAGTGGAGAATGCTCACCAGAGAGAATCAAAAGAAAAATAACTGGGAAGACAACAGAATTACAGCAGTGCTGATACTTTGCTTTTAGATGCTATCTTCCATCTAAGAAAACTATTTCCCAGAAGGAGGAAAAATGTCTGAGAAAATAACGGGGTAGGATCTAATTTAACCAAGGCCACATCGTGAATCAAAGACTTAGGAACAAATATCCACATCTGCTACCACATGCTCTGCTCCCCAAACAATGTTTTCTACTTGTCTTACTAAAAGCACTGTTTTCACATGGCACTACCCCTTTTGCAAAGAGTCATCTGAAACTGGCTTTCGCACAACCTGAATTCACCTCCTTCAGGAGGTTCTGCTTCATCATTACTTGCAATATGTGCTCATCATTAGTTATCATAAGCATAAAATGTATATTCCAAACAATTGGGAGGGCAGCACAGGTACATTTAGCCTCTGGATTGGTCCCTGCCTGAGCTCCAGCAGATTTGGCAGAGCTTGCATACATTACCATGTTCAATTAAGCCTTGAAAGTAGTCTGCAGAGCTATGTTTGGAGAACACATATGTCTCTGAGCATCTAAACCCAACATCACAAACAACAGAAACATCACAAACCTGCTGAGGCTCAAAGGTGAATCCGACCTACATTCTGGTCTCCAGGCTCCTTTTGGATTTCAGTTCCATTCAGCATACTTCAATGGCCATGAAAAAGTATGTGATGAGGAGGGGAATAAAGAGGAAAGTGATTTACAAACACAGATCTAGCTGGAATTCCACTGCTGTTTGATGCTTGAGTACCTGGGCCAGTGTCAAAATAGAGCTGACATGCATCTTCAGGACACACTTTGATGAGAAACTACTGACACGTCTCACTTTTAATCCTCTGGCACCTGTTAGTCATGGCTTCACCAGCAGTGTAGTGGCACTTGTAGAAGCTGATTACCTTGTACCAAACAAAGCACACTACTTAGGGTAATTCTCAAATGCAGACCAGGGCATTTAATGGCAATATAGAGTAGTTTTTAATGGTCAGATTTGTCCTCGATGGTGCTTGAAGGGAATGCTGAAGGCCAAAAGTGCACTGAAGCATTTTGCTTTTGTTTCTTTCATGTTAGAGTGTTGGCAATGCTCTTTTACCTCCGGGGTGCAGTATTGGACAGTTAAAGTTAATTGGAATCCTCTTACAACTCAATAGGGCACAACTGATGCCTCTTTCATGCATTGTTGATTTTGTAAGATTAATTTGACAGTACCTGCTTTTTATTATTTTTTAAGTCTGTTTGAAAGAAAAAATTGTGACACTATTTACAATTTCCTAACCTGAAGGACTCAGTTTTCCTGAAGTATATCTTAGATCTCCTATAGCCTGGTCACCTAGGGCCAAAAAAAGACACACATGGTAGAGCATGAATTCATAAAAGGGGTCTGGACCTTGCATCATGGTCTGTTCTTTCCACATAAACAGCCCATCACCAGAATGGGAAAGGTTCAGGATTTGCTAGCTGTAAGTATGGACACGATCCCATCACATGTAAGCACAGCTCTTCCCAGACATGAGCTCTGCAGTAGCTGGGGCACAAGTCACATCACCAGTATGGACAGAGGAGAGTGCCACCAAGACAGATTATATGTCAGCAGCAGAAAGACTGTGGGGTTAGCATGAAAGGAAAATTAGCCAACACTTACAGTCACATACAAACACACTGTATATTTATAGTTCCAAGTTCAGCAATCTCCCAGGCAGTGAATCAATGTCATCCAAACTGTACTGACTTGAGAGGAGTTATGCATGTTAGTTAATACAACTGATAGATTAAGCTTTTAGTTTATGTAGCTCTCTGGACTACATTTCAGAGGATAAATAAGAAAAATTACAAAAAATGCACTAGGAGTACAAACAGGATGACAAGGAGCACGCAAGATCTCAACTGCTTTTTCACTTAGGAACTTAATTCTTTAGAAGACTTACTTTTAATTCTAAAATCCTATTTTTATAATAAATAAATTAATCATTCTTAAACCAGGAGGCCTTACCAGCTTCTTCTGTTCAAAGCTAGTGTTTTAAATCTACAAAAATACTCTACCTGCAGCTATGAACAATGAGCTATCTCAGATTTTAACTTCTTTGCTTGAAATACTGGCTGGTGTTTAAGTCCTTGAATGTTGTTTACCCCTCTGAATATCTTCTCGCAATCTCGGCAGAATCACCACATCTCCCAAGGGACTGACCCTAAAGGATATTTGAGTAAGCACTTAAGAACTGCACTTCTAAGGCTCTCCCATGATGTCAATTTAGCTTAATTAAACTTCCACAACACGACTGTACCTATTCTTTTTTCTTAAATCACTCTTTCAGTCCCAGCCTTAGAATTTCATGCTGCAGAGTTGTGTTGTGGTATTTGTGACTGAAAAGGGAAAAGGAATGATACTCAGTGACGTCTAAGCAAAGACATCTTCCTGTGGAATCTCTCACTTAGGCCTGCTCTATAGACTTCTCTGTTCAGAATTTCACATAAAGAAAGGAGTGTAGGAATGAAAAAATGGTCCAGCTTATTCTGTTCCTTTTAAAACTACACATTTTCTATCTTAATCTGTCTTACATATTAGCTCTGACCTCTGCAGTACAACGGCATATCTGTTTGTTACTTTTTATACAACAGTAGGAAGCCTTGATATTTGTTATTTCAGGTAGCACTGCTCTCTAAATGCCTGCAAGCTTAGGATCTTTCTTATAAATGTTTTCGGCACATTTACATGGCTGTAAAAATGTCCAAATAATCAGATTCCCCATCTCCAAATGAGTTTCGATAACAATTCATTATTTAATATATTTAATGAGAAACTGCAAGACTAAATGGAATCCCAGATTATGTATTTTATAAAAGTTGATAGCACAAAATCTACCCAGTATATTTAAAAAATATTTTTTTATTTTGAATGAAATAACTGTGTGCTAAAGAAGAAAAACAATCCCTGCAGGGTTTGCAACCCATGCACTGGATATTTTTTAAGTACAGAGTTTCTGAGAAGTTAAGCACTTTCCAAAACAAGAGTAGCAAGACATAAAACTTTTCAGTTTTGAGTTGTTAAGTAGTTAAAGGAATGCTTTGCAGCTGCCAGTTTTAGAATTTCATCTGCAGCTAAAATAAAGAGTTAGTCAGTGCTAATAAAGCTGAAAGCTACAACAGGAGATGTGACCGATATAACATGCCAATCTGAAACAAGGTGGACAGGATGTGGGGCTCCTACTTAGAATGCTTGCTTCATTCTCCTTGTTGTTTTAGTGTTTTCTCAGCTTAGCCCTTAATTAGTTCTTAGAAAAACTCACCTTGCATAAGGGCCTCAGGCTGTGGCACAGATGTAAACATGGCAATCAGCATATTGGTTAACCTCTCTACGGGTGGAACAAGAGTTTCCAGCTTTCTGTCATGGACAGGTAACAGAAAATCTTTGGTGCCACAGCAAAAATTTGTGATTTGTCAACTGCATTCCGAATATCTGAATTCTGTCCATAGGCTGTATGAGCTTCTAGGCTACCTGAGCAGAAGTCTGGATGACCACCTTGGGGTGGCCTTGCAGTGGCCTTGCTGCAAAGCTGCTATTACTGTTGAGCATCACAGAAGAGCCTCTTAGTATCAAGGAACTATTTAATGTCTTTTCCTTATTGAAAATGCACACCTTATTTCTCCCTTTAAGGTTTAAATACTCAGGTCAGCCTCCTAGGAATCACCAGGAAAACTTAGTAGCAACACCTCCTATCACTAAGGTAATATGTTGCAGGAGCCCTAAATGAAGACGACTTCACTGTGTAACTGGACGAAAACACTTTTGCAGTTGCAAAATATTTCAGTCAGCTAGCACAAAGGAAATATGTAGCTATATGTAGAGAAAAGAGTTCTATAAAATGTAAGGCTAACAGATATATATGGTGTATATGAGAATGAGGGACTAAGTACAGAAGTGTTTGTGTGATCTCCCAGAATATCTAAGACCAGTACCGCTTGTGTATTTCTGTGATGTGTGGCAGTCCATGGCTGTTTTTTAACAGATTTTTGATTTAGAACACAGAAGAAAGAGGGTTGAGACAGTTTCTCATTTAGAGTAATGAGGTTTTTAAGCTATTATAAAGAAGTTGCAAATGTGCCAACTGCCTAACCAGCATAGGTTTTCACAGTTTTTGTATTGTGCATTCAGGAACATTTTAATGGCTATTTTTCTATAGAGGCAACTAGAACCATAAGCCTTTTTTAGTTATAAATGGCAGCCTTAATTTTTACCTGCGCTTGCTTAAATGAAGAAGAAATGATGGAAGAGGAATGGAAATACTTCTAGAGATGCTAAATAAAAAATCATTGACAATTAGATGTAGAATACAGTTAGCCCTCAGGCATCTTGACAATGTTCACTGCACAAGCAGAAGTATGTCTTGGATTCCACAGGTTAGTAGAGATGAGAAGCAGCAGAAATACCAAATAGCATTAATTTGCATTTAAAGTTCAAAGTGTAGCCATGCTGTGAGTGTGTGTTATGGGAAGATTCCTACTAGGTAAAGAAAGGCTGATAAATTCCACCAGTTTTACTTTCTTCTTGCCAGCAGATAAGTCTGAGAGATATTATATAGGAGAGGTCAGTCCTTCCTTGTTGGAAATGCACAGATGGATCCCAGATAACAGACCTATCTGTCTACTACTCCAACAGCAACATTTTATTAAAATTCTTAAATGTTAAACACACCTAGTAGAGGTATAGTTGCATTATCACTCCATGTCAATCTCATCCTAGGATGTCCTCTCTTACCACAACTTGTTTGTGCCACTCCTCAATCATTACTAACAGAAATAATACTATCATTTTTCTGCTTTTCTAGTACACTGGAGAGTAGCTAAGGCCTTACGAACTTTTAAGTAGGCTATTTTAGACAGTATGAGTGTCTAAAAAGGTTATTTTATAGGTACTATAAGTATCACCTATAGTCTATCCATTTATGCTTCTGAGTCAGTCTGCCCTCCACACTGAGTCTGCAGGATGGCTCTTTTATCAACTGCTGCCTCCAGAGAGCCAATTCACTGTGCAGCATCTTGTGGATGGTCCCCGCCTGTGAGAACTCCGCAAACAAACCAAAGTTCAGCAGTCATGCTGCAAGCCAAGTAAAATACAGACCCACTGATTTGCTGAGAAAGTGTAGGGACTGGCTGTAATGAGTCAGTCAAAAATTTTTTGCTAAGGATGACTGAATGAGGAAGCACAACCAGGATGAAGGACAGGACAAACAAGCCTATGGTAATGCCATAAGTTAGCAGAAGAATATTCTACTTTTGACAGGCACAGCTTTAGTTAGTGATTGTTTTGAGCTACAATATGCTTTCAGATGTAAGCTATTTCTCAAATCACAAGTGGCATAAATTATTTCCACATCTCTTGTAGGCTTCCCCTCTCATTACAGAGCTCCCTTAGTTACACATGCCTCTGGCATCTGGACTGACTCACTTCAGGTGATTCTGCATCAAATGCAATTTGAAACACTAAACAAAGTCATTCACAAGGGGTATGATGGATATTTACTAGATGAGTTTTTATAAGGAGCAGAAGCTACACCAATTTTTCAACTGCTGTCTTCTACAATTATTTCCTTTATGGTTCCACTCTGAAGTTCTGGTCTACAACCTGAAAAACAGTCTAAAGGGATCATCTATAGATTTTCAACCTACATGAAAATGCAGTCAGAGAGTATTTTATGATACTTAATTTTTTAGTTCCACTTTCAATATAAGCTTCTGAATTGACAAACTAGTTTTGTTGCTATCTAAACTGTTGATATCAAACTCTCTTTTGTTTCTCAGAAGACTATCTTTTGCAAATACTGGGACAGGAATTTTACCTCGGAAAAGGGCAAATCATATGCAATTTATTTAAATTTCTGTGCATTTTCCTGAAACAAAAAAGCTTTTAAAAAAATCATTTTATATAATTATTGAGAAATTTGTTTTCAAATAGAGTTTTACTGTAGAGGAAATTACTTGAATTACATATCCTTCAGGATCTCTTGGAGCATCTAAGTTTCAGTGGTCAGTGTTACAGCAGACTTTATGTTTCTTTTATTACTTGGCATGGCAATTTTTTGCAGGTTGCTAGTATCTGTTCTAGGTACTTACTGCTTAATTAAAATAACAATAATAATTAACTAAAAAAAGACTCCTGTGCATTTTCACTACTGAGCAGAAAGGCAAAGAGGAAAAGAAAGGTATCTACACATATAACTCCTCCTCTGAAAATGACCATTTCTGACAATCAGAAGTTTGTACCTTGATGCTCATGCTACGAGTACCTGGGAAACCTGAGCTCTCCCCTTTGGTCATCAAGCATTTTAAATCAGTTTTTAGTGAAGCCCATTAGCTGCCACATGGAGCAGGATGGATTTCCTCAGCTAAAATGTGCAAAGTAGTGGAAGGAGAGCCCTAATGGAGAATGGTTCTGTGCAAATGACTCGCTGGAGCACAGGGCAGCACCAGGACTTACCTCTAAAAATACACAATATTTATTCCATTATATGCAAGTGTGTATGGACAATAGCAAAACTATGATCTGGACATCACTGACTGGATAGTTTGTTACAGTTCAGAGGACTTTATTAAAGTCAATGCTGCAAACTCCTTTGGCACAACAGACAAAGAACTTCTCCTGTCAATAAATAATGTTCTGTTGATCCACTGACTGACATGGCTTATGAGTAGTTATGGTCTTCCACGTCACCAAATGTCACCAAAGGGCACTTGGACACTGTAACAAGTGTTGCTTATCAGCCCCAGAGTCATTAGTTTACTAAGCAGAACTCTGATTTTGCCTATGACACTCAGCGGCCCTAGACATGCTATTAACTTTTGTTCGA
The DNA here is from genome assembly GCA_013396875.1 of Vireo altiloquus. NCBI lineage: Eukaryota > Metazoa > Chordata > Aves > Passeriformes > Vireonidae > Vireo > Vireo altiloquus. Next base: position 162,655 of record VZRF01007958.1, on the reverse strand, counting down.
AAAAACAATTTCTGTCAAAAATTGTGCACGAGCTTGAGGGTGTTCAATGCAGGAAAAAGAGATGTGTCATCTCTGTTCACCTCCATTCTGCATCTCTCTCGGCTGACTAATTTCCATCCTCAGTACTTTGATTTGTAAACTAAGTAAAAATATCCCAAGATTTTTAAGGCCAAAGAGACCATTACATCAAGCCCAGTAATTTCTGTTTGACCGAGCATATTTTCAACATAATTAGTTACATAATGAAATTTTATACATGTAAATAACACAACTTTATATCATCCTCTAAGATCTATGGGCAAAAAATATATGTAAAAATTATTTTAATTACACAAAAATTTATTAAATGAAGAAAGGAAGAACAGAATGGAAATTACGTCATCTCTCTTAATTCATTAATATTTTATTTTAAGTCCTTCAAAGTTAAGTGCTTTTCTGATTAGAAAGGTATACAGGATTTGGGTATGAGAGCTATGGCCAACAAATATTTAAAAAAATTTTATAATAATTTGAATTATGACAAACTGAATAGCAGATTGGTTTTTTCAAATATTTTCAGCCTGTTCTATCAGGTTCTCCAGAAGAATTGAATAATTTATTTTTGAAAATATTTGGTTTATTGTCAATCTAGCACAAGTAAATAACAAAATGTTTATTTTCATAACTTGTTATGGTCACAATTTTAATGAAAATAACAGCCCCATTTTTCCTTTCAGAAGGTCTAAAGATCTGTTAAACATTCAAGTAAATTGCCAAGTAAATGAAGAGAGGCCCATTTCCAAGTTCTGCTTCCAAAACTCTCTGTGTGATTGATTTTACAGAAATAAATATTTTATCCAGCTATTATCTCAGTGAGCTAGTTGCTGCTTAATTTCTCTTTATCTCACCTGAAAAACGTTGATAGCTTGGAGGAAAATGTTGGAATAGTCATACTCTAATAGGTGGTTTAGGATCACTATGGTATCTTCAAAATTAATTAATTCTACTAAGTCCTTGGTTTGAAACTAGATAAGATGCAGATTCTTCCATCCTTCATCTTGATATAACCTAAAAAAATTGTCTCTGCTTGGGAGAAAGCTAGGAAAACAGGAAATTCTTTCAAAGTCTTTTCCTGCTTATGTAGTAACTTCAGAAGTTTTTGACTGAGATGCTTGCATTTCTGTAGCAAGTGTTTTCAATTTTTTTTCCTCTGGAAAAAAGAGACAGGAGAGAAGGAAAAGGAAAAAAAAACATAGTTTAAAGTTATGCATATCTTGTCTCTCCCTATTTTTTATACCTAACAGCTCAACAGGATACAATGCATCAGTGTTAACTTTGGATTTTTTACTATGATATCACAGTACTCTACTGTAGGTGATAATCTTACCTTATGCTGTTTAAAAATAGTAGTTTTATATCAGGTTACAGAGTGATTAGGCAAATTCAGGCAGAATCCAATAGCAGCTAACCATCGATTCTACTAAGTAAACTGATGTGCATTTTTAATAGAATGTATTATCATTAATGTAGCTTATTAAATAGAAAAACACCCTGAACCACAAGAAGAACTTTTGAAACAAATAAACAAAAATTATCAGATTATCTGATAATCTTAAACTATTCTTCAGAGGTTAATTACCTCAAATTGAGACTGATGAAAGAGGATCCAAGAAACTCCCAAAAAAGCAGTAAACACTGTGGAACAATTAGCAAATGATTGAAACAATCACTTGGTCAGGTTCTGGCTCCCAGCCCTGATCTCTCACTGCCTCTGCCTTCAGGGGCTGTGTAGGTTCATTGCTTACCACCTCAGGGGCAGGGGAAGAGAGTAAATATTTTGTACCACCCATCAAAAGAAAACAACATCAAACAACTAAGCAACAAGAAGATTGCTTGGCAATAACCATATACAGAAGCCAAGACTTTTGTATAACATCATTGATTTCAGTGGAATTAAACCAATCTGCACTAATTGAAGTTTTGGCCTGATACGGCTTTTATAAAGATATCAAAGAAAAAAAATGTAAAGTTTCCACCAGCCAATTCTAGGTTATCGTCCGTGCTCCCTATGGAAGAAAGGAATACACATTTCTCTCCATGTTATCTTTGTAACTGCTTTGTCAAGCAATCTGTAGAAAATGATAATGATGCAATAATCCTTGCGTTTTGGAAAAATAATTTCACGCTAGGTACAATGAATGACAATTCCAACAGGAAAACCTAACAATAAAATATTGTCTCCAGTGAGAGTATTTAGTTTGTACTGCAGAGTGCCAGAGGTGTGTATTGTTAGGAATTGCTCACAGGGTCTGTGTTCCCACCTGTGAAAGCCTCGTGGGCATTCCCATGGGCATTCCTGGTTACAGTATTGTCTTCGTATAGAATGAGATCTTCAGCATGAACAATTCAGAGTGCTGTTTTCAGTGCACAATTATCAGGACCTGGGCTGACTCCTACCCTTTACATCTGTGCCAGTTTCCCCAGAGAGTCAGATCCCTTATGCACCAAAGATCTCCAGTCTGAGTGCTGAAACAAGCTTGTCAATCTGGCAGGCACAGCAGCTTCTGGAATCATTGCTGAGGAGGTTGTTGTCCCAAGTGAAGTGCTTGGAATCAGCTATTTTACAATGAAACAAAGTGTTTACATATCTCTTTAACTGTAATGTTTTCCCTGATGCTACACACTTCATTTTGGTCCCCGAAATTCTACACTATAGAGGTAAAAATCACCAAAAAGACACTCTCTTCAGACCCCACTTGAAAAGTGAAAAATACATTGTAGAAGCAGCTGAATCACTTTATTTTGTACTACAGGTCAGTGTAGCTTATTTGCATAAATGAAGCTCTTGAAGCTCTTCTCACTCCTCTTTTCAATGCCTTCTTTGTCCTCTTTGAAATTCTGTGATTCCTCTCATATTGCCTGAAGTACTTGGGAAAATCTCACTCTCCATGGAGAAGGCAGAGTGGTAGGAATAGAGCCATTTCTATCCCAGTTTTCAACTTGCTTTTAGGAGAGATTGCCATTTCCACGTAAAACTCTATGCATAGGCTGTGAAAGCATAGGGTATCTGCAATCACAGAAAAACACATGCTGTGGTGCCTCTTTGAAACTCTGCAATTTTTGTCACTGTTCCCTTCATCCAGGTATACCTCTCTCCTTCAAGTCTGCAGGAAACATAACACTTAACCTCATAAAAGCATTCTTTATTGTCTCCCTTGTTTTGAAGTGGAAGGCTACAGTAGCAGCTCTCTAGTTTCAGGATCCACAGCTTTTATTTCTCTGGAAGCCAGCTATCCCCCATCAGGCTGACAGCATTCTTTCCATCTACACTCTTCAGAGCCTAATAATTTCTAAATCTCTAATTAATTTCTAATATACCTATCCATTTCAGTACATATTTTTTGCTCCTTCTGTTTACAATAAACATGCTTTCAAAGCTTCAGTAAGTATAGTTATTTATACATTACTAAGATTACATGTGGAGCATGTTATGCCAAAGCAATCACATATTAGAAAGTAATATATAGGTTCAATAGGAAGAAAAAGAAGAAACAAAGCAGGAAGCAGCATAAGAATAAAAGAAAAGAAAAGAAGAGGAAGAGGAGGAGTAAATGCTTTAGATATGAATGCAATACAAAAGCTGTAGTGTCTATAATTAAATTATTTTTCCATTTACTTGTCCTCAATACAGTGTTTTCTCATGTAAAAAAGTTTTGCTTATTGTTGTAATCTCTTGTTCCAAACTTTTTTCTGATTTTCAGTATCTTCATATACATATATATTCACTGGTACTATAACACACCATGGCTGTGAAAAACAAAAACCAGCAGTTGATGCCCCATCCATAGAACAGATTATTTCTATTGCTGCTATTTTCCTAAGCAGCTTAACCATGAAAATATGCAGGATGCACCTCACATATTGAAAACACACAGCAATGCTTCTCCAGCCTGCTGTCATGGTATCCAGAGGGAAGGCATCAGGCAGAGAGCAGCCTTCCTGAAGAACACTTGCATTTTCTAATAAACAGTTAAAAAAATAAGGAGGAACATGAAGCTGACGTTTTAGAAGTGCAAACTTGAGCAATGGGAGAGGTTTCACATCTAAATATGCTATTGAGAGAAAAAGTGAGTAGAGTATTTGCAGTGAGTACTTCAGAGCCCTGAATAAACTCTATGTTCTTCCGCTGAATTTTCTTCTCCATGGTGTAGATTGCATTCAAATAAATAGAAAACAGTATTTTCATCTTAAAAAAAAAAAAGTAGGAGGAAATAGGTCCTGCCATCTACTGAGTATCTACTGAGTAATGTCACATATATCTGTAGATGTATTTTTAAGTATTGTAATATATATATGTACATATATATACATATATATGTATATATATGCATATATATATGTATATGTATATACAGATATACAGCAGTGTGCATATATAAGCGTAGATACTGTAAACAAAGGCAAAATTGGATGTTAAAAGGATGACTTTGATGTTCAGAAAATCCTCTAAACGAGACCCTGAAAATAACAATTATTCCTGTTTTGAGGATGGTTCACTGCTGTAAATGTATCCTAGAGGTAATCCTAAAAGCACATTTCTAACACAGAAACTTGTGAGTCAGACGGATTTCCTGAATATTTTTCAGAAGAGTTCAAACACAAATTCTAACGAACAATTCTCAGTGCACTGTGAGCACACAGAATTCCGGTAGTTTTACAAGTTTAGTTGCCAGAAGATATAAGAATCCATTAGTGAAATCAGACCAATAAATCTGAATCATTCACTGCTACAGGAAATGTCTGACTTGTCTATGTAAATCTGATGGCATTCAAGTGGTTTGTGACTGTAACACAGACTTACAACAATTTCCTGGGAATTGGGAAATGTGAATGCTACTTTGTACAGAATGCCATTATAGTGAACAATTTCATCTCATTAACTCCAGTGTATTTCTCTGCCTCCAGCTGCTTGGAAAATCTTCTGTTAAGCAACTAACTAAAACTTTTCTCTAAAGACCTTCATATTGCATTATTATGTGATTTTCCTTTGAGATTTTCAGATTTTGCTCTGAAACTTGAGTGTCTTGAGTTATATTACTTTCAGAATCCTGTACAAGCAGTTCCTTGCTGTCACTCTTTGTCATTTGTCAAAAATATGCCTCACAACTTTCTGTCTGTGCTTGCCTTTCAGATTTAACAATCAATTCTGTAATGGTATTATCATTTTCTAAAATGCAGAGTGTACCTTACACAAATATAATGGAACTTTGATGACCTCAGATCCAAGAAGCCACTTGAAAACCTAACAGTGTCAGTTTTCCTGCTTCAACCTCTTTTAAACTTTTACTCAGCATTCTGCAAACACAATTAGACAATGCTAAAAAAAAGGGGTTCCAGATAGCATGTGATTAAGATAGTAGGGTTCGTTTAGAAGCAGATTCAGAATGCACTCCCATTGTTCATTTTTAAAACATTATTTCTTCCAGAATTTCTCTTCCTCACCAGTTCTGCTTCGCTTTGTAAGGCCAATCCAAGGAATTTTGAGGGAAACCTTGAGTCTTAGCAAATAAACGATTAATTAACTGAAACACCCTGTTAGGTATCACGAAGTTTTTACAACCTCTTATTTTGCTCATGTACAATACAATTCACCTTTCTCTTGTGCCTTTGTTGTTAATCAAGCCTCAAATTAATCTCATTCAGTCCTATCTGGTATTTGCTCCTCTTCATTGACAAGGTCTTTTCTGTCATACCTACCACAGCATTATACAGCCCACCACTGTCACCAAGTTCACCACAAATTAAGAACACACTAATACTTACTTGCTCTCTGAAACACTCAGATCAACGTGCCTTACTACTCAGGCTATACTGAAAGAAAGTCACATAAATAGAAACATAGTGAAGGAAACTGCTCTATTTCTGTGATTTTTAATTTTTTTTAAATATATAACCAATACCATCAAAACTTTTTGTTGGTATACAGAGTTTAAAAGTTCTCCCTGAGCAATTTTCATCATGTAGTGCTCAAATTTAAGGACCTTACTTATGTCTGTAGTAATTCCCAACTTACCTGGCTTTATCATAATGATTGTCCAGAAATCAAGCAGCATATTTTATGTATCCTGATTTGTATAAGTCATCCAGTCATTAAAGCCTTTTTTAGGTATCCTGTACAAGGTAATTAGGCAGGTTCTAGATCTGGTGGCAAATGCTGGGGTAATACACTATGCTTCAACTTACTGCCCCAGCCTTTCCACTCCAAAGTGAAGAATCTCTCCACTGAAGACAAAACAACTTGAACTATTTACCTCAGTTTCAGTTAGTTTATTTCTGGAGACACAAACTGCTCTTCAGTCAAACTTTATATCTCTGTCAAGAAATCTAGCCAAGACTTTATTGCTGCTGGCTAAGTGAGGCTTTGTCCTTTTGCTTAGTAAGAGTCCTGCAGTTCTTGGAAAACTGAAGAAAAGTTAGTGGTTTTATGCATTTGCTCCTTTAAAAAAAAAATTGCATAACAACCCTCTTGCCTGACACCTCTCACTTGTGACTTTTAATGAAAGGTATTTGTCTTTGTAGCCAATCATTTTTCTTTCATGTTCTGCTTTAAATACAGGAATTCCTTCTTTTTTAAGCTCTCAGAATTTTATTTGTGAAACAGAATTTTTATTATCCTTGCAAGTACTTGATATTTCCAAATTCATGTCCATCTTTTCTACGTATTATATTTTTACATTAATACCTAAGTCTATTGGGAAATTTCACTCAAAACTATTTGCCAGATCTCAGCATTTCAGAAAAGCAGTTTTCAATTCTTTCTGTGAAATAGATTTAATATTTGAGGCCTATGGATTGTGTCAGGCCATCTGACATATATTTCCTAGGGATTCATGGACTGGACTTAGAGTGTCATGCTTTAATCTCCTCAGACTGTTCTGACCAGCCTGCAGACACTGCAAAAGATCTACTTGCCAGGATCCACCCTCTTGAATAGGATTGCTCTTGGGATGCCATAATGGATATTTAAGAAAGTGCATTAAATCTAGGCTCTTGATAGAGCAGTGACTTGATATAAACTAGCCAATCTTTCTGACAGTGGGAATTGTGGTGGCCTGGCAATAAGGATCCCTCCACTGACATCCTTGGATTCCTTGGTGTTAGCTCCCTATGTTATGGATCCACATGGTTTTAAACTGTCAGAAGTTCACGTTCAGCTCCTTGCAAAATATCTCATACAACTTATCACTGAACTGGGAGGTAAGATGAATCTTTATATTCCTTGTAAACACAATACTAGCCCTGAGTTTCCTGAACTTGGATTTGTCAGTGAAGATGCCCAACATCAAGCTAATATCTCCATACCACTGCCTGGGAGCTTCCCCAGCAGTGGAGAGACGTCCACCTAGGCACAGTCCAGACAAACAATCACACATCAGGTCAGTTAGGCTGTACTACTTTGTGCCAGCACTGTAGCTCCTCAGAGATGCAGGTTAAAAATACCTGTTGTGTGTGCTGCTAAGCACAGGTTTCTACACAGCCCCCTGAAAGACATGCCCTGTAGATGCGAAGAAGTGATAAGAACATGAGGACTTGGACCTCTAGCAGCCCACAAGGCCTCCAGAGTTACTTTTACAGGACTTTATTAGGCAAGGAGTCAAATTTGCCATATGAATCATGAGAAGAGCAACAGAAAACAAGCATGTACTAGATTCTTGTCCCCATTTAGATTTCTCCAGCCAAAGATTCATTTAACTCCCCTCAGAACAGCAAACTTAGGACCTTAATTAGAAATTATTACAAGTATTACAAATTTCATCCCTGAGTGACAAGCTCATGTAGAAAATTATTGGTAGATCCAGACACAGCCATCCAAATAAGGATCAGTTCTTTCCTTGGACACCCACACATCATTTCTTTGTGATCTGCCTAGCTGTCAGAACGGTGAGTGGGAAAATTGACATACCTCCTTCCTCTGCACTGCCAGCTCCTGCTGTGATAGTACAGGTGTCAAAAAATGCCATAACAACTAAAGTTTTGTACATTGTCTCCACTATGGCATAACTGTTTTCGATGTCTGGAAATCTTAGTCTACAAGCCAAGTGCATGTATCTTTATTGGGACTTCATTAGGATGGTGTCTTGTCTGAAATTAAGCACAGTGCCTTGCTGCAAAAGGGGGAGGGAGAAATTAAACATCTTGTATCTAGCACATGCAGAATGTTGAAAAGCGTATACATGTGAAAATAAATTACAATGAGTAAATTATCCAATTAATTATCCTTAATTAATGTCTAATTTTTGTGAACTAGTTAAAGATACAGAAAAATTAGTTATTCATGGGAAAACACCTATAAACCAGCTGAAATGCTAAGAAGTTTCCTATATTGTACTAGTAATTTACTAGTAAATTTTCTATGAGAATAATAATGAATTCTGTTTCTTGTATGCCTTCCATAAGCTCTCAAATAACCTACAGTATACTGTGTAATTGTAGATTGCCTTTTTACAGTGACTTTTGAACAATGAAAAATTGTTGGCCTTTTGATACCCAAGGAATTGACTAGAGGAATAATCTTACTGAGATAGGTTGTCATTATTTTATGAGCTTCTCTTACCCCTAACATAAATGCCACTCTTTAAAAGAAAGAGTGACATAATATAAAGTGTATATTAATCACCACTTAATTATTAGGAAGAGTTAACCACTTAAAAACCAAAAGTAACGTGTCTTTGCTACCACGTAATAAAAAAGTGTAGTTATCAATAACATAGGATACTCCCATTTTGACAGACAAGTGGAGAAAATGGGATTCCTGGAATACTTCCACCAGGATGCATGACAAATGCAGAATCTTTCCAAGTTATTACAGAGAAATTCAAAGATAATTTGGTTACTTATTAAAATTTTTCATATAACAACTTTGGAACTGCTTTTATTGTCAGTTCAGATGCATTTTTTGAAAGCAATTTCTTTTGTACTTGTACAAGTCTCAGGTAATCATATGTGCGTGGACTCCCTTCATTTCTACTGATTTACCTCAATAAGAGTTTAAGAAGAATAAAGGTTCATCTCTGAAAATGGCCAGGTAACATCTCTGGGGCATCTAGGGAAAAGTAACAGCTTTACAGAGACCACAACACAGTCCAAGCATAAAAGAAATGGTGATGCCCTTTCAAAAGTATGATTTCAAATTCAGTGCTAAGGTTTATTGCACCTTCAGTTTATATCCACTGCTCATAGCCTCCCACAGATTTTGCAGAGGCACTCTCCTTTTCCAGTGGGTAGCCCAGGGTGCCCCACATCACCACAAGCGAACACACTATGCATTTAGCCACAATTCCCCTTGATTTTTGGATTAAAGCACATTTTATGAATATTGTTAAATACTAATTTCCAAGGTTAATATTTGGAGGTTCCAATTGGGTATTAGAAATATTTTTCAACTGAAAGAGAGGTTAGGCTTTGGAATAAGTTGCTGAGGGAGATAGGGGAATCACTTTTTCTGGCAGTGTTCAAAAGGCATCTGGATGTGGAGCTTTGGGATATGGTTTAGGGGTGATTACGGCAGAGCTGTTGGACTTGAAGATCTTGAAGGTCTCTTCCAACATGGATGATTCTGTGATTCTGTGATGCTTGAAAATGTTAATAAAGATTTTTTTTCAAAAGTATTAATTTCCAAGCTCAATAAGGGAGACTATAAGAGTCTCCTATAAGGGATTCACTTCTTGCAAGTCAGAAACTTTCTTACAAACTGACTTAAAGATATTACCCAAGAACTTTTGTGAATGTGAAGAGACCTGGAAAAACTCCAGCACTAGCTCTCAGAAAGCTGAATGCATGTGTACATCGCATGTTGGATGCTGTATGTATGCATTTGCTCACTGAAGCACAATGAGGAACAATTTTTGAGGGAAATTTTTCTTGAATCTTCAAAGTGAACGGTAAAGACTTGAGCTACAGAAGCTTGGCAAGCACTGTTCTCCTATGTAACCCTATTTCTTCATACTAGAAAACATCTATCACATTTCCAGTGAAAGCCACAAGCTCTGATTTACCACCCTGAAAACACAAATATACACACTGGCTTTACAAAACCACATCCTGATTCCTGACCCGCTGTGTATCAACTCTCAACCCTGCTCGGCTGGGTCATAATAAGAAATCCTGCACCAGCATATGCAAACACTATCTGCTTCAGTAGCTGCAGGAGATGGGAAAAACAAGGCAGAGAAAAGGAAAAGGTAATGTAACGTCAAGTAAGTTCTGGGAACAAGAAGAATTATGAACAGAAAACCTATATAATAGTTTTGAAATACTACACATGATGTGAAGGGTTTTCAGCAGCACTCTGTGGTCTGGTCAAACATTTTGTCTTGTTTGGAATGTCTCAGTAGCTATGAAATAAAAGGCCTCTGTTGATTTCTGTGCAACAAATGGCTGTATTTGGCAAACAGCACACACAAATAGTAAATATTTTAAAAATGGGAGGTGACCACTTTTCTCCCCAATGAAAGGATGATTCACTATGATAGTTATAAGCCATCTCAACCTCTGCAATAATCAGGTAGTTGATGTCATTCTCAGGTGAACAAAGGCCAAGAGCAATCTTATTCTCAGAGTTTATTGCTATAGTCCCAGTAATTTACTCCTCCTTATCACACATTGATCTCAAACAAAAAGGTAAACTGTCATTGTGTTTTGTGGTATAAATCATATACTATCATTCATATAACATAATTCCATGTGAATATAACAGTTCAGGATACACAACACAGTTAACCTAATGCGAATAAAATTAGCAAACTGAATCTCTCATAGGCTCTTGAGCTTTACCAGTCTGCCTCTGTTCAACTTGCCAAAAGATTTCACTCATAAGTATATCCTATCATATAGCCCAGCAGATCCTACAGAAACAAATAAGCAAACAAGCAAACGTATCTAAGCAAGCAAAGCACAGAAATCTGTTATCACAGAAGTTTGTTATCTTTTTAACTGTAGAACGCCAAAATTGTGCAATGAAGATCATGGTGGATTTTTTTTTCGGAAACAAGGAGGAGGAGATCACCATAATTTGCATCATATCTAATTCTTGCAGCCTCTTTCTCACTGCTGATGTAGATTTTCTGCTGCTTATGCAAAGTCCAATATTTGCCTCTTTATGAATGAACATGAAAGAAACATTAGAGATGGTGTCTGAGGAGGAGTGGAATGGAGAATAAGAGTTCTGAACCCACAGAAGAATACTTAGAAAAAGAGTCTGCTGTTGTTCAAAATATTAGGATTTAACTTGTGAGTTTAATTGGCAGTGATGCAGTTATAATGAAGGGAAGAATACTGAAAGGGTGCTAGTCTGTGGCCTAGATACATCAGAAGAAAGGAAATAATAACACTGATTTTGCAAATATTCTCACATAAATACGATATGTTGGGTAGCAGGAGCTGAAAAGTGTATATGATTGATTTTGGGTCTCCTTTCACCTGTCTGCACATCATACCTGCAAGAGTTACATTGTAAACACACCCAGAAGTCCTCTATGTTTCCAATGTTTCCATATTTACCAGATGTTTTGTTGTATTTACTGCTACATTGTGAATCGACTCACTTATTAACTAAAAATACAAGTAAGATAAATATATAATTCCCAGTCATAAAGTATGTTTTAGTTTTCTCATACATCTTGCCTGCTAATTGGTAAAGCTCACCAGATTAAATCAACTCATGTCTCAGCTCTATGGCAAAAAGTATAAACACAAAGCATTTCAACCAATCCCCCAAAGAACACTCTATTCCCTCCAAAATATCACAGTATGTCATCATCCAAATTCTTTTCCAGAAGAATAACTGATACTGAGATGTTACAGTATTCTTTTCATAGTTAAGACTGACACCTGGTTATTCTTGTACCTTTTTGGTTTAGTATTATTGAAATCTGCACTGATATTCCTCTGCCTAAAAATTACAAGATATACACTGAATATGAAGTAGCTCTGCCTTCAAACTTGGAAAGAGAGTTGTCCTACTTTTTTAATCAGAACATCAGAAAATTAATTGGCTAAAATATTTTTAGTTTGTTTTACATGTCTTTGGCCCTAGATCAAAGATAACTTTTTACTGGTCCATCATACTTCCTATAAGTTTTTTTTCTTTGTAGTCACATGTGCCAGCTACACTAAAAAAATAAATTCTATGAAGAAATTTTGCTGTTCACAGAATGCTGACTCAGTTCTGCTTCCATCAGTGTCAACAATTATATTGCCATTGACTTGACTAGAAGTAGAGCTATGTTATGTGTGATTACATAGGTATAGCACCTCTTCATATTTCTTCAGCAATTTTCACTTAAGGCAAATTACACACTTCTGCAACCATCATGAGGAACTTCAACACTGAACTCCGCCTAATCCTGTCTGATTAGAAAGATAATGCACTATTCAGATGATGAGATTATTGTGTTCAAGATTTTAACATGTAAGTGTCTTAAGAAATTTCTTCTTTCAATTGTCAAGGTGAAGACCTTTTTACTGTCTGCATCATTAAATACTGTAAGAAACACTTACTAACTGCCTTCTAAATTTTCATCCAGCTGATAAACGGAATGATTTTATTCTTGGTAATGATTTCCTTCAACTAATCATAGGTTCAGCTAGGGCATCTTCTAAAACAATATTGATTGATTATTTTCATGATTTGTTTATTTGATGCATGTAGGTATAAGCAGAAAGGTAATCCATTTCTCGACATTATTTCACCTAACCACAGAATATTCTGAATTGGAAGGAACCCTTAACGATCATCAAGTCCAACTCCTGGCCCTGCACAGGACACCCCAAAAGTCACACCATGTGCCTGAGAGCATTATCCAAAAGCTTCTTAAACTCTGTCAGGCTTGTTGCTGTGACCACTGCCCTGGGGAGCTGTTCCAGTGCCCAACCATCCTCTGAGTGAAAAACCTTTTCCTGATATCCAACTTAAACCTCCCCTGACACAAATCCAGGCCATTCCCTCACGCCCTGTCACTGTCACTACAGAGAAGAGATCAGTGTCTGCCCCTTTGCTTCCCTTCGTGAGAAAGTTGTAACTGCAATGAGGTGTCCCCTCACTCTCAGCTGCTCCAGGCTGAACAGACCAAGTGAGCTCAGCCACTCCTCACACGACTTCCCCTCAAGGCCCTTTATCATCCTCATGGCCCTCCTTTGGGCACTGTCTAATGGTTTAATGCCTTTCTTACCCTGTGGCACCCAAAACTGCCCCAGCAATCGAGGTGAGGCCACCCCAGTGCAGAGCAGAGCAGGACAATCCCCTCCCTTGCCCGGCTGGTGATGCTGTGCCTGATGTACCCCAGGACAGGCTTGGCCCTCCTGGCTGCCAGGGCACTGCTGGCTCATGTTCAACCTGCCACTGACCAGGACCCTCAGGTTCTTTTCCATGGTGCTGCTTTTCAGCCTCTCATTCCCCAGTCTATACACAGAGCCAGGGCTGCTCCATCCCAGGTGCAAGAATCCAGTAGTCACTTCTTGTTAAACCTTGCATGGTTGGTAATTGTCTAGACCTCTCATTTCCCGAGGATTTTCACATGTTCTTCCTGCCTTAGAGAGACCCAACAGCTCCTCCCAGTTTTGTATTATCTCTGAACTTGCTCAATATCCCTTCCAGTACTGCAACCAGATAGTTTATGAAGACATTGAAGAGGACAGGCCTGGGAATGGAAACTCCACTAGTGACAAGTCACCAATCTGATGTCACCCCGATCACTGTAACCCTTTTGGCCTGACCTTCTGAGCTAGTTGCTCACTCATGGCAGGATGTATTTACCCAGTTGTGTGCTGGGTATTTTGTTTAGGAGGATACTATGAGAGACAGTATAGGAAACTTTGCTGAACCCAAGAAGATTCAAGCACCTGGCTTCCTTTGATCAGCTAGGTTGGTTATTTAAAAGGACTGGGCGTTTAGAAGGTATTAACTTGCCTGTAAAAATTTTGAGCAATGAAATTATTTTAGCTTACAGAATGAAGAAGTGAACATTGAAAAATGTACTAGAATTTATATTTAAATTATATCAAGTTAAACATTCCTGTCTAACAAGCTAATGTTCTTGTCATTAGAACAGCTGCCACTCAAAGAATGTGATGATACACCACATTCCACTGGAATAAATATCCAGTTAAGAAAAGTACACATATCTTCAGTGGATTTAAACACAAAGTCATAATCATAATCTGCAAGTACATTGGTGTTCTAAATGTATTCTTATGACCCTGACTTATATCACTGAAGCTCATGGAGTAAATTTTAGCCGCTCTGCTTAGCATGAGCAGGATAAGAAACTGCCACAGGTTTTGAGATCAAAGACATTGTTCTGTCATGACACTTACCTGAAATTCATTAAATTTTTCAAAATTTTTGGCACAAGTGTCATACACCTACACATCCAGAGTGAAAACTGACCTAATACTTTTAGTTAGGCAAACCCAATTTTGTATGAATCATGAATCATGAAAAAACATGATTGTTGTTTTTCTTACTTAGGAACAATTTTTGCTTTTCCCAGTCCCTAACTGAAAGTGCTTCCAATGTGCATGATTCTTAATTAGTTCAGTCTCCCTGGTAACTGCTGGGAGAATAGAGACCATTGTTATCCTATGGCTGTGTACAGTAGTTCCCATTGTGAGAGGATAGGAAGAAATGGGACTGACTTTCAAGAAAACCAGTAAACAATGACTCTAGAGAAAATGTCAAACTATTTTGTAGGTGTGAAGTGTTGCAGATTATATTACTTCGCCCTCGAAAACTATTGAGTTTTCCTAAAGTGATTAACAGAAGAAAATGATTATGCCTTCAAATTATATTTAGAAATAATATTTTCTTGATTAAAATGTTATTGTCTTTAAAAATAAAAGGTCATTTCCCCCTTCAGAAGATGGACCTTAATACTCTAAAAAATACAAGAAGATTGAATAAACTAACACTTTAGTTTGTGTACACTGATTTGAGGTAAGTGTCCTCAAGCAGCTGGGTAGTTTGTTTTCCAACATTTAGAAGGGGCTTTTTAAAGGACTTCTAAAGGCTGCAAGGTTAACAATAAAACATAGTCATGGAATGATTGAGGACTACAACAGAAGTGTGGGCAATATGAATTCACAAGTTTAAGTTGTACTCCAGAGGATAAACAAACAAATGAACACAATTAGGATTCTGAATGACAGAAATTTTGGGGGACTTTAATCATAAGCATCGTTAATGCTCAAACATGGGTAATACTAGGGATGTGAGAGATTAGGATCTTATTTTACTTAAGTATTTATTAGCAAAAACCTTATTAACAACAAGAAAACACAAATAGCCTAGAGTTTTGTGAATAATACAATATATTCTCTTCTTTTTAAAAATTTCTTTTGTTTTCCTTTTTTCCCTGATTTTTCTCTTTTTTTTCTAAACCCAATGTACTGATTCTGCCTCTTCATACTCAGCTGGAAATAATCTTCTCATGTTTAGAACTTACATCTAGGAAGTAACATTGTCAAACTGCTAATAAATGAAAAATATCACTGTGTTACATAGACTGTGTGGACATTTAGAAAAATCTTTATTGAGCATGCAGAGTAATTAACTTTCATTACTTCATTTGTCATGACATCGATTCAATCATTTAACTTCAAGGGACATTGTTTCCCATCCCACAATCCCAATCATGTCTTCGTAGGTGTACTGAGATGACAGTACATAGTAGAAGGAAAACATACCATCTTCATTGCCATAGTACCTCTCAAGCCAAAATTAATGCAAAGCACCGTAAATAATACAATCAAGAAAAAAAGAAATTTATGTCCTACAGTAAAATACAGTATTTTAAATGGTTTTTCTTTGCCTTAATATGATGTTAGAATTAATATTTTAAATGTTCTAAACATTTTTTAAAACTCATGAGTATACACCAATGGAACACAGAAGAATTTAGGAGCTGAAATTTTCCTTCTCTCAACTTATAGCCTTCCAATCTCCTTTTTTCCCCAGTGACTGCCTGTAACACTTTTTTCCTTGAAATAGAATTATTGCAAAGATGAACAGAAAAATGTTAGAATAATACTTTCAAACAAATTATAACATCAGTTATGCACCACTAAATTAATTTAAAAATTCATTTAAACAAAAAAAAAAGTTTAGGAAAAGATTAATGACTACAAATTCTGATTCAGGTATTTTCCAGATAAGAATTTTCCTTTTGTCTCTCTTTACAAGAAACTACATTTTTTCATACACTGCTGTGACAGTTACTTACATCCAACAGTAAATATTCCTTCAAGAACAAACACATCAAAGAACAAAAGAGGAGCTGTCTGTGTTAGCAAGGGGCACAGGGCAGTAGGTATCAATTTGTGCAGTGAAATCGATGGTGATGAGGGCAGAATCTCCTTCCTTACTCCACTGCCTGGCTTGGTCCCCTGAGCTGTGTGACCATCAGGTTTTGGCCACGTTTGGGGCACTGGCTCAGCCTTCTCCAAGCCTGTTGTGCAAAGCAGAACAAAAGTAAGCAAGCTGCTTGCTTCAAAGCTAAAAACCTAATGAAGATGCACTTTTCATTTATTTTCTGATGCATATTGAACCAAAAATAGGACCTAATAGTAGAATAGTGTTGTAGAAAGCAATTTTTTAAAGAAAGAACGCCTTAGAGGAAAAGCATTTGGACATGTGAAAATCAGCATGGTGAGGGGAGTCAAAACTTCATAAAGTTTGCCAAAATTTACTTTTAAATGTGTCATTTTTCTAGAGAGACACTATTTTTAGGATATACATGTAAATTTGAACCAAATGTAACTAAGTATTAGTTACAAATAGTTACACCCAAACCTGCTAACTTTGTCCATGGAAAAAACACTGAGTCTTCCCCAAAAGGAACATGATTAGCTAGGTTCTCAAATCAGATACTCAAATTATGTAAGGTATGAACTCCTGTAAGGTATGAAGTCCTGCAAGGTATCTCTTTCCTTATTTATTATTATTAGCTGGGTTATCTACCACCCAAAGTCTTCACCATGATACTAAATAATGAGCAAAACCAATTAACTGTTTCAAAAAGAGTACAGTATCATCTTTCGGTACAAGGAAATTTAATATATAAGGTTGGTGCAAGGAAATGGACCGCAAAGTAACAGCTAAAGTAAGATACACAAAATTATCTATAAAACTGTTGATGAAAATGAGCAAAATATGGTTATTATAAATGCCATGGGAAAATTTCAAAACAAATTATTTAATTGCTTTGTCACAAGCTTTTTTTCCATTCTCTGAAACAAGAGGAGAGAAAACAACCTGAAATGAGTTTTGCTTGTTGGGCCAAAAAGACTGTGAATGTTGTTGAGATGAAGACAGAAATCACTTTTCCTATACATCTGTAATCCAGCGAAGCAGGACAGGTGCTACTAACAAAACTTTTACAGATAGGCAGCAGTTTGGCTTACCACATTTAGTAAAAATTGAATTAATATTACCTGAGAATTGTGTCTTTTTTTCTTTTCCACTTTGGATGAAACAACAGCACTACAGGAGCTAAATAATTCTATAGAAAAGGTTATTCCTGAACACCTTCAAGGTATATCCTCTTCATTTTTGAAAACTAAAATACAAAATAAGTTAAATATTTCTACGTAGATGACAGTTTCAAATGATCACTGTAGGCACAAAACCCAAATATACAAAGAAATTTAATCTCATTAGTCTCAATTTCCTTTAATTTGAAAATTTTAGCAGCAGAAATAAAAGTCATGCACTTGAAAATATGAATTTTCATTCTGGAGGTTGAGCCCTATGCTCTTTGTCTTCCCTAGTATCACAAACATACAAAGGTTGTGTTATACAATATAAGAGCAAAATTGTAACAGCTTGTTGGAACAAAAGCTGCTCATGAAAGGCATGCTAGCCTCTTTAGAGCCTACCTCTATTTCCTTTTATGTTCATAGGAGATTCTTACTCACGGGATTGGATTTTAAATCAGGCCCCTTATAATTCCTCAACAACTTATCTAGCAAATGCATTAAATACAGAGACCAAACCTACACCATGATCATAATCTATACATTAACTTAAAGACAGAAGACACTGGAAAGTGCTATTTGAAATTGAATACACCCAAAACAGACAAGAAAGAAAGCAAAAGAAAAAAACTGGGAGCTGCTTCCTGTTCCCACCTACATAATAAAGTCATCACCACCACCACTGGATGATTTTCATGACCAGTTTCAGTTTTGCTTATGTCCCTAAACCGTCACACCTATCTTACCACCCTTACAGTGTTTGAAACGTGGCTCATTGCTTTCTTTTACAGAAAGTATCAAAAGTAAGTAAATTAACCAAAAGTAACTTTTGATAACAAACTCTTTACAGTTCTCACCTTGAGAAAGACTTTTATCATCTATGAGTTGCTGTAGTCTGGAGGAAAAAAAAAAACAAAATCAATAAACCAAACCAAACCAAACAAAATCCCCAATCAACCAGTCAACCAATAAAAAAAAACTTAAAAGGCAATATAATTTATTATTAACTAAAGTGCATAAAAATGGCAAAAAATGGCAAAAAAAGCTTCTTAACCCAGCTTGATATTTTAAATTTCATTTAACACAGTTTAGTATTTTAAATGTAGTCCCAGAGTCAAGAGAAGGTTCAAGACAGTCACTGCAGTGGCTAGGGCTCACATCTACGAGTTAGAGCTAATGCCTAATGTAGATTCATTAGAAATAAATCATTTCATAATAGACACAATCTGAAGGGTTTTAAATAAAAATGCTACATCAAATCAGTCCTTTTTGAGAAAGAATTTAGGCTTTACCTTCCATATATTACCGTGAAAATATATGAAATACATTCATATAGGTACAAATACCGTTAGCTCCAGAATACATGAAATTATTAAAAAAAGCTTATCATCAATGTCTCGTTAGAGAGATGTAATTTGTTATTTTCTTTGTTGCAAACTTATATTCCAACTGGAAACTAAAAATGCAGGTCTTCTGTTTTTAAAGTAACAGTGCAAATCTCTACCTGCCTTAATAGAGGACAATAATTCAGACAAAAATATTGGTTTATTTACCCTGCTACTCTCTGTGCCTTTTTCTCACAGCTGACTTCATTCTGTAAAGGACATATAAAATACAAGAATCACAAAGAATTGAAAGGAAACTGATTTGGTACATTCTCCTATCCAAAGACAAGATCTAAACTGTTCATAGCACCTGTCCTTCAATGATAAAGATACTACAATCTCTGCAGGCCATCCACTTCAGTATTTAACTATCAAATTGTGAAAATACTGGCTTTTGTTTTTCTTTTTTTTCCTCTAATGCCTTTCATAAATCATTATCCCACAAACTGAGCTCTTGTTTTTTGTGTCAGAACAGACACTGGTGTTTGCCTTCCCATTTCCATAAACACTTTATATTTTTGAACACAAGACATGATACCTTTGGCTGTACAGCCAGAATTAATTTTATGTTATTTTGTTCATCCATATTTTTGTAAGGTTGATTTTGTTCAAGTTGTTAGGTGTATCATGTTTTCCAGTAGGTTGTTCTTACTGTATCATGTTTTGCAGCAGGTTTCCTCAACTGATTCTCAAGTTGTACAAAACTTTAATGAAATGCAGCCATCAAAACTGAGAAAAACCCCACTCTATTTTAGTCTTTTTCAGTTTCAAACACAGTGGACATATTACTTCATACATCTTAATGAAGATATTTTTATTTAAACATCCAAATATTGTGCTTAATTATTGTAGTATGACAGTGCTGATAGATATTCAAGATTGCTGCTAATACTCTCATCTTTCTTTGCAAATTTGTCATTTGCTATCCTACATTTTTCATTTTATTATTCCAAGCTTCTTCACTTTGAAATACTTCTATCCTTTACATCATTAATATTTTTTCTAAGGATCTGCTGGCATCCTGAGATATTTATTCCATTATGACCCCTTATTATGTGATTTTTTTACTAACGGTATTTTTATTTTCATCCTAGAAATCATGAGTTCTACAATTTCATTACCGCAATCATAAGTGTTGCTTTTCACCTTCAAATTCTCACAGAACTCTGTACTGAATACTAGAATGTCAGATGCATTTCACCTTCTTTTCCTTCTTAAGGTTGAAATAACAAATGTGACCAATACATACGAAGAACTTGTTAATATTTTGTGTCCTGCTACTTGCTGTTCTTCTACCAAAGTTCAGACTAGTCTAAAATTATTTCATCTGCCTCATCACCTTTGCCTGATGTTTTATCCTGACTGACCATGAAAGCACCTTTAGGATTTTTCTCTTTTATCACTCCTTTGTACTTTAAATAGGTATAATTACTGACAGATTCTGTCACTCAGAGCAAGCATGGAATGATATCTTACTCCTCTTCTTTGACTGTCATTCTAATAAAGTTTCATATTCTGTATTAATATTTGAATCGTGAGACTTAAGAAACTAGTTAGGCCAAACAGATGATTTTTATCTGCTTAATTTGTCTTTTTCTCACTTCACAACTGGTTGTATTACTAACTGGGTTTCCAAACAGTGCAATAAGATAAAATGGTTTTTAAATCTGGTTAATGCATAACACTAGAACAAATCCAGAGCTCGTTAGCCCTGCAAGGGGGCAATCTGCCTACGTCCTGAGGAGGACCTCAGCTGCCACTGTCCAGAATCGCTTTGGCCCGGCAGATTGAACCTCGGGATTAAAGGGTGGGCTCAGATCTGCGCGCCCTGTGTCTCACCTAAAAAATCCAGTGCGCAGGTTGGAAGGTCTGAAAGGAAAAAGAGGCCTTCCCCGGATCTTCGTACGCGAAGGCTGGCCAGCAAAGAACAAATCACTCATGTTAAAAAATAATAATATTAAGGCTAATAGAATTTTTCTAAAAATAGAAAGCATGTGATGCAAATTTTAAATGCAAAATATTTCGGCAGCTCGTTAATGCTGGGAAGTCGTCCAGCTGTGCTAATATCATTATTAGCCTATCACCAAATACTTATCCTAGTGTCAAAGTGTATTTAGATTACTATGTTGTTATTGTCTTAGGAAAAAATATTTTTAATTTTTTTATATGCCTGTACTACTAAATTATATCAGAAACAATAAATGGATCGCCTGGTACAATTATGAAAATTTACTTACATTTTAATTAATTTTTCTTAAAATCATTTACAGCCAAACAAGAAAATATTTTAAGCTTATTGTTCTTTTTAAGGGTTCCTTTAATTATTCTCTTAGTAAGATATTTAACTAATGTAATTTAAACTGTGTATTTTCTAGAAAGAGCACCTTAATTTGAATATTATTCCAATGTGTTTTGCAATTTGTTTGTTTATGTTTATGTCTTGTTCAATGAACACTTTAGGATATAAATAATATGATTTGTCAATAATAGCACAGTGCATCAGTTATGTCTGAAGAAGCAGCTACTCAGAATCCTAGGGAAACTTATAAATGGTTGCAGGACAATGAGCAAGCATATTCTCTTAAAATCCACATTTCAAGCCACAAAATTTCCTAGCAGGATACACGCATAGGTAGTGACATAGAAAATAAAGTAGTATGTTATAATTTATTAGGCTCTTTTGTTGATCAGATAGAGAGAAATCACACTTCCTGTAGGAGCTACTAATTTTCAAATAAGCTTTTCCCTGGGTAAAATACATAACACATTGTTCTTCCATATTCTGAGGGCTTTTCACCACTGCAGACACACAGTAAGCAAATCAAACTTTTTTGCTCCAGCTGAGGCTATACTCTACCCACTCAGTGATTTATCTTTCCAAGCAAGAAAGCAGTATTTGCACCATTAACCTTCCCTGAGACTTTAGTGGAGGAAGATTTCATGATAATTTTTGATATGATTACGTAAGAGTCTAGGTATAAAAACCACCCTAGACAGAAACGTATCTGGGTGTGTCCTGGCCATGGACCTTGTATCAGGCACAGGCCCTAAAATATGGTTTAAGACAACTGTAAACTGTTTTTACCCTTTTCTATGAAACTTTCTACTATTAGAATGAATCTGCTCTACATTGTATGAGCAGAAACTGACACAAATTAGAAGTGCACATGAATCCTAAAATAGTTTATTTGGAAGAATATGTACCTTTGAAAAAGTCTTATAGTGAGCAGTAAAGTAACAGCTGGTGCAGTTAGAATAATCTGTAGAAATAAGATTTGTCTACTAACATCTATAGATTTGTCCTCCTAAACCAAAATAATAACTTCTTAAATATATTTACTTGGATTTTTCCTTCTTTAATATCTATATGTGGGCCTTAAAGGCCCATGGAAGTCAGATCCCCTCGTCAGTTCAAAAACAAGTAGCAAAACAAAATACACTCAATTTTTAAACTTCTAAGGTAAAAAAATAAAGGGCAAACAGCATAACAAGATAAGCATTGAACTCAGCTGTTCAGTTGTTTTACTATTCCATTATTTCCCTTCTTCCCTTGGCTGTTTATCTAAACTGTAAGCTGTTTAGGATGAGGGGGTTGTTTTATGACTCATTGTTAATACTTATTGCTGGCATTCTGTACTAGAAAGCAAGTATTATAAACAACAACGTATATATTCTCTTTCATATAATCAGAATAGAGTTTTTAACTATCAGGAGGAAGGCTTAGAAAACAAGACTCTACTCAGAGTAGAAAATTCAAAATTAGCTGAGATTAAATGAATGAATGAGCCAGATGCCCAGAGTTAAAGCAGAGAAGTTGACAGTGCCAACAGCAGCAAGAAGCACTGAAGAGACAGAAGGGCAACCTCTGTTCAAGCACTGGAAGGGGTTGAAAATGAGACATGAGCAAACAAACCACTCTAGTGTCAATACAGTTCTCATTTAACAGAGCTGAATGTTTCTAACTAGAAATCTCGTATTATATAGCATCCACAGAGTTGAAATCGCCCAAGTTAAAAGCTGTTGGGAAGAAAATTCCAAGCTTTGCACCAACACTGCTCAACAGGTAACAGTGACCAGGTCTGAAAGAAGGTATTTCCCTTTCTCACTGGAAAGAATCACAGTGACACTACAACACAGTTATTTTACAGACACTTCTATCTGTAGTCTAATCGATTTTTTTTTTTAATGCAAAATTTACTATGCCAAGGCTAACCAAAAGTACTACTAAATACTGTTTTGGTTTCAAAATGGAGATAAAAAATATGTGTGTTTATCACTGAAGACACTATATAATCAGTAGATTATCAGATTCTCTTAACTGATTAAGAAAATTATTATGTGTGCAATTGCATGTACTGAGTCTACTTGAGAAAGAGACATGATAGGGAGATTTATTCATTTGTGCAAATAGCTAGATGTAAAACAGAACAGTCACTAAATGAGAAGAATTAATTCATAGTTGTATGTACAGAATTTGTAAGAATACATTAAAAAAGGACAATGCACATTTGCCAGTCTTGAAGATGGGGACTCAAACCGCATTGCAAAAAAGCATAAACCAGTTTTGAGTCCTGAGTGGCAGTATTCTTGTTTATTACAATACATAACAACAATTCTATCTATCACAATGATTAGTAAGTTAGATATTGAATGCCTTTGACTAAGTCTTGCTTCTCACTGCATTTGTGCATAAGTTTTGAGTAAAGTCATTACTTTTGTCACTTTACCTGAACTGATGTTACCTTCTTATTTCAAGACAAAGGTCTAAATAATTTTCCTTTTTTCTCACCTTAAAACTCCCATGCTTCCTGTATCACAACAAAACTATAACGAAATAAAATTACTGTTATAAAAATTTTCCCAGTATACCTGGAACTACAGCCTACAAACCCTGATGGTCACTGCAGGAGAATTGGTAAAAATGATACTAAAACATGCAAATAATGGACATGTGGATAAATACTAGTAAAGAGGGAAGCATGAACTTGGCTTCCTAAGGCCAAATAATTGCTCACAATCTCTTGGACTATTCTAGATACGTATCAGCTCTTAATTTTTCTATTACATGTAATCTTCCTGGATCAAATCCTTAACACACAGAATGCTTTATCCATTTCTTACATTTCAGTAAATATACTTTCAAATGTCAGTTAACTCCTGGCACAAACAAATTTTGCAGAAGGTGGCAAACATAATTAAAAGATGGAAAAATCACTTCTTTGTTCAACGCTAACAACTTTCTACACTACCTACGTTTTTAATGCTGTTGCTTTACCATTTCATTAACCTGCTTGCTCTACAGTTTATATTCCTTTTTCTTTTTTCTTCTTTCTAAATCTGTCTGTTTCAAATTTGGAAATCTGATGCCTAAGACTATGGTGCCAAAAATCCTTTACTTCAGCAACAAAATGGTGAAACATTTTTTTTTTCTGTTTTTATTGGGGCTATCCAGATGTCTTTCAAAATACTCTTCCTCAAATGCAAGACTATGGTAGGTAGTAAAAGTAAAGACAGAAAGTGGACAAGAAGTAGAAATTATTGTGGGAACGAGGTAGAGCATTAGGAAAAATATGTATGTTCCCAGAGTAAGAAGGTGGACAGGATCATTTTGTGGTGGCTTATATCCAAGCACTTGTATCACTCAAGCTGAGAGGGAAAATTAAATCATGTGTAGAAATTCCAGAAAATACATGCCACAACCTTAATATCTCTAGGGATTTAGATGTAAGTCGTTTATTTTTCATCCACTAATGCAACACTATTGGTCTTTCTAACCATGGAAACTACAGTACAGGCAGGACATATTATCACCATTTCATCTGATCCTACCCAGGGCAATATAGAAAAGAAAAATTACTGCAGGTTTCTCAAGAATAAGACTTTTTACTGCCTGTAAAGATGAGATAATTATCAATGTTCTGAAAAGAACATTTGAACAATCACAAGAGATACAGTAGGACAGGATGAGTGACAACATCAAGAAAATCAAAAAAGTCAGAAGGAAAGTGTGAACTGGTGAGGTTCAGCCAAGGTGTTTTGGTATCTGATATTAATAATTGTACTGAAAACAAAAAAAAACCATACTGGAAAAATTCTTATTTCCTAAAATGTCTTACTTCCTGCCTATTTCTATTGGCAACAACTTGTACCGGGATATTTTCAGAACTTAGTATTTCAGAAATTAAAACTGGATGCTGGCAAGGAAAATTGCAAAGCCCAGTTTAAATTTTTCAATATAGGGAGTCAAGTTATTTTTTTATTTGCTAAACTACACTAAGCAGTTCTCTTAGCCTCTCACAATTAACAACAAAAGCTTTCCAAATTAACTAATCAATGTTCCTATTTTCCATTTGCTATATTTTTATGGTTGTAGTTTGCACCCCTGATAAACCACACCCTTTTAGAAGAATCCGGCCTTGAGAGTAAGCACTGAGATGACATGCAGAGGATCAGAGGAAGAAGAAGAAAGAACTGTGGAGTAATTCTTTTGCAACTGGTCCAAACTTATAAACTCGCTCAATTAAAGAGGATTTTTAACTATTTGTTTTAAGACACTCAAAGTTCACAGATGAGAAAGAAGCGTGAGACTTTTAATTGCTATCAGTGACTTTTCATATGCACCATTATTTCCCCACAGCCCTTAGCATCAAGTTACCTAAAGTTTGTATCATGTATTTTTGATACAACTACCTACCTGTGTTTCTAAATATATTCACAGCTTCAACTTCTGCTGCTGTCTTTCCATATTAAAAATTGTTCCACAGACATGCCTCTGATATAACTAAGATATTCCACAGAATCCTTCATGCTGCATGGATTGATAGATTGATTGCTATGTGCTGAATTAAACCATTCTTTTTGAGTTAGACAAAAGACTGTCGAACTCATGCCATTTAGTTGAATTTCTGAAACAGATATCCTTCCAGTGTTCTAATAAGTTTTGCCCATTCAGTAAGTGATTCAAACACTTCCTCTCTCTTTGTAAGGTTCGACCTTCTTTATAATCTTACCAGAATCCTTGCTTTTTACAAAACAAGGAAGAAGTGGTTTTGAAAGTATTTTTAATTGCCTGCTTACATCTTAGAGACTATTCACGAGCGGGAATGTGAACCCGGAGGAGGTGCTCTAAAAACAGGGAAGCCAGAGCTGCTCCTGTATCACCATCTAGTGGGGAAGAGCCCTGCTGCCTGTAACACAGCCGAGCTCCAGGAGTGTGAGAGCTGGCTCCTGAGTGAACTCCCCGGCTGCTGGATTGCACACTACCTGCTTCATATAAATCTTTATGCCCCAAGATCAATAGATAGGAGGCTGGATGTTACACCATAGTATGTTCAAAATAACAACCTAAGAGATCTGGGTACATCACCTTTTTTAACCTTTTGCCTCCTTGGACTAAAACATTCAGCATGTTTTTTTGGATGTCATAAATTTTATGTCTGGAGGTGAAAAACTAGAAACTGCTCCCTAACTGTCATTTGGAGTAAAGATTCATTACAAATAATGTGTTTCTTTCAAACTAATGAGCCACAAGTTGGCATAATTATTTTAGGGAAATAAAACAACTGGGCACAATTTGCTCAAATCCTGAAACAAACACAAGAAGGTACTGCTGGAAAAATCATGTCTGCACGGTAAGAATTCAAGGAGCAGAGAAAGACTTCTAACACTTATTATCCTTTATAGTAAAATTAAGGCAGTAAGTCTAATGAAATATTAAGGGAAAAATTTGTTTCAAAGACAAATTTTTCATCCAGTAGGGCTAAAATTTGAAAGCTATATTGACATGGTAACTATTCTTAAAATTTTACTGGGACTGAGGTATCACAGTGCGTGTACTTCCAATAGATTTTAGCTATTAAAGAATGTCATTTTTATTTTCACATATCAATAGAGCATTTAGAGTTTGGTGTTTTTTTCTGCCCTAACTGTGTATTTTCATAACTAAATATATTCACAGAATCACAGATTGGGTTAGGTTGGAAGGGCCCACAGTGGGTCACCTGGTCCAACCTCCCGACTTAAGCACGGCCATCCCAGAGCACATGGATGGCACAGGATGTCCAGGCTTGGACATCTCAGGTGAGGGAGACCCCACAACATCTCTGAGCAATCTGTTCCAGTGCTCGGTCACTGCACAGCAAAGAAGTTCTTCCTCATGTTCAGGTGGAACATCCTGAGCACCAGTACACCCAAAGACCCTAAAACAAACAAAAAACAAAACCCCACACCCAAAGAATTGTAGCCATCTTGTAAGACCATAGTGTCAAAGAGCACTTTTCTATCTAGAGAGGGGATCCAGAGGTCAAGAGAATCAAACACCACCTCCAAAGTTCCCAGTGCTCACAACACTTTTTCATATGAAAAGGAAAGCTCTGTATTTGATCGAAGACAAGCAAACAACAAAATTCACTGGGTGAGTAAAATATCCTAACTTATAGCTTTTTTAAGAACTCATCCAACTCTAAGCAAAAGCAGACATTACACATTTGT
The DNA here is from genome assembly GCA_013396875.1 of Vireo altiloquus. Classification (NCBI taxonomy): domain Eukaryota; kingdom Metazoa; phylum Chordata; class Aves; order Passeriformes; family Vireonidae; genus Vireo; species Vireo altiloquus. The sequence continues at coordinate 135,272 of VZRF01007958.1, read as the reverse complement.
ATGTGGTAAACAAAATCTTGCAAATTTTTGTTGTCATTTTGCAAAATGAGTTTTCCTTCTCCTTTTACTTTTGAAGATGATGGTTGCAGTTGTATACCATGTGTGCTTTCTAGATTAGATAACCAAGCCTGATGGTGAAACATAAACAGAAAGTGCAAAACACTTCTCAGGCCAGAAGTTATGCAACTGCTATAAATTTAAATATTCTAATGCCTAATATGTTGAAAGAAATATGATACAAATATTCATGATTTGTCAGACACCAGCACAAGTAACTCACCTTGCCTTAGGCAGACAAGGAACTCTAGTTTGTAGATCCATTCATATCACTTGGGAGGCTTCTGGAAAAAGCTCTCCTGCATCAGTGCAACTTGCAGAAGTTTTTCTGCCAAAAGTCTTTCCACATGTTCTTTGCTACTAGTGCAGGCCTAATTAATTTTAATTAATTAATTAATAATTAATAACTTGGATTAACTTAATAAATTGGAGTAACATTACCAATTTCCTCCTGCATTTGCTTTAAGCTATACTCCTTCCATTCTTCCTAAAAAGTGTAAACAGCTCTTGCCATACAGTTCAGTACGGTTCAGGGCATTATCCTGGGAGAATCAGAGAATGAAAAAGAGAGGAAAGAAAAAGCATGGTTCTGACAAGGAATCTGGAAAATTTGTCAAAGATGGAAGATACTGAAAGAAAAACATTTAATTGCAGGCATTAACATCTATGTAAACTCCAAAGAAATCCAATACTATGACCCTAGGAGATGATGTGAGGAAGGGAAATGGAGTTTCTCTTTAATATGGCAATAGACTGAAGAGACTAAGAATTGAGAAGAAGATGATAGGACTTTTACATGCTTTTATTTTGTTTAACAAAAACATTTTGTGGGATTGAATTGCCGCTTGAAGCTGAGAAGGAATAGAGAAATAACAAATAGTTAAAAGAAAGACAAAACACAGAAATTTCAGCTAAATCACCTTTTGCATTTTATTATTTGAAAAAGTAAGTACAAAATTTACAATTTTCTTTAATCTCTTACTAACTGCAATTGGGAAAGACTGTATGTCAAAAACGCGTGCCATCTTACCTCAGACATTTAAGCACTTAAATTGGGAAAGGTAGCTTGGGACGCCAGCTCTCAGGCTCAGGACACCTCCATTTCTCCAGTTATTGCTGAGGAGAAAAGTTTCTGAGAGGTGACTGATAGGGAAGATATGTGCTGAAGTCTTTTCAAATAATTCTATGGGTGAAGATATGGACGTTAATGGCTTTGAAATGGGTTTTAATGTCTTTACTAACCACAAGAAGCAGGTTTGTTGCCCGAACGGCTTGACTCCTGAAACAGAAAGGTGAGTCTGCACAAGCCTGAACTTTGAACTTTGGTGTAAATCGACAGGTTCAAGAGGGGAATATGGGGTAGGCAGTTCGGGAAGGCTGCACCTTCCCACTACCTCAGCCAACTGGGAAAGGAAGAGGGCAACGCTCGGCAGGGAGTTCAGGATAAAAAGAGGCTGCTCCGTCCGAAACCTCGAGAGACAAAACCCTGCGGGTATGTGCCCCGGTGGACCCTCTCCCTTTATGCCAAAAAAGTTGCAGGACCCCTCTGTCTTCTTTATGGACACTGGCTTTCCATAGTGTGATTTTCCGTACCTGACTGAAGCCACCTGAGCGAAGCAGCCGCTCCGGCTGAGCGAGGACGATGCTCCTCTGCAGGGATGAGGAGATTGCTCACCTGGGGGACAGGTACGTGCCTTCTATACAGGATCTACCAAAACCCTCTTCAGTTTACCAATCACTATTTAAACACTGTCACACGTTTCCACAATACTAGGAATAAAACACGTTGGATGACTTTACCTGACGGCATTTAAGGCCATGTTGCGGGTGGGTGATAGCTGCCCCTATTTCACACCTCCTGTTATGAAGTGTACTCACCACCCTGACCTGCCCGCGGTGCTCCAGCGCGGCAGAGCCCCAGGTAGGATCCCACTCCGCCTCCGTCAGGCAGATTCCTTGGGATCAGCAGGAAAGGGGTTAAACGCGGAGCCTCGGCGCCTGGAACCCGGAGGACTGTTCCATTACCTCGAGAGGGGGGAGCCACTTACACATTGCTGACCATTCGCTATCAGATAATGTTAAGGCTCAAAAAGGAGAGCTATAAGCAGTGTTTATAAAGCGCGAGAAGCAGGTCTGTGAGTTAAAACAGGTGAACATGAGGTAAAATCCTGAAGGCACCTCTGTCTTTTCTCCTGCGTGGGCAAGTTGCGCTCAGCCCGGTCTGAGGGAGGAGGCGAGGCGGCACCCCGGTAGCGTGTTTGGGGCTCGCAGGGCGCTTTAGGAGTTTTAGATACAGTTTAATTTCCTCTTTCAGCCTCGCTAGCTTTTTCCTCTTGTAACAGGCTGCTTGTAACAGGCCTCGTTTGCCTGAGAGGGACTGGGAGGAGAGGAGGAAGGGCGGTCAGGGGAGCGGTGACGGCAGGAGGGTTCTGAGGTGACAAAGGCGCGGGAAGCGGCCGGGGCAGCCCGGGGTGCTGCTTCGTCAGGGGGTCAGTGGCTTTCTTTGGTTCAAATAATAATAGAATCGGTCGCGCCGAGCCCAGTGGAAGAGGTGTGACAAACAGATTTGGGAGTCCTGAGCAGAACCGCGAGTAACTCGGCCGGATTTCACAGGGGATGTTGGAGAGCCGGGGCTGAGATCCACCCCCAGGCGGTTCGGGAACAGGCGGAGGGCGTCTTCAGACATCTGCTCATACCAGGGTTTTGGAGTGTCTTAGAGACGTTGGCTGTTTTCTTTAGGATCGATTTAATATGTCCATTTAGGGGGGGAAAAAATAAACCAACACTTCCCCCCCCCCCCCATTAATTATAAAAATTAAGAAAGTGAGGAACTAAGTTCTTAGGTCTACGCCATTAACAGAAGGAAACTGAGGGCACTTCAAGTGTTATGAAGGAGCTGGTTTAAGAGCAGCTATTAGTGATAGAGAGCTTTCCATCATACTAAAAATATTTCTGTGGAATCATAACCATGGGCAGTGCTTCCCGGGCAACTATAAAATGCCAAGCCCACTTCCTTTGAGGAACTCTGAAACTTAAAAGCAGACAAAAACCACACACAATCAACAAATTTAGAGCTTAAAATGAGGGAATAGGAGGGGCACTGTCTTTGAGAAGCCAAATTAATTTTTGTAACATATTTTCTTCTGTATTATTTATAAGAAGATTTCTTGTCTGCCTAATTTTTTTTAAGTACCAGCTGAGCAGCATTGTTTCAGTAGTACTGTGGTAACATAGCACAGGTGGAGAGTCCACATATTCCGGAGAAATGTGTAAGAGGTTGAACTACATTATAACCTAGGTCCCTCTGGAGTGCAACAGTGAAACAGCACCAGGAAGTGTGCTTTAATCATTATTCCTGCACTGTTTGTTTTTGTGGCTAAATAAGGATCTCAGTGCACTAGACTAGCAATCCAGAACCTTTCTTGAGCTCTACATTACCACATAACCAAAAATAGCAACTTTAATTAAACAGTTGCAATATGTTTCTGCAATGAAAGGAAAGTGTATATGGTGGAGAAAACCTATTAGATCATTAGAACTATAAATTTTTGCTTAGCACGTACAGAGTTCTAAGAGCTTATCCTTTAAATTTCTGCAGATGGAAAAACCCCCCATATTCCTAGGGGCAATAATTAAATATTATTCTACATCTACCTAAACATGTGGTTGTATTCCTATAGCCAGGTTATTACAGCTCTATAACTTCCCTGAAATTACATGTGAAATTTTCTATTTCAGGCATTTTGACAGCAGTAAATAGCATTTTGAATGAAATTTTTGGGAACTGGACAGATTATATCTATTACATGTGAAGAACACCAGCCATAAAGAAGTCTCATATAGACATCTCTGAACTGCTTTTAGAAGAGGGTAAAGCTGGTAGAGGCCTGGTAAGAAAATCTTCATTTAAATGTACACAATTTTGTTGTTGGGAGGGAAGATTATTGAAGGAGTGAGAAGAAGGAAGGAGATGTAACCGCTAAAGTTAATCAGTTTGGTAAATCTTGAATGTTCAACTGTTATACAGTTTTATACTAACTTCATAACCATGAAGGTTGCTGGAATGATGTGTAACAGAATGTCCATCGTAATGAAACAAAGACTCACAGCCAGGCTATCAGACACATATGTGACACTCCTTCCCCCACAGGCCATGTTATATTTTTGAGTTAATCATCAATAATAAAGGATTACTAAGGATTTTTCTCACTTTTCAAGTTCTAGACGGTATTTATGAGAAGATGTAAAAAATAAAGATACGATAAGGATATCACGACTAACTGTAAAATAAAACATACTTCCCATTCAAAATTCAGATGGATTAGAAAAAACTACATTTACCTTTATAAATCTAGTTTTTAAAACCAAAACAAATTCCCTAAATGTCTGTCACTAATTTTTTAGATGATCAATTTTTCATGAAATTTAATTCCTATGGAAAGCTCAGATATGGGTAAAATCTCAACTTAACATGCCCCTAGGCTGGACAGTCAGCTTTAGTATTTCTGAAGATTATGAAGCAACATCTGAGTTTAGCAATATGCAAAGTTATTCACAGACAGTCATAAACATGGAACATTTACATTTTAAATTAAAGAAAAAAAAGTGCAGTCACTAGTCTAAATGAAATTTGGTGTGAAAAAATTTAAAAAAGGAAAGATCATATTTTCAGGTCTGCTCAGACAACAATTTTTTGATAGTTTTTCATGTAAGTACTTTTTGTGCTATCCTATAATTTAAATAGAAATGGCTTTGGCAAATTATCTCTTTACCAGCAGATTATCCCTTATTTAACTGAACTTTTTATCCAAACATTATTCAATCACTAATTCCTTTTCTGCAGTATTAAAATGGCATACACATCAAAGTGAGTTTTTTATTCACTTTCTACTCATAGTACATTCTTCTTTTGTTTCTCTAGGCATTTGGCTATTCCATAAACACTATATGTAAGAAAAAAATAAACCCAGTAAGGTAATTTTTTATAGAGACATCCTCTTTTTAAGCCAGTGATTCTTGCAGGGAAGCAGATAGGAATTCACATCATGGATTATTTTGCCAATAAAGAAGAATCGAAATAGGAAAACAAAGAAAGTAAGGCCTTTTATATGCTGCCTCTAACTTTTGGGAGCAAGTAAGACAAACAATTCAAAATGTTAGGGAAAACACAGCCTAATGGCAGAGAAAAGATAAACGTTGCCCAAGGAAATGCAGGAGAAAAACAGCATTTTAACCAGGGGAGAGTAATCACTAGTGTAGCCTGGAATAAACAAAAAGACTTAAGAAAGTCTTGAAATGAGGGGATACAGTAGTGGAAGTATGAAAGTAATGAGTTTAGGAGAAAATCTAGCAAATGAAAGTATATAAAGTGTTTTGTGGTGCATATGCACATCTTTTCCTGACTGGGAAATACATAGCTCGAATGCCGCCAGGTTATTGTAATTTATGGATCTATTTAGAAGGCAACTTTCTTTAAAATTGGCAATGTATTCTTACTTAATTTGACTTGGTAGGGCAGTGTCTCTGGTCAGAAAAAATATATGGCATCAGATGTTTTGATGCACTATACATATAAAGATTGCGTGTACATTCTTTTCCTCTGAAATCATGTGAATATTTCACTCAAAATCTCAGCTCCTTTTTGGTTGACAGTCATCTTGAATCTCTCTTGGTCTGCTTTTCTTACAGCTACATTCCCGGTGATTTCTCAGGCCTGTGTATGGGTTTCTGTGTCTTCTCTGCATCTGTTTCTATGGCATTTTACATCTTTTTTTTTTCACACATGCCTATCCTCAAATATCCAACAAAACATGTGCCAACCACATGTGCCTTTGTTTTTGGTGGTGACATGCACCCATGTTCTTGTGGAAGCTAGTTCTTTTTTTTCAGAAAGTTGAACTACTTCTTACAATGATTTTGAAGAGCGCTGTCTATGACAATTAGATATAATATGTTTTATCTAACAGCAATTTTATGGATAGCAGACCACCTTAATAAATTGAACCCAACACGGAAAACATACTAGCAATAGCACAGGTATACAGATCACAGCCTCCTCAGGAGAGTCACTATATAATTTTTCTTCTGAGTACTGGCACTGGAATGGAATCAACAAAAGAGAAAGATGGCAAACCTACAAAATGTTCAATAATAATTCAAAACTACAAATTAACAATGCCGTGCACACTAGTGGTCTTTCATTATCATTAAGATTTTAAAATTATATCCACTTATTTGCAAACTTTAAGAAAACTGCTCATGCTTTGAGTGTTATTTCTCCAAGTGTATACCTCTGAGGCAAAAATTTTCAAAAGTGTTCTTTCACAAGATGAATTATGTTTAAGAAACCTGAGGAAGTTGAGCACATATTTTAAAATAGTGGAAAGATAAATACAGAAATGTAAACATCAAAAACTGGAATTTAAATACGTCATGATCCAGAAAAGGACATTTTTCATAAATAGATCATTTTGATGTGATTTTTAAGCTGTATCACCTAGGCAGAAATATTTATTTGTATTTAATTTGAGCTTCTCCAGGTCAACAGCTCAGTTTTCTGGACCACTTTTTGTCCCTGTCGAAAGTTTAAACAAAAATTTTAAAAAGGCTTTGTGCTTCAAAATGCACAGTATTGCAAGTCTGTGAGAAATTAAATCAGTGAAATTTATATTGCTTTCTGGTTAACTAATGGAGCATCTAATCCACACATCTTCTAAAGTCCTGACTAGGTAGATGCACTGCTATTTGTCCTTGTGACCATGCTGAGAAGCAAATTTCCAGCACATGTCCAGCTACATTAAAAAAAGAAAAAAAAGCGATAAGCAGAATACTCAGCATTCAGGAAATAACTGATGATGTTTTATTTATCTTTACTCCTTTTCTATTCTTATCTTAAAATCAATAAATTACACTTCAGAAGTAATTTGCATAACAAATTGATGTTGACATCCATAACCCAAAGGAGTACAAAAGTTACTTGTGCTAATTTCATTTTATTGCACTATGTTTTCTCTTCCCGACCTCACTGTAACATTCTTTCATAAAGGCCTCAGGATGTCTAAACCAAGAGGGACATCTGCTGCAGGTTAGAAGTATGGTTTAAACACTATGTAGGACTTTCTAAACTGCCTTCATTTGAACAAATATCTAAATTGATAGCCAAATTTCAATCAACTTCCTTTTATCAGGTTTCTGGAAAAATTTAAGGTCGTTAATTGCTTGAATAAAGAAATAATTAGAAATGTGAATGTGATTTATCCCTAGATGTGGAACTAGGAGAAGTTTCTTCTTACCTTCCTTTTGGCAAATCATTTCGAGAAGATTGCTTTAGGTGTGTCTATAAAATGCAACATAAATGGAACATGCATGGACATTGGAAAAAAGCATGCCGGCATGCACTTTCCCAAACACTTTCTGTGCATAATTTAGGAGTTGGTGTTAGTCAGGAACCATTCCCAATAGGTAAAACATGCATGTGACTATCCTGTTTTGAAGAATAGAAGGGTCAAACACGGAACATTAATTGGCTACAAGCCCCAATGCCAGAACACAGTCCCAGGCATGTTTAACCTGATATTGTATATGTAGCCATTTAATGCTTTGGCTGAAGATAGCTAATAGTTCCGAAGAATTGGAAAGTTCTTTCTTCCAAGGAAGCAGTTTTTAAAAGCCTGACCCCAAGACCCCAATATTTCAACAAATATTATATATAGATAAGCATATCTGTCTTAAATCTTCTTTTCACTGGCAAGTTCATTAAAAATTGAATGGCAAGGCATCTAAAGCATGTTATGATAGTCTCAAATTTTTTTAATGCATACAAGTATGACTTCCAGCTTATAGAATAGAAGAAGCCCTTCTTCTATTCTAGAATAGAATATAGAAGCCCTTAAGACCAATTTTTAACTTCTGTCTTTTGCCAGAAGATGAATGTCCACATTTATTTGCTGAATTGATTTAGCTTTACTTCTTACGAAGTGGAAAAAGGAAAAAAAAAAGCTTGAATATTTTTATATTTCTGTCTTAAAATTTTCCATAGGGGGCCTCAACAGCAGTCTTGTAGGAAATTGAACAGTATTTCTTATGTGGCTAACATGACAGTATGTTTTTCTCCCAGTGTCTAGACAGAAAAAAGACAATTGAGAGGATAAAGTATTATAACAAATTAAGAACAAACAAACAAACAATTATGGGAAATCACAGCAGTTGTATCAGAAATGATACCTGCTTCCTTTCTGAAGTTCAGCAGTGGTGAGAAAAGAGCCTAAAGAACATTGTTGGCCAAATTTCAGATTACTTTCAATTACAGCATGTAACTAATAATTTATCTTCTCCAAAAAATCAGCTGTTATTAGGTCTGTTTTTATGGCCCTGACGTAACAATATTGGGACAGCCTACTTGTCCAGCAGTCTATCACTGGCCTTTTTTAAATTATATAATGTGTCTTATTATTACGTATGTTTTATAATCTAAATTACATAGTTTAATTGTCTTTTTTTTAACTTTATTCAGAATCCCTACAGCCTTGAATAATCAAGAGCTTACTTTAACATTCAAATGAAAGTACCAGAGTTTTGTCTTCTGTAATTTTCTCTCCACAGAAACATTATTATACATTTTAATATATATGCCTGCCATAGAATTCATATTGTGTACAAACAGAAGTTCATTCTTAACATGGTAGAGAGAATGCAAGTGTATTACTTAAAATGAAAAAGTATTATTTAATTTCATATTTAATTCTTGTTAGTCAATTAAGCTAAATAATTAGAAGAAGGAAAAAGTATTACCTCCATTTGGCTTATCAGGAAAAACAAATAAAAATCAGTAATCTCCATGAAATTGTAAACTTAAAGCAAGTAACCATACAAATATTTGACTCCTCAGTCTACAGGCTTCACTGGCTTTTTGTTTAACCTACCACTAAAGGTTTCATATTTGGGTTGCTTACATTTCACAGTGAATATTCCCCAGTCAATCAGTTACATGGTGCTATTATTTATTCCTGTGAACTACAGGCAATGCAAAAAACATAACTTTGTATTACTCGTCATACAGCATACATTATTAAATTCTTCCGAATCGTTGTGTGGTACACCCTTAACACCAGATTCTAAAAAATTTGAGTACTTAAATTTAGGATGATAGCTAATGATTGTGTTACTGTATTCAGATAACTAGTTCCCACTTTTTAAGCAGTTATTTTCAATTAATGAGAGAGTATATAAAATATACAATCATAATTTAAAAAATTATTTTACTGATGTGTCCTATTTATTTTAAAAACCTTGCTAGAAATACATACACTGTAATACAGGTAATATACATACCTGTAAATTAGTAAGAGGTAAACACAATGCACAGTGTTTGTGCATCACATAACTTAAAATGACAGGTACCTGAATGTTATACCAGCCCTAAAAGAGACAAAAATGGAAAAAAACAATGCATTTTTCATTCATTCTATAGAAAAAAAATCAAATTACAACAATCACATCTAAGAAAACATTGGTGCCAGGTGTATTTTTCCTCCAATATTACATGCTGTCCATAATTTATGAAGCTGAATAACAACATGCAGCAGTCAGGGAAGTTACATCAGAGTGGAGAGAGCAAAGAGGTCCCTTCTCTACTTTCAGCAGTGTACTCACAGATATTATCTTTGCATTTAGAAAGCTTATCTCAGTACACAGGAGCAGCAGTTGTAAACAGCAGCAAGAGACATACTTACAGTTTTCCATATATTTTGTGAAAATTGCTTGAGAAATGTTTTAAAACCAGTACTCTCTACATTAAGACCTTAAATCCTTTCTTTTGAATTAAGATTTACTTTGAAGAACAAGAAACAAGTCTGAGAATAACAAACTGTATAAATAGCTTAAATTTGTGGGAACCCAGTCATTTGTTTCTGGCAAAAGATGCATTCGCCCTTGACATCAAAGGGAGTAGGATTAGGTTCTAAAGCTTTACCCTGAAACTTGCAGTTCATTTTCTGGACGACATAGGTATGGATTTGTCAGGGGAATTCAGAGAGCTCTGCCCTGTTCCACACTGCGACTAGCTTTGTTCATGTAGTGTATGCTCCTTACTGTGCTTCAGTCATGGTTGCATGGCTGCATAGCTCCTCCCATACAGATTAGGACTATCCCCACCCCATGACTAAGGCCTGGAACAGAAATAAGATTTAAAGGCTTTTACAGTAGTTTTCAGGTAATCTGAAATTCTTGATTTATCTCTTTTTCTGGTCATTTCAGGCATAATGAGATTAATCTGGGGCATACTAAAGTATTTTTAGGAATACAGTGAGCCTCCATTCTGGGACAGATTGCTGTAAGTGAGCTTTTGAAGAAGACTACCAGGAACCACCTGTCTGAATGCAAAATTTGATCTTTCATTTAAAAAAGTGAATTACAGTAATATCCAATGGAATAAAAGAAATTTAATTTCCCTTAAGGAAAATAACGTCCTGATTTGCCTATATGTGTTACACACCACCTTCTAAAAGAAGTAAAGGCTTAAATTAGTTGTTCTCTTGTGTAGGTAATACAGCATAGTACTCAAGCAAAATAGCCATTTCTACAAGTTCTTTTAGTTGAATGGCATTTTAAAAGCATAGAATGGTGTAGTGATAGCCTCACTGAAATCATAATCAAATAGGTGTTGTGCCTGACCATGATGTTTGTAAAGTCTAAAACATATTTGGCACTTGAAAATAAAAAATTCAATGTTCTGTATTTTATTTACATATTAATTCACCAACTAAGAAAAAAATAATTACAGAAAGACTCTATCAACATGAATTGGTAACAACCATTTAGAAGTAGATTGAAATACTATTCCTGAACTTTGCAATTTTAGAATTACATTTTTAGAATTACATTTTCCTGAGAATTCATAGATGTAGGTACACATACATATGGTACATGAACTCCGGATAGGTAGGTCATTAAATTATATTTTATTACCAAAAGAAGGTAAATCACTTTCCCCTTGAATTACAGAATTGCAATGTATTAAACTAAGTGCATAGACTTAAGGACACATTTCATTTGCAACACCAATTACTCCCCCTTATTTCAAATGGAAAACTTCAAGTTATAAATGCATAAACGATTATTGGATTGGGACCTTTTATATTACCTTGGAACAAAGGTCTGTAACACATTTTTTTCAGAACTCAGTTTACTGTCTCTGTTAATACGAGCCATTAGATAATAGTATTTCCACGACTGAATTACCGTATTTTCCAGTGCCATCTTAATTTCTGTACTTTTAAACAACAACACATACACTTATAAACCGAACTTTGATTCATTCAAAATTACGAATTTTGTAGTAGTTTAGGCTTAAGAGAGGCATTTGAAATCCGTATTAAAGACAGAGCACTATTCAAAAAAGCCTAAGCATTGGAAAGATTCAATTGCATTCGTGTAAGATTTTATCCCTTTGTACAAATAACATTCATCCAGCACTGAAAGGGTGTGTTTATATGTCACAGGGTATTTACAGCTGTGTCCAGCTGATTCCTGAAGTCGACAGACAATGCTTCCTCTAGACATGAAAAGATTTTTGTCCAAGTACTGAGCAGCAAAACGACATTAAGTGAGTACTAAAAGATATAGTTAATTCATGGGATATAAATGCTTCTTCATTATTATCCTGTGCTATGATTATTCAGTTTTACCTGTACAGAGGAACACCAGAAAGTCTTTCAGATTAGGATATTCTCTTTTCCAAACACTCCTTCACAACACACAATTAAAATATTTCCAGTAAATCAAGTGGTCGTGGAGCATCAGCCTCCAGCGAAGGACATTTCACCTGAACATCAGTATTTTCCCCAGTGCTCGCCCAAAAAGGTTGGTTTTGAAAGCCACTCCCGTTCGGTACGCCCGTCTGGAAATCCCTCGCCCCGGCAATGCTTTGAGCAGCGGGTGTTTCTGTTCCTGCGGCGCGGCCTCCCACATCCACAGAGAAGGGCATGAGCGGCGACAGTAACTCCAGCGAGTGTCCCACCCGCAGGGGCTGCCGTCTTTGAGGGCTCAGTGCAAGGACCCTTTCCAGGTCGGCCTCCTGCGAGGCAGCATTTTGCAGTCCTCCTTCTCGTCCTCCCCACCACCCTTAGGCAAGACAAAAAATAAACACCAAGACGTGTATTCTTTTTCCAACGGTCCCTTCTTCACAAATCCTCAGCGCAGGTTTAACCGTAAACTTCTGTCTCGTTCCGCACACCAAAAGGAAGGGGGTGGGGGGGAAGGAGGGAAGCAAAACGTGAAAAAAAAAAGAAAGATAAAGTCGTGCCGCAGCCGGAGGGGTGTGGAAGGGAGACGAGCTACGTAGGGGAGGCTCTGCCGGCAGAGGCGAGGCAAGGGAGCCCCTCCAGCTGCAGCGGCGGAAGCGGCGCTGGTGGAGCAAGGGAGCGATCGAGCGAGGAGGAGGCAGCGAAGGGAAGGGGGAGGCTGCTGGGGTTTGGCGCCGGTGGAGGGAGGG
>VZRF01007958.1:83873-122667 GCA_013396875.1 Vireo altiloquus | reverse complement strand
CCACCTCCCGCTCTCCCCGCCTCGGAGCGCGGCTCGGAACCGGTTCGGCGCGGCCCGGCCCGTGTTGATGTTGTGAAGCAGGCTCGGGGGGAAGGGATTTGCCTCGGCCGCACACCCCCCGGCTCTACATGTTCGCTGCACTGAGGAGGAGACGGAAGAGGAGCCAGCCCCCCTCCCGGCCCGGATTATTGTTGTTATATTATCTCCCCTCCTCCTCCTGCTCCGCGGCGGCGGCGGCGGCCCAGCGGCGGCGGCGGCTCCTCTGAGGAGGGAGGGGGGCGGATTTCTCTCCCCCTCTCTCGGATTCTCGTTGGATTCAGACGCCGATTTGCTCAGGTAATCCCCCCTCCTTGTCTCCCCTTCCCCTCCCTGCCCTCTCCAGCAGCGGGCCGGGCCTCTCAGCCCAGCGGCCCAGCACTGCCGGGAGCAGAGGGGATTAGCTGTTATCCGGGGTAGAGAGGAGTAAGTGGCAACCGGAGGTGTTTATTTCGCAGCCCCCCTTCCTGCCTGCTCGGGTCTGGCGGAGGAGGTTGGTTCCTGCCGGGCTGCCGGGAGGCCGAGGCCCGGCGGAGGGCGCAGGCCCGCCGGCCAGCGCCTTTACTCCAGCTCGGGGATTAGAAAGGCGAAGCGGCTGCTCAGTGACAGGCCTCAACCCGAAAAGAGCAGGAGGAGGAGGAGGAGGAAACAATACAATTACTCGCAAATGTGCGCTGATCCTTTGCCATATTTACAACTTCACCTAGGGTAGGGAAGGAAGGTCCCGGCGCAGACAGCCCTCTGAAGTGGGCCAGTAAGTGGAGGATTAGGGGAGGAGAGACAATGTAAATACTCAGGAACAAAAATGCCACCTCTCTTTGCTGTTACCTTCTCTGTCTAACCAACTGTGTTCTGAACGTTCAAAAGTTTGAATGCTTTTGGTTTTATAATCTGCAGACGTTTAATCTCTAAATAATATTATTGATTAGTGTGTTAATGACTTAGTATATTTATATTATAAAATAGTGCTTGAGAAATGATTGACACAACACAGACACCTGCAGACCCAAGAAATACAGATAGGCAAGTATATTGTATCAGGTACTCCACACAATCTTGGTGTCTGTGTGCTGTATAAGTTACAGGAATATATATTAAAAGAAGAAATACCATTTTCTGTTTCTAACAAACAGAAAACAGGTAAGGGATCATGTGTAAAGTGCTGCATTTATGACATTTAAGGGACCACGGTGAAGATGAGATCTTAATCAAAGTACTTGGGAATCAAATGTAAATTTATATAAGTGAAATGCGAGAAAGGCTTAAAAAGTGTCATCTTTTCTTGTCAGGCCATGTCATTTTGAGATCCCGATGTTGTTATTGGCTGTTTGTGTCCATGATGTTTGAATATGTAATTAGGTGTCATTTTTACAGGTCAAATGTTTTCCGAAAATTACTGTTTATTAGTCTCAGGTCTTTAAAAATATATGATAGCTGATTTACAATAAAATAAATCTTGGACTTATAAGTGGTAGAGTTGTAAGTGTTGCTAAAAAATCAGGCAGATATAAAACAAACACCCTGTGAACTAATAAAAATACTTCTACAGAAATTACATAGTTGCAGGAAATTTTAAGATACAAGTTTTCATCCTTGTAGAATGGAATTTTGTAAGTGGCAAACAAGTATTGACATTACATAATTCGTTAAATTTTCAGCAGGTTTTTAATTGTTCAGGTAGATTTGTTGTTATAATACATGGTTACTGTATCTAACAGAGTAACTTTCTGGTGCATCGTGTTCAGAGTCTTATAAATAAAACTCTGCTGTCGTGCCTTCCGTGTGCCCTGATACGTATTTAAAAGGGTGAAGTTAATATAGCTGTCACGTAGAAGGCGTGTTTTTAATGCTGTAAATCCGTGTAGTAGTCAGTAGCGTGTCCGTGATTTGTATTGGTCAGGGAGCAGTTTGAATTTTAAAAAGCCAGAAGATCCTGCTGAGCCCCAATCCCGGCCTCCCTTCCTCCCACTAATCTCCCATTCCTGTCTTTGTGCTGCCTGGTCCTGTTAGACACTGTTTGCAACAGGGCCTCAGGCCTACGTGCGTGGAGAGGAACCATTTACAGTTCGAAACGGCAGCTTTTTATTTTTAAACTTTGTGAAATGCAGAGGGAGCCACTGGTCGTCTCTAACTGTCCCCACCTCGGTGTGTAACAGCGGAATTGCTGTTTGCTTTTGGCCCGTGGCGTGCGTGGAAGCCGAGTGTAACTCTGTTTCACAGGAAAGAAAGGACTGTGCAGAAGTAGTTGTAGTTCTTGGGTAGTTTTCATCATCAGGAAGCGACATTATAGCCCTAGCGTTTCTTTCGTCTCTGTTTCAGGCTGCTGCCGTTCTAAGAAGAATGTGTTTGTTAAGCTAACAGTAGTAGAACTTTTCTGACGGATTTTTCATTTAAAGGGGTTTGCTTTAAATATTCTAGGTATGAGCAGGAAATGAGTTGCTAGAGTTACACAGTTCCTGTCAAATTTATCTTGCCTGGGTTGTGTGGTTGTGTTTACAGCACCTTTTTTTCTTTTTTTTTTTTTTTTTAAATCGGAACGGATGCACTTTTCTGTAATGAAAAATACATGTGTTTATAAAGGGAAATATAAGATGTTGTCTGTTTTTATTTGTAATGAGGTTTTTGGGTTTGATCTTGTGGGCCATATGTGGTTAATCTTGAATTAGTTACTTTATCACAGTTTATATAGTTTTACAGAAATATTTGAAGTTGAAATATTTATAAGTTATTTTTCTTTTGGGTTGCATGTTTTAGCATATTTAAGAGTATGAGTGTGTGTATGTGTGAAGCAGGCCTGTGGCACTTTCATACTACTCTTTCCCTGATGTTTGGAGCTTGTACAGGTCCAATGTTTATCACAACAGCTAGTTGCTTAAGGATAATGTATTTATTTTATTGATGTTATAGAAATAGGAAATTAATTATTCTCAAAACATTAGTTGTAACAATTATTATAACAAAAAGAGGAAAATGCTTCTTTCTGTGTTTTATTTTGTACTTTTGACTGTTTTGTACATTTTGAATTTGCTTCCTCTGTACAGGTTTTTTTTTCCCTCTCAACTTCTTGAACATTTTACCTGAAGTTATTCTGACAAAAATCTGTTCCTGAAGTCTTTTGCTGTTGATTAAAGCTGGTTTTATACTTTTTAAAAATAAGGACATAGAAACAGGTGTTCCAGTAATTTTTTTTTTTTTGAATTGTTTAAGTTTTGATTTAGAAGCAACAGACAGGATCAGAGAAGCAAAATTATATCCCTAAGCCCTTTTGAAGATCCTTATTCTACATAAGAGCACAGGTACCCTGTGATACCTTATGCTTCAGACTCCATGTACCTAGATGTTCATACAACTCTTCTTGCAGAGTCGAGGCCACAGATAGTAATTTCCTTAGGACAGAATCTTTTTGCTTGTTTGTGGTGTTGTGTTAGTGTGATTATTGTGGTAATATAACTTTAATCCTAAGTGTTTTGTGTATGTAGTCCCCTACAATATAAATGAACTGTAGTTTGGAGGATACTAGAGGAAATATGTGAATTGATTTGAGCTAGAGATCCTACTCCTATTTTTATATGTTCAGTGGCAACTGGATTTTTATGTCTATTATATTACAAAGTGTTAAACTGATTATACTGAATTAATATTAATATTTCATAAAAATTGCATGAGAAATGTGAAGTTTCTGGATAATTGCTGTAACTAGAGAGGAAAAAAATATACTTCTGTCCTGAATATCTAGGCCTAGGAAAGAAATCAAGTCTTCAAATTCATAACTTTATGATTTCCAGAAATTATGTGAAAGGAGTGTGTAATATTCATCAATGTGTGTAATTTGGATAACAACTGTAGGCATACTTAATCAGAAAAACGTGAGTAGTGATAGCATTAGAATATGGTGACTGATAGGTGTGAGGTGGGTCATGCAGGATTAGGGTGGCTATTTAGTGTGACAGAACACTAGGACTGTTTAACAATTGAAAGAATGGCCATTTCGATGTCATACCACTTATGTTTGATCTTGTTTTTCATTTGCCTTTATTAGAAGTGGTACAGGTTAGGTTAGCTTCTGATTTTGGAACAGCACTCAGTTGCAGAGAAATACAAAAAAATGCTTGAAATCAGTGATACCTGTGTATTGTTGCTAATAACACTGTACAATAATGATCTTTTTTAATAATAAAAAAGGAAGTACTCTTTAAATCACAACTCTTAAACACTTGTTTTCTTACAGTCTTTAATATAATTCACCTACATTTGTATTTTTATTTTCTTTATATTACAAACATACTTCTTAGTAGCTGATCCTGACCCCCAGAGTAGGTGTGAAAGAAGTGCTTTACATTGACATCTATGACACCCCATGGGTAAGGAAATTGTATTTGAGGAGATTGTGCAGGACCTGTGATTTGTGTCTCACTTCCTGTCTCTACTGTTAACCATGGAAAATCTCCCCAGCAAAAGGGAGGGGAGAAAGGATTTTGGCCCAACTGCATGTGGAAACTAAAAGGGATTCCAGTTAGACCGAATGTGGTTGTTGATACTGTATTTGAAGGTGGTTTCCTGGTCCACACAAATGACTTTAAAGACTATAAATATCCCAGACCAGTTTTCATGTTGAAGCCATAAAAAGTTTTAGAAAAAGTTAACTTTTATGGCCTTTAGAGTTTGTATCAGTTTTAAATATAAGTAATCAGAGATCTCAGATTTTTTATGAGAGTAGATAATTAAATTTTTCATTTTATTGTTGTGGTTTGATTTGAACCACTGTGGGTTTTGTAGCAGAGTGTATGTGTAGACATGCAGTGCATTTTAGAGAAACAGTGTCAGAAAGCCCTAGGCTGCAAAATAAGGGGATTAGACAAGGAAATAGCAGACTAAAGATCTGGGCCTTTAACTGCACCACTGTATTGAACCCTACCCTCGCATCCCCAGTTTAGTGCCTCATACAGTACATGGGAAATGCCAGCTGACCACTATACTCTTACAGCCTAGTTTATATACTTATTATATACATTGTGTAGCCTGCTGCCTTATTACTTGCCGTGTACATCCCAGTCTTTCAGGAAGACTGAAGTGTTTTCATATTTTAATTTGTAGAGTTATTTCAAAATAAAGTGCTTTGCAGACATTAGAGAGCTTTGTTTTTGCACATCTGTAAAATACCATTTCAATTTTATAGATGAAAGACTGAAACTGAAGCAAAATAGTGCTTATAACTGAATCAAAAAGCTTATAAGTCTTGACTATCGTGACATACATGCTTTACTCTTCAGATTTTTAAAGTTACTTTATAGCACTTAGGAAGTTAATAACATTGTTTTTATTGACCTTATTTCTGGTCATGTGTGTTCTACATTTCAACATGTTATTAGGCTCATTGTTCCTCCTCTTGAAGCTCTAAAAAGTATAGAATGGGTTTTCACTGAGGGCCTTAAACATCTATTTTATTTCAACTCTTTTGATCATGTCAACAGTTGGAAAGGAACAGCCTTCCTGCCTGAGAACCTAGAAAAGAATCACCATCTATCTCTTAAAGTTTATCAGGGAGAACTGAGAATGGGACTAGATCATAACCCAAATCCAGCAAGTAATTAAATGCTGTAGCTACAATATTGAACACAGAGATACAAAGTGTTACTGTTACTCTCTAGGATTGCTAGTTCCTATTGGGAGGTGTCCTAAGCATTGGTTTTGACTCTTGGGGTTAACACTGGCTCTTGACCTGATGATAGTTGTTGCAGTCGATGTAGGCTGCTTGAATGTCCACCTCTGCACCTAGTGGTCAAACCACTGCAATGTCAATCAGTTGTCAAGCTCCTCTAAGACTATTAGGGAAGCAAAGCTATTCTGAGGTGTAATGTGCATTCCTAGCCAGAAAATTGCATTGGGGATATAGGAAGTCCAGACCCAAATTTTGTAATTTGTATCAGGCAGAGAACTTCTTCAACTTTTTTCTTCCCGTATGACTTTTTATATCATACGCTCAAGGCATGGCTCAGGGGCTGTGCGTACATTATGGAACAAGCAGAATAAGTAGCACTTTAGTCTTATTAACGTCTTTCCTTTCTATCTTTACTTGTGAGAGTATGTTTGTGGAGATTTTTTGATTTGTTAATTTGTTTTGGTTTTTTCTGGTTTTGGTTTTGATTTTTTTCAAGAGTTGATTTTCATAAATGTCAATTCTTGGCTAAAGATGTCTTGAAAATGAAACTTTTCAGTGAATTGGTTTTATTAACTCTGTTTTATTCAAATTCCTTAGTAGAAAAGTGTTATGTCCCACATGAGGCACCTCCCACTTTTTGTGTTTCATGACAAATGTCATGTGCCATAAATGGGGCAGTGATCCTATGAATAACAAGAAATGGTATATGATCATTTAATGAATATCACAACATGCAAGGGACTAAAATGTAGATATAAGCAACCATAATTCTGACATTTCTTAATACTTTGATGCTTGTTTTTGTAGTGCTAACTTTTTTTATCTCTTTTTTCCCCCCTCTAGCTTACTGAATAACAAACATGTGTTTTTGATAATGCAATCTCTATCTCTCATGTTTGAAGTCAGTCTTTCCTCTATGTTGACCAGATACTCAGAAAGGATGAGGTTGCAAATACTCTGTCTCTGAAGTTCTGTTTTCAAGTCTTATGACTTAATAAGACTGTCCCCCTTTCCTTCATGTTATTTTCCTTTCAAACGTGTTGCTTTCTCTTTTTCTTCATATATGCTTTGTGGATATTGAAGATAGGAGGAAAAATTTAGAGGGCCCTCACCAGATAGAGCAGCTATCTGGTGCAGCTATAGAGCAGCTGACTTAAAAAAAATGGCTGTAGAAAAAATAGGCTGGAACCTGCTTTTTGCAGTCTAAAAGCTGGAAAAATTTTGCTAAGATTCTAATGAGACTGTGGTAGAAACTTGTTGGGATGTTTTTGTGAAGATATAAAATCTTTGGGTTTTTTTAAACTTTGTTGTTTTTTTCTGAAGGGAAAATTCAAAATCTGCTTGGTGATGTGTATGTTAACTTTCTAGTTAAAACTAAGGTGTTGTGATTGCTTTTTACTGTGTGGATGCTATATTTCCTTTTTTTTTTAAAACAGTGGAAAATGGATTTTTTTTTTTTCTGCTAGCATGCTCAGTAATGGTTGGTTCTTCCTGGCAGTGTCTTTAAAAAACTCATGTTGAGGCATAACCTGTAACAGAGCAAAATTTCATTTATCCTGTTAAAATTTGGCAGTTGTAAAGATACGAAGCATTTCTTAGGAGACTTAATAGCTGACTTTAGGAGTGCTTGTTTCTTGCATGTAGGTAGGACTGGTAGTGTTCTCCTCTCAGTTTCCTGCTTACTGACATACTATTTAAAGGCAATGATTTTACTTCTGACTTTGCTGAAGTTCAGTCATTTGAGCCAAAATCTTCCATGTTGAGTGAATGCCCTTTATTGACTTATTCTCTGAATAATGTTTAAAATGAACATAGTTCACTGGCTTCTAAGGGTCATGATAGAAAAAAAAATGTTTTAAAATTATTCCTGACCTTTTTTCCAAGGAATTGGAGCACCACAGTTCTTTGAGAAAAGGAGTTTAGAATTTCAGTGTGAGATGGCTTTTTGAATTAAGAATGTGCATTTTATTGCCATTTGAAAAGCTTTCAAAAAATTGGCCACATTATTAGTGTCTAAAAAATTCACTGACTTCCCTGATTGTAGGCACAATTGTTGCAAAATTTTGTATGCACAACAGAGCTTTCCTAATAAGTTCTAAGCAGTGAGATGTGGTACAAACTCTTAGTTTTATGGTGTCCATTCTCTGCTTATCCACAATACAGATTAATTTAAGTGTGTAAAAGATGAGAAGTGAAGTTGCTGGTGGATGGAAGGATGAGCATATGGAGAAGGAGAGCGGTGAACTGGAACCAGACTTACATGTATGGGAAGGGAATGGAGTTTGAAGGGTAGGAATTGGGAGGAGGTAGGAGCTTTGAAGTTCTTAAGGAGCAGGGCCACTCCTTAGGATGATGAGCACATCTCCTCTGAAGACAGTCTGAGGGAATTGGGATTGTTCAGCCTGAAGAAAACAGGGCTCTGGGGAGAGACTTCATAGCACTTTTCAGTGCCTAAGTGGGGCACTTTGGAAAAGCTGGAGAGGGGTCTTTTACAAGGGCATGTAGTGCTAGAACAGCAAGGAATGTCTTTAAGATGACAAAGGGAAGGTTTAGATTAGGTCTTAGGAAGGAATTTTTTGCTGTGAGAGTGGTGAGACACTTAATATGTTGTCCAGAGAAATTGTAGCTGCACTATCCCTAGAAGTTTTCAAGGCGGGGTTGGATGGGGTTAGTGGAAGGTGTTCTTGCTGATGACAGGGAGGATGACCTTCTAAGGTTCCTTCCAACCCAGAATCATTCTCTTATTCTATGAAATAATGACTGAACTATGATGACTGGATAAAGGACCTAATGGGGCAGGTACAAATGTCCTTAAGAAAGATAAAGAAAGAGCTGTGAAACTCTTCTTTATCAAGAAGCCAAGGCAAAAAGGTACTGTAGGTTTGCTTGTACAGTCAATGAAAGCAGTTCAAGGATGAGAACGGATGGGAAGTGTGTTCTGAGAGATGCCAGAGAGGGGAAGGAGAAGAAATTGCCTGGGAAGCCAGAAGTGCAAAACAAGTATTGGCTGGGCAATGAAGCATTATTTCACACAAAGGAATTCATTGTTTGAATTGTCTTTTTTTTTTTTAACTGAGAAAATTACATAGTAAAAAAAAAAGCTGAGAAATTTGGAC
Source organism: Vireo altiloquus (assembly GCA_013396875.1). Classification (NCBI taxonomy): domain Eukaryota; kingdom Metazoa; phylum Chordata; class Aves; order Passeriformes; family Vireonidae; genus Vireo; species Vireo altiloquus. The sequence goes on along the minus strand of VZRF01007958.1, from coordinate 113,856 downwards.
TATGTCTTGTAAGAGCAAATGATAGGAGATTCTATAATTCAGATTACCTGTGTATGTACCTGGTACGTGTGTCACCTTTGTAAATGCATTGTGGTACTCTAAGTCTGCCATCCCTTTTTTACTGACAACAGGATGTCTATTTCACTAACTGTGTAAAAAAAGTTGGATTTTGGGTTTTGTTTGGTTTGTTGTTTTTTTTTTAATACAACAGGTTATATGAATGTCTCCTAGTATTTGCCTTAGATATTGTTGATTCTGCCATGGGGAAAGGGGTAAACGCTTGAGATTGCTTTCAGCCCTGCCTTTTATGATTAAACATTTTGATTTCTCTTTGGTGTTCAGTGTATAGCCTTTTGCCTGAATCATTTCGTGTCATGAAGCCCTGCTCCAAGATAGAAGTCTTAATTTCCTCATAGGCTTTTCTGTGGTCTGTATTGGAATATTGTAATGCTCTACAAATGGTTGTTTTAAAATGTCTTTGAGGGTAGTATCTAATCATGCAAGTTGAGTACTGAGATGCAGAACTTGGTCTTTATTAACTTTGGAAGTCTAACTGGAACAAGTGTAGAACCTTAATTTTAAATTAACTTGCCTTTTTCTTTGCATCATGATTTGTATGATGATAGTAGAACAGACTTTGTTAATTTTGGTTACAAATATGACTAAACAGTACTTGTTCAAATTAGGCTTTGGTGCCTGCAGGATAAAAGGAACACAGAAATATTTACCATTGGTAATAAAAATAGAGTTCAATTCCCAAGAATGGCATTTTTCTGTTTCCTGCTATCTGATCTGAAGCCTCTTTCCTTTTGTATTTTGTTTGTTTTTACTTGAAGTGTCATGTGTACAACACACCTTACAGCCTTATGAATAGCCACTGATTCATTTCCAGAGCAGATCCCTCCTGTAAGCTGGAGTGAGACTGGGCCTGGGGGTGTCAGGGAAGTGTTACACAATTACGTAATCCAAGGACTCTGTTGGAATTCTTGGAGGCAAGGGACATTTGTTAACTTTTGATTGACTTTGCAAAGACTTTCAGTCTAGGGGTCTGGGATTTCCTGTAAAAGTTTAGAAACCTTTGATATTTAGAAAGAGTACTGTTGTAGTTTGATATCAACTTTTCAGTGAGTGCTCTGTTTTAGAGAATGTTTTTAAAGTCATACCGCTAACATTTTTAATTATAAGAGTTTTTTATACAGCTATGCATTTAGTGTGATACATTTTGAAGCATTGTCTTGTAAAATAGCTGTTACAGTGCAATAAGTAAAATTTTCAATCTTGATTTCTACATCATTAAAAGCAATTGGAGTGAGATCAAAAATGGACTTTGTTGTGATATTGCTGTTGAAAAGGTCAGCCCTTGAATGTCAGTCAAAAGTTTGAGATGTGTGAGAGTGCAAAGTGGAATTCAGCTCCTGTGGTGCTAAGTAAGGGATCCATATTGGTTAGTCAATAGAAAACAATGGAGAGATTTTTACATCATGGAATTCAGTTTAAATCACTTTATTTGAAAACTATATTCTCTCCTTCGGGTTTTTTCCCTATTCTAATTAATTTTCTTTGCACTGTGATGTGCACTCCTTCAATGGAAAGATAAGGGAATGCTCACTACCCCATGCAATGTAGAGCCAGCTAAAGACCCTAAGAGGTAGTGACCAAATGCATGTTTGAATGTTCTGCTGCTGAGGAGGATTTCCAAATCTGTGTCTGATACCTCAAGCAAGTGTTCTGTCTCCTGAGATTTTGAGTCAAGTGTTGGAGGCAGTGGCTAGTACGCAGTGCCAAGTAATCAGTTTTGTATGTTGGGTATGTTCAAAGCATGTGTATGACTGCACTTTCCTACTCTGAAGATCTTGCCCAGGCTTACCTGTAAAACAGATGTTGAGTTGCTTAGTTCTGACATAGACTGAAGCAAGGTTGTAGGTGAACTTTTCTGGTGATAAGTTAGGCGACTAAGGGCTCAGAGAGTTGTAGGAACACAATGTGCACTCTACAGTCACTATTATAAAAGATTATTTAGAGTTATGAGTCTGCATATTTACTCATTGGAGTAATTCTCTCTGGCATTCTATCTAGCATGATGTAAAATTTAGTCATGTTATTTGCAAAAATAGATAATTATTTTTACCATGGAAAATATAATTAAAATATTTGAGGAATTACAATAAAAATGGTATGGTTTAAAGACTGTTTTGTTTGTAATTTACTAAATATCATTACATGAACAAGCTGGAACATCATACTACTGGAAAGTAAACATTTTCAGTTTTCACATCATACTATAATTTTAGCCTGCAACCTGGAGAAAGAATAATGAGAACCATTTATTAAATTTAGTGGCGTATTGAACACTTCTATTGAATTAGTGGACTTCAGAATAGAAATTATCTCTTTTTATGTAAATGTTTTTGTTTATTCATGACAAATCTTTTTTCTAGACTCAAAAAGACATATGATGTCATGGAATTAAGCAAATTCCTAATCACGTCTTGATAAACAATTAGCGAAGTCTTATAAAAAGCTCTTTAGGTGGACTTCTGAGAATTCAACACAAGTCCTGATAATTTGAAGTTATTACGTGCTCAGTTACAGTGAACATTCAATTGTGCGTATGTAGCATGTGGCAATTGCACATAACTTGGGTTAATTGAAACCTGTTTCATTGCTGGCTAAGGAAAGTTAGATTAATTTGCATTTTTCATGGGCATTATATACAGTTATTGAAAGTCAGCTGATGCACAATTAACTAGAGAGTGTAATCTACTTGGACTAATCAGCCTGCCTGAGTAAGGTTGACACTCTGTGTAACCTTACGTAAAATTTGAGAGAGAACGGTGTTTGAAACAAAAGCATTTAAGGACTACTACCTTCGTGTAATTATTGATATAGGTGTAAGTTGGAACACATGTTTTGGGAAGGACAAATAAAATGGGTGAAATCCTCATTGTAAAATGCAAAAATTTTGGAATTAGGATAGAAGATATCATAAAGCTTGTTATAGACATAGGAGATAATTATTTTAAACAAGAACAGAAACATCAATTCTGTGATAATGCTTACATGTATTTATATTAGTTCCTTATACTATTTTGTAATGAATCGAACAAAAATTAGAAAATCGACATAGTTTAGTTTTAAAGGTGACCCTGTAGAAATAGCCTCAGTTACCAAAGACATTAAACTTGCTGTACAGAACTTAGAAGTTTTATTTGCAAAATTACGTTCACCTTGATAGGAAGAATTCAGTTTAGTTTCATGTGTGTGATTATCATGAATAAATATTCTGTAAATAAAGTTACATGCTTTGAAATTATACATTTGCAAATGGATTACTTTCAGTGGGTTTACAAATGTGTGATTACTTAAAATTGATATCAACATATTTGCTTCCTAAAATAAGAAATAACAAGGACCTTGATGTTAGGATATTCACATACAATAAATACTTTGATGAACTCAATGGTTATAGTAGGAAATAGTGGGTCCACACCAGACAAAATAGCTCTTTTTTTCTTTAAATAATACCTGATAATTTTCAGGATAGATTTACCCCATTAAAGCTAACAATACTTTATGATCCTGTTGTAGTTACTTAATATTATTCTGTGGTTAAATTTTTTTTTCATAATCATTGTTAAGAGTTTAATGGATCTTTGTAAGTTAAAGATGTTTGTATTTTGAGGGAATGGGGTGGGAGTGGGTTGTGGTCTGGAGTGCTAATTGCTGAAATGTAGTGGTGGGCTCCCACTTGTGATTGCTTTGCAATAAGTTTTGGAACTCTGAACATAGTTTAATAAATTCAGCACTCATTTAGCTTATTAACACACTTATCAGAGGTGTGTTAATTAGCATCAGATAACTTGAAAGATTTTTTTGTAATAAACACCTGTGTAAAATGCTTATGTATTTGCTTGGTAATAACTCAGATACTTGTCCACGGAAAAAGCAGAGAGTTGTCTTTGAGAATTCAAATCTTATTATTATATATCTTAAAATCTTATAGAAATAAGAAGTACCTACTGGATAGTCAGTGTCTTAGAAAATGTAGAAGAGGATGTTTGTTGTGAGTAAACAGTAAGAATAATTAGCAGTGGGGGGAGCTCAAGTTCCTTGTGATATGAACCTGGAAGACGCAAATGTAAGGGAATGTTGGATTATGTGAGATAGCAGTCTAGTACTATACAGAATACTTCTGTCACTATAAATTTGTGTCTCAGACACAAGTATTATCATGTGTGTCAAAGCATGCAGACAATAATGTCAAACATTTGGCCTGGGAAGGCCACTTGTGGTTCTGCAGACTCTAATTTATGGTCTCCTGTGGCAGCTGTTAAAGAGAAAAAAGGATTATGAATTGAGATGTGTCCCAGGATTACATCCTATGAGTTAAGTGTAAAGGGTTTATTTTTTTCTGGACGTAAACAACCTTTTCACTCAAGAACAGATCTGTACCTTGCTAAGCTTGCTAAGCTGCCCTCCTCTCAGTTGTGTGTTTAATCACAGAGATCGGTAAATTAGTAGTTATTCTATTGGGAAATAGGACAAAAGCTCAGTAGTTTTATGGCCTGGACAAGTGGCTACCAATGGTTAGTGTGCCTGCCTGTGTAGGTGCCTTCACATGCAAAATAAGGATGAAATACTAATAGCTACTCCTTAGTCCTTCAGTGTGTATATGTCAGTCTTGATGCAAATCTAAGGTATTTGAGGCCTGATCCATTTCAGATGCTTCTGGTTTCTCTTCAGATGGCATGTGAGTGAAATTAGAAGGGTATCATCCTTAATTTTTGATACATCTTAATTGTTAGAATATTCCCAAAAAGATGTGTAGCTTCCGTGTCTCCTTTGTGCTAAAATAACTTTCAGTTTGGAAAAAAAGCAAATGGATTGTAGCAAAGCTGGAGAGAATTGAGAAAAAACTCCAAAATAAGCTTGTGACTTGTGAAACAATGTTAATGTTTCACAGTAGGAAGATTGAGCTATCATTCTAAAAGGTGGGTGTTATCACCTGCATCTCAGGAAAGACTGCAAAGATTAGCTTTGGTCCTCCCCCAAAGGTACTGCCCTGTAGATATATATTTCTAGCAGTGTTATGGTTTACATTTTACTTTGTACATACTTACTTTCATTCATCAGTGATTTATGATTGTCAAACAGCTATAACTATATTTGTCTTATAAGAGAGTGAACTGAAAAGCATAGCACACTTACTTTAAAATGTTAATTTTAAAGTAAGTAGAAGATACAATGATAATAATTCAATTTTGTGATGTTTTAGTATTTTTTCAAGATAGGTAAAATTTAGCTCAGTAGGTTTGAGCATACTGCTACTAGCACCAAGGTTGGGTTTGTTCCCCATATGGGCCATTCATTTATAAGCTGAATGATGATCCTTGAGGGTCTTCCAACTCAGAATATTCTGTGATTCTTTGTGACACTTCAAATATAACTTATATGTATTTTAAAATCCACTCCCATCCTAGAAAAAGGGAAAATGTAATTGCAAGTTATTGGGGTTCAACAGGTTATGAAAATAAAATGCTCAGCATCCAATTGTGTAAATTCTATTAAAAAATTTAAGCATGACTCACTAATCTAGTCTTCAGTTTATTCATTAATTTGATTATCTGCATGGTCAATTATGATTATCCAGTATCTGTAGCATATGGGCCATGGTTCACCTTTACCTTAGCAACAGCTGGAAAAATAGTGCTGTCTAAATTCTCGTCAAAAGTTTTGCATTAAAGCCTCAGTGAAACTGAGAGCTATAATTAGCCTTCTCTTCCACAGTAGTGAGGTTCAGACCTTTAAGAAGCGATGGTTGTCGTTTAGAATGAAGTACCTGGAGAATAAAGTACATAAAAGAGAAAGAACATCTGTGGGTTGTCAGGGATGGAAGGATTCAGTATAGATTTTTGTGGTGTGACCCTCTGAAGGCTAATTTAACCTTCATGAAGGAGTTCTTAGGCCTTCTCCATATGCTCATAACATAGTCAGCTTCGCAGTGCAGCCAGAAACTGTGTGCTGGCCTAAGACATACTTCTTTTATGTTAGCTTGTCTGTTTAGAATTTAGAGATTTAGATATAGGATGCACGTGGATTTTTATTTGATCAATTAAATGATATCTGCAACTCATAGAAATAAAGTTCACAAATGGGAAAATGCAGGTTTTGCAGTTTTGGTCATTAATTGATGACAAACTTTCTCATATTGGGAGGTGTGACTTATTTATATAAATATGGAGAAAATATTTGCTGTACATTAATGAGTAAAGAAGAAGTAGGAATACATTTGTCCTCTCAGGTTTTACCAGTCATTTATTTGAACAAGTATTGCTAAGAGCACTTTTTTCCTTCACATATTAATGGGCTTTTTGGCATGTTATTTATTTGTCAACTTCATTATCTCCTTGCTTTTGTATGTGAGAGTTTGTGTATGTGATGTAATTAGAATGTACTTTCTGGAAAGGCCATGTGAATACTTCAGTAAGTGAAGTTGAAAACAGGCTTAGCTAAACCAAAACCAAGCTACTGTTACACTGAGACTTAGATTTCTGCATTTCTTTGATGTCAGTTTAAATATCTACTTTTTAGAAAAGTGTAGTCATTTTTCATTAGTAAGGGCTTGCTCATTGTCATGGCGGAGGCGGTGGTAAGTGCTGCGACCTTCCCAGAAGTGTCTCCAAAGAAGCTGCTCCAGCAGGTGCCACACCACACACTGCACACACAAACACCCTGGAGAGCTAAGTCCTGGGGCTGATAACAAAGAGCCAGGAAAGGTCCTCATTTGGGGTTCCACAGAGATGTTTATTGCAGCCACAGCTGTGAAAGGTCCAGGGACAAAGACAGAAAACATCAGTGTGCAAGGACTTAAGTATGGGGGCCAGGGAGCATCAGGAGCCAATGGTTGGAAGACCAGGGAGCAGTGCAAAGGTGGGACCGAGGCCAGAACTTGGGTACATTTTCATAAAGGAACAAGGGATCCTGGGAAAGACCCTTTTTCTCACCCTAACCTAGGGAGAGTCCCTAAGCTGGGGGTACTGTCCCTCCAGGGAATTCTGTTGTCTTCCTGTGTATGAGGTTTATTGGCTCCCTCAGCTCATCTGTCTTTTCCCACCCTTCCCCATAAATTTGAAATTGGCAATTCAATCACTAACTCTCATAGGCCAGCGGAGAAGCCATGTCATGAAAGACTGCTCAGGGGGTACAGGGCAATAAAAATCTTTGCTGTCCTGTTTTACTTTCGAGCCATGATAGAAGATAGTGGTTGGATGAAGTAGGAATGAGGCTGGAGCTTTTCAAGTATGTGACATGAACTGTAGTCCCTTTCTTGCCTTGCAAAATATAAAGAGAAGTACTTTGACATCAGTAAGTTGGGTAGATTTGTGGGAGAAAACTTGATTTCCAAGGGAGCTTTTGTGGTTGGTTGGCAGTGAATTTCATAGCTTGTTTTATGGTATTGCAGTGCTTGATTAGAAGTATTTATAAATGATTTGGAAATACTGACTTTCAAAATGTGTTGCTAAAATAGATCCCGAGAAATGTTTTGGCTGATTCGAAGATATTGACAACTTACAGATTTCAATATAATAGAACAGATAATTCTGTCTGTATCTTTTTTTTTCTTGGCTTTTGGGGTAAAATGGATTAACATGTATGAATGTGTTGTCTTGTTTTCTTTCTTTTATTAAGTTGAAGCAGTTATATGATCTAGTGAGGACTTTCTATATCGAATGTACAGTTCTTGATGAGACTGCTCCAAAGCAAGATAGAAACAGTGTAGATCATCTCTGTTTTTTGGAAACCTTACATCAGTAAAAATCCTTAATCTGACTTTTGAAAACAACATAGTGATATTTGTGGGGAAAGTTCAAGTCAAAGTGTACTGGACCTACAATTGTGGAATGTAATTGTTTTATTTTAGAAGTACTGCAAAGTTATAAAGCTGAAAAAAACTAAGTTCTGTTATTTTAAATTAAAGTCTATTTAAATGGAAATATTTTCTAAGATGTGCCCACTTTGACATATGATAGTGTTCAGTGAAGCATTCTCATTTTAAAAATTCTCATTGAGTTAAATGGATAGGTGTTTGGGAAGAGATTAAATATTTTCTCTCCACCCGCTAAAAGTGAGGGAAGTGATTTTCACCGGTGTCTCCCCCCCTGTACTTTATTTATAGGGGTCTTATATGCTGTAATGTGATCTGAATAATGTCCTAAAACTTCCTGCCATTAAATTATTTCTGTTTCTGTACATGTATAATTTAGTAGGTCTAAGCTATCTTCCAGTCTTGTATACTTCTTGTTTTTCCAGTTATTTTCTAGATTCTATCGCAGTCCACTTCAGAGAGCCATAGACCGCTCTGAACTCATAGAGTATGTAAAATTTTTGTTAAATACGCAGGTTTATTAAGATATTGCATGAGATGCCAAAGGCTTTGGGAGAAGGTTCAGTTGCCTTGTGGCTAGCATGATTTTTTTTTTTTTCCCCAAAAGACTATTGCCTGTTTACCAGACGTGATCTTGGAAAGTGCAAGACACAGAGGGTTAAGATGTCAGTGGTTCAGTTTGTTATCTCTTATCCATAACTCTGCCTGCTATATTTTTTTTGTCATATGTCCTGTCAGTTTCGTGACAGGACAGTTGTAATATGAACAATTGTGGTTATTCAGCTTCCCAGTTTTGAGTGTGCTACATTTAAATTTCCCTAAGCTAAAAAAAAATACTGTGGGTGCAATGATTGTATTAAGACCAGCTAGGTAAACTATGATAGTCAATGAGGTTCAGCTGAATTTACTAATCTCCTGTGCTATAAAATTGGTGGTTTAATTGTGCAAGTTTGACAATATAGTACTGAGGAAGCAAAAAGACGATTAATCCAAGCTTTTATGGATGATGTGAAATTTAGCCTCTCTTTTTAGAGCAAGGACATTTATTAGGAGTGACCATGCTTAGTCAGTGCACACCCTATCCTAAATTATAGAATAGGTACGTAGTTTATCTGAACAGCAATACTTTCTCCACAAGTTCAGAAGTTTTGCAATTACTGACATTAAATGAGTCTATTAAACTAGCTTGTTCCGAACTGTTGAGTTGTAGTGAGAAGTAGTTGATGTACACGGCTATGAACTTCTGTTCATGAACTTCTGCTATGAACTGCAAAATTGGAAAAGTAAGGAAAAATGCTTTTATTCAAAATTGGTGAATGAAACCTCTCTATCAAGTTCTATTTACCTTTTAAAGTAAGAGGTAAGAGCCTCCTTAACACTGCAATTTAATTTGAATCTGTTAAAAGGACAGTCTTTAAAAAAGATTAAATATCTGTGGTAAAACTGTTGCATGCAGTCATTACATATTGACTGGAGAGTCCTTTTTGGATTATGTATCTTTCCCTTCCCATGTTTTGTGTTCAAGGTGGAAAATACAGAATTTTGCATTTGTTTTAAATCATGTTACCAAACAGATTGTCATATGCAGGAGTTTAACTGTGAAAAACACTAATGAAATCTGAAATTCTTGAATAATTTTCTAGTTTCATAGTGGTTCTTCTCTTAGACCTCATTTTGATACTGCTTGTGTAGCCACCCTTGTAACTACAGCTTTAGTTTACTGAAACTAAAAATTATTTTAATTTAGGTACTGTTACTGGGAAGTGTTACTGGCCAGAAATTTTTATGATTGGCTTGATATCATTAAACTTGCTTGTATTATCTGTCTGAGTGTGTGTCTATGTATAATACAAAGAGAACTAACAAACGTATAATTTGAAAACCAGTTTGAGTACTAGGCAGAAAAAATCCCAGGCAAACTGTGACTCCTAACAAAAAATGTATTGATTTCTGAAAAACAGCCTTTCAGAATATTTGATTATTTCACTTCGATGATGTCAGTTGCCTTTCAGTCTCTTTACTGAAGCAATGGAGAACACGCATTACTGTGTTGGCATTCACTTTATTATTTTTCATAAGGATTTGTCTATCCAACTGTTAAACCAGTGAGAGACATACTATGGTAATCACTCTTCTCTGTACTTGAAGTTATCTCTGAGTATAATTTCTTAGCTTTTCAAGTTCTTAGCTTGAAGAGTGTGCAAAACATGGTAAAATGATGTAGAAGGTGGTATGACTAAAAAAAGGAAAAAAGAAACATTTTAAAAGCTTTGCAACTTTTAAATTTTGTAGTACCCTCAGAAGAGAGTCTTTTTGGCTAGTCAGGTGTCATACCTAGCTTAGAATCACAGAATTGTTTTGGCTGGAAAAGACTTCTTAGATGGACACCAACCATAGATCATTGAGTTAAACCATTCCACGGCTTTCACAGCTTGCGGCTATTGAGTCTTGAAATTGTGTGAATGATTAATTAATTGTTAATTAAATTATTAAGAAACAAATTGTTAAGAAACACCTTTTCTAACTACTGCTTGAGAGATCTTGGTTGCATTGTAGCAGAAATGTTGATAGTAAGAAAATACTTTTGAAGTTAACCACTAGAATAGTAACACACTGTTTTGACATGCAAACTGATTATTTTGAGAAATGTGTTATTACATTCTGTTGGTTAGGCCTTGCATTAACCATATATTTTGCATTTAACTTTGGGTTTTCTGTGTGCTAAATAGGTTTCATTGAATTACTGTGTAAGGTTATATCTTTTAAAAAATCTTATGTTAAGGGCTGGAAATAACTATATGCAGTTTAGTGGCTAAATGCCTCTCCCAGTTCACTACGTCTTTTATTGATCAGGCATCACTGCCTACCACCCTTTAAAACTCAAGAAAACTTTCTGCCCCTTTACAGGCCAGTGAACACATCTGCAGGATCCATAAATATTCCTGAGAAATATTGCTGTTGAATCCCAGGCTATACTTGCCCCTTCACTGAAGTACTAACTAATTTCTAGTATTTGCTAGTGCTGTTGTTTTCGAGTCATGAATCATCTTGGGTCATTAAGCTTTTTGAAGAGGATTACTTGACAGTGTTTGAGTTGGTGCCAAAATATTCCTGAGGTTTTACGCAGAAGATGTTATGCTTTAGAAGGCCTGTAATCTTAATTTTGTGTTTGGAGATTGGAGGTTTTCCACAATATAGAATTCAAGTTACAGAAGAGCTTGCCCTTAATATCTATAGTAAGAATCTTTATAAAATTAGCCATTTTCAGTGAACAGTGAGGATTAAATTAAAAGTATGCCATATATTCATCTACACAATGTTGCATGATGGGTTAGATATTTACATATATACATAGAAGTTTCAGACCTCAACTGTGAGTTGTTTTCAGTCAGTTTATTAAGTAGACCAAAACCACCTTCAAATGAACTGTTAGGGTAGACTTGGCAAGTGAAATCTCAGGTGGAGTTTGAGTTTGATTCTCTAGAGAGCAGCATAGGTAGTTCTTCTACAGTATAAAAATAGAGATCATGATAATTTTTCTGATGTTCCAGTTTGCAGTAATAGTAACTTGGTTAAGTCTTAGGTGTTTTTCTCTGAAGTAGTACTAGTGAAAATGGCCAGAGATTACCAGGATTGTTATGCGGCTGTGCTGCAAACAGTGTAAGGTAAAGTTTCATGGATTCTGCTGGACAATATGATGAAATTCTTCAATGATCTAGGTGTATTTTAGTGATTATATGTCTTCATTTTAATTTGGATATAGTATATGGTATTATTATATGTATATAAATACATACATATTGTCAGGGATATGGGGACAGTCAAGAGTGTTTGACAGTTGCTGAACATTGGGGTGTGAGTATTTGAAGTCACCAATTTGAAGTCACCCTTACAGACGAACTATCTCTCAATAAGATGGTGGAAACAGGTGAAACAGAAATTACCTGCTTTGGATCACTGGATGGTCTCTGGAGTAGTTGGAGGTGAGAGGCCTTTCATCAGAATAATTTTCATCACTGATAATAAAGTTCTCATGACCTTTCTCTCCATGTGTGGGTTACATTTCTTTATTTGAGGAGGTTGTTTGTTTCTGTTTTTCTTTGTAGTTTTTTGCCCCTATATATCAGGGTTCAGGTATACATCTCAGGTTTGAATTATTACTCTATAATATATAAGAATTTGGAAATATTGATAGATAGACTGAATTCTTCTGTCCTATCTGTGCTCTCAAACGTTATGTACTTTTCTCACCACTACTTCCACTGACACTGATATTGATGTACTATATTGCTGGTGTCCTGTCATGAGGTAGCAAAAGGAGCAGGATTAATCCTAGGTTTTTTGGTGTTTATGGAGTAAATATTTCTCTTGATCTTTGCACGAAGCAGTGGGGAGAGCATGGAAGGAAACCTGGCTAGTGAATACAACTGAGAGAAAAGGAAAGCAGTAAGAAGTAAAATAGTTGAATTTGAGAAAATATTTTTACAAAACAACATTTTGAAGACTTGCTGGTTACAACAGTAGTAGGAAAGGAGGTATATTGGTTTTCCTTTAAAGGACAGAAAGAGGCAAAGGGAGATAAAGAAATGGTTAGTACCTTTCTACTGTTTCTCAATCCAGCTATTAATTGCATTAGAAAATTAAAATACAGATTTTTTTTCTTGAGTACCCCCTTTCAGGATAAGATTAGGTCATCTCATTCATACCCTCCTGTTTGTGTACTATATTATCCTTTCTCATTGAAATGAATAGTGATTCAGAGACAGTGCTGTGAGAGCAGTAGCTTTTGATGGCAGTCAATTCAGCTGTTACATGGAACTTTATCCTCTGCTTTATGTCAGCACCTTTAGAACTACTACTCTCAGTCAGAATCTCCCATTCTCAGGTTGTCCTGCATTTATTTTTTTGTATGTTAATTTCTATTTACTCTTCCTGTTTCTTGATGTGTTCATTTACAGAAGGCCATGGGACTAACTTTTGTCAGCTGATCATGTTATTTTTCGCTCCATTTTTCTGTTTATGTACACAATACAGTAAACTGTTTAAATTCTTTTAGATTGTGAGCAGTCTTAAATTCTAAATTTAATTCTGAAGCGATTCAGATTCCCGCTTCCATGTTTTTAATCTACAATTAACTTACATTAATTTTAATCTACAATAAACTTACAATACAAAATATTTATCAAATTGCTACACTAATGCAAAAGTAAAGGAAACTGAAGTCTTCCTCGTGTATAAAACACATGTTTTTTAGGCCTAAATTTCCATTGTTAAAGTATGATAGCATAATGTTTTTGTATATTGACAGACGCTTATTTGCACTTTTGCTATATTTCTGTTGCAAAGCTGCAGAAAGTCAGCAATAACCATAGCTCAGCTGGTGCACAGCAGCCTGAAGAAGAGGCCTAAGCCAGAATATTGGCAACATAAACTCATTCAGCAATTAATCAGGAAAACAATCAAGTCCATACCTGAAATAAGTAATTTTTTAAAAGTGGTGAAAGAGTAGCTTATTACCTCAGCTGTATGGCTGCCTTCTAAACCAAAAATCGCAGTAACTTTCACTCTCAGGAAAGATGGGTGATTTGTGGGTGAAAAAAGTAGGTAAATACTGTTATGTTTACAAATTTATATAAATGGTTGTGGTGGTTAACTCTACCCCAGCTGAAACCAGCACCTTAATGTATACAAGTTGTACCTTTCTAAGGATAATCAGTAAGTGTACTGTGCTTTTAAAGGAGAATATTGTTCAAAAAAGATATCAGGGTGGAGGACACCAAGGACTTGTGATGTATCTAGGAAATTTACTTTGTATACAGAAGACAGAACAAAATATTCAACGCATTTGACTATTAGTATGAAAGGAGCAAATGATAGAGGAGGTTGCCCTTATTGACTGTGTGGAGGAGGTGGAATGAAATGTGATGTGATGTGAGACAAAGCACGTAAGTGGTATGGGAGAAACCGCAAAATCTTGCAGCTGTAACATTGTGGGGTAGATATGGAAGCTGGTTGAAGATAGACGAAAAGGTGGACTCAAAATGCCATGATGACAGTTGTAACAATGAATTATGCTGTGGGGCATGAAGACAAAATCAGTCTGAAAACAAAATGTAAATGACACAATCAGCTTAAAAAAAAAAAGATTACAAAGTGGAGAACGTGTGACGGAGAGCTACTTGAGATGGTTAGGGGGCTGAAGCATGAAATTTAGATGGAGAATCTGAGGTTTGGTTGCCGTGGTGAAGAGAAAGCTAAGAGAGGGACCGAAATGCTGTCTTTAACCGGCTAATAATGACCATTTATGTAGAAGGCTAGGCAGACTCCTCTGAGGTGCAAAACAAAAGAAGCAACAGCTGCTCTTGCAATAAGGCAAATGCTGACTGGGTTTAACTGGTAAAAATTAACAGTGAATCTCCATTCATGAAAGAATTCAGATTTTGACTGGGATGGCCCTTAGTAACCTGGCATAACTTTGAGATTGCTCTTCCTTTGAGCAAAAGGTTGGTTCAGATGTCCCTCTAACAGTTAATAGGCTGATTTTGTGCCAACTTCTGTTTAGAATAATTGTCTATACTTGGTAGCAACAAGAGTTATTGAGAGAAAGCTTTGTTAAAATACTGGTCCAGTTCAGTCTTACTTGGATGATGTATTCAAGATAATCCAAGTGTGAATACAAAGTTCCATTTAAGCACAACATTTGGAGGTTACTCACCTAAGATGAGTTATATGGTACCTCTCATGGATTTGATGGAATTAGATATTTCAGTTAAATTAAGATATTTATCTAAAAGGTAGCTTTTAAAATGTCATTTCAAATTTCCAGATCCGATTTAGCGAAATTGCATATCCAGTTTATGAAGTTCTATGTTTAAGTGGTGAAAGAAAGAGTGGGAAACGTTGTACTTAAGTAATTTACCTAGAGGTGTTTCCTGCTGGGTGTTACTCAAAGCAATCATAATTAGAAGCTCAGTTTCACCCTAATATTTTTATTCTTTATTTCCAGTTCCTATGGATGTACCTTTTTTGTAGATGGAGAGTATTCTTGAATTTTCAACTCAACATTCTTTCACAGTAGTGATATTTAAACACTATAATTTAATATTTTCTAAAGAACATACTTTATTTTAGCTACTGAAAAGTTATATGCCAGTTGAGAATCTAATTTTGTAGGTTAGTGCAAGAAGGAATGCACTGTAATGTAAAGCAGTGTTAGACATTAAAAGATAGTTATTAGGAAATAAGAGTTCTGAAAGATGAATCCACAAGCTTTATAAAATAGTGACTTGTTACAAAGTCATGAATAAAAAAAGAAGTTATCACTTGTGGATATAAAGTTGCTATCTCTTATCAGCATATAGAAAGTTGGGAATACCTGTCAGAAAACATTTGATGACCTTGAGAGCTGCAGAAATAGAAGTAGGATAAAATTCAAGTGTGACATGTTGGTACATTTAAAGATTCATTATTACAATTTATGCTGTAAACAGACAGCTTTTCAGCATGATATGTCAGAGGAAGCATAAGATCTATGTATATTAATGTTATTACAAAATACGTAGTCATCAGTAAAATAAGACTATTAAAAAGTGTATACAGGTTTTTAATCTACTAGAAAAGGTGTGTCTTTGTAGAAGTATTCAAGTATCACAGTATGTGCATTGATGATGTAATGGTGTGTGATTCTTTTGGGCTCAGGAAAATAACTAGATAGTATCAAGTGAAGAGGATAGTAAGAAGGCTGGGAAAATTTATTTTATGCAAAAACTTATTTTTGCAACAGAGGGCTCTCAGCATAAGTTACAGTGCAGCTAAACTAATTTAAACTAATTAGAACTAATTTGTTTATATAACTTTTGGGCTACAGCTGGCTCATGTCTGACTAGCTCAGAGTGTTTACAAGTGGTACTCTTAATATTTGGCCTAATCATGCAGCAATTCCCAAGCCTTTTTTCTTTCTTGTTCCATTTCTGAGGTTGGGACCATGTTTTGGTTTTTGGGGGTTTTTTTTTAAGTGATTCTCCTGCTGTTAAATTTGTCAAGAGTATATACTGCTTGTGTTCTACAGCCCTGTCTTTAGGGGCTTGCAGAGGGGATGACACAAATGAGCTCCAAATTTTTTGGAAGGAGTCACATCTGGAAAGGAGAGGAGCCAGCTAAGAAGATGCAAGAAAAAGGGAACATAAACTGGCTGTGAATAATTCCAATCTGAAAATTTATATAAAGCTCTAGGATGCAAAAGAATGAGATACTGGAATTACCTTCCAGTAAAATGATGAAGGCAAAATGGTTTATGAAATTACTAAATGCTTGAAGTACATTTCATGATGTAAATGATAATGGTCTAGACTTCATGATCAAGGGAAGTCCTTATTTCTTGAGAAAACACTGTGTGAAAATCGTTTAATAATTTCTGATGTGTAAATAACAAAAGTTACAAGAACCTGAATATTGTATTATGGGACTAGTATATTTAGCCATATTCCGAGTAATGGAATTACTGATAGTTTTAGGCTGTAGCTGTCTTTTGTCTAATTTATTCAGCTGGCCTTCTAAATGTGTACTGAATTTTTACATTGATAGCTAAAATTTCTATTCTTTTGTGTTTGTTTTTTTTTTTTTCTGTTGGGAATGCAGAGTCAATGGTACTACTAGAAGGTGAGATTAATTTGTCCCCCTCACTTTGCTCAGCTGGAATTTACTATTCATACGTAAATCCACTGGTGCTAATAGGATTAAGATTTCTGAGTATCTTAAGGTGGAAATGAAACAAACATTTGTAGTGTTGAGCTGTTCCCATTGAAGGATTTTGCAAGTATAATGCAGGACCAAGGAACTGGTGTGTTTAAAAGCAAGAACCTGATTTGATGCTGCATTTGAAGGCGGACACCTAAAAAACAAATGCACTGGCTCTGAATGTTCCTTTTCTTTGAAATGAGTGCATTTCAAAGAAATAGTGTTAATTTGTAGTCAATGCTGCTATAGGAGCTATTTTTTGAGATAAGAGAATGGCATTGTGCTATGTGTTTCACAAAAAAATCCCATAGTTAAGACCCTGTTTTGGAAAGCTTACTTTCTAAATGCATATTGTATTACTCAGTTTCTTTACCAAAACTATTTCTGTTGCTGAAGTGCATTTCTTTTATTCAAAGTAATGGACTGTTTCATTTCTATTCTAAAATAGTTTTGGTCTGTCTTCATGTACACTCAGAGGGGACTTTTGTTCCCATGCGTGAATGACCAAGTTTGATAAATTTTAGAAAAGAGTGTGGAAGGACTGAAGGAGGCTGAGTAGTTTTGTATCTTAGCAGATCTTATGTATCTTGTTTCTGTATCTTAGCAGATGTGCCATCCCATTTCTGTGCAAATTTGAAAAAAAAAAAAAACTGAGGCAACAACAGGTGAGTTTCCCTAGACGAAAAATCATAGTTAAAAAAAAAGGAACCATGTTCTTTCTAGACCAATTTGGAGGCCCATGCTTTTGCCATGATTTCACTCCATATGCTTGGAGTCAAAGAATGGGCTGGTTGTGATAGAGAAACCTGTATTATACAAAAATCAGAGACCACATGAGTTTAACCTGTACCTTGAACGGCAGCTTTATAAACAGTGGTGATGGACATGGTGATAAATGTTCCCTTCTTTACCTAACAAGGTCAGTGATCCTTAACTGAGGATAAAATCCATTATGAATTCCCCTATCCCAAGAACGTAGTAAATAGAGTGAACAGCATCATGATACTTGGCTGTATCATTATTCTTACTAGGTGTTAATATAATGAAATGTGTTAATATAATGAAATTTTAGAACCACTTGTAGTCACCAGTATGCAATTTCTGTCCCTCACAGTCGAAAAAGAATGAAAGCTTTCAGAGTACTAAGTAATTCTGTTGTGCTCTCTTCCACTTAAGTTTTTTGATTAATTGGAAATAATTTGAAAATGCTTTGGAAGAAAAACTTTTAAGTTGGGCCATTACAGAAAGTTAAATACTTACAGTTCTTGAGGTTTACAAAATTTGTGTGAAATTAGACAGTATTTCTACACTGGTAAAATTTAGGTTTGAACAAGCAGATTTGATTGTATCAGTGAAGTAAATCTGCAAATAAGTATATGTAGATGAGACTTTTATTATCTCACTTTAATATTCTAAATTGCTGCTGGTTGTGCTACTTTCATTTCATGACTTACTAAATTGCAACAGCATTTCATGATCCCTGTTCTATTGAATCAGGAATTTGATAAACCCACCTCTGAGTTAAATTGCTAGTCTGTTCAACTTGCTGAGTATCATATGTCACTTTCTGTAGTATTTCCCTATCTATTGAGATAAGTTTCTTAAGACTGTGCGTGTTGTGCAATTACTTACCTTAATTTCTTATAGAAAGAAACATGGTTGTACCAAATTCTGAAACTTCTCTGCCAGTCAGCTGTGTCTGAAAGAGAAGCACAGTTTGCTGTGGCATGCGTCATGAAGGCTGTCTTGGCAAATGAAATCAAATATCAAAAACATTGCAGAAAAAGGCAAAGACTTCTGTAACATGCATGATATCTCAGGATTTAGTATGCCAAAAATCAAACAAACATAGAAAGCACTGTGAAACAAATGCAAAAATCTAATTACTGAAACATTGGTAAGGATAAAGAATCTCATCAAAGTGTTTGACTAATGATACTGACTTAGTTATAATAAAGTGCCTTTCAGCACTTGCTTTTCCTTGGAAAGTCATTACGTATTCACTTAGTTACTGGGGGCTGCTTCGGGGTTCTTAAGCATGTTGGTAGAGATTATGATGGATGCCTTTCTGACATAGAGGATAAACAGTGCTTTGAGTCCAAAATCCCCACATTTTAGAGGCCTTACAAATGCAGTGTGCCTTGACATTTTCTTCTGCAGAATAAATATGATGATTAGAAATTGGATTTAGATTTATGCTTGATTTCATTGTAATAGAAGATACATTAGTTCTAAAGGGAAAACACATAGTCGTAAAAGATGGTACCGATAACTCAAAAGAAAGTTGCTAAGTGTAATCAACAGTGCTGAAAAAAACCCCATTGCTCTTGAACTCTGGAAACTTAACTTGGGTTTTGTCATCATAGAATGGTTTGGATTGGAAGGGACCTTAAGAATCATCTTGTTCCAACCCCCTTACTGTGGGCAGGAACACCTTCCACTAAACCAGGTTACTGAGACCCACCAAACCTGTCCTTGAACACTTAGAGGGATGAGGCAGCCACAGCTTCTCTGGGCAACCTGTTCCAATTCCTTACTACCCTCACAGCAAGAAATTTCTTCTTGATATCAATTTAAGGCTATCTCTCCTTGTCCTGTCACTGCATGTCCTTGTAACAGAGTACCTATCCAGCTTTCCTGTAGGCTCCCTTAAGGTGATAGAAGGTGCTATAGTCTTCCCAGAGCCTTCTCTTCTCCAGGCTGAACAGGCCCAACTTTCTCAAGTCTGTCTTCATAGCAGAGATGGTCCAGCCATCTGATTGTCTTGGTGGCCTCCTCTGGACTTTTTTTGGCAGGTCCATGTCCTTCATATATTGGGGACCCCAGAGCTGGATGCAGTCCTCCAGGTGGATCTCGCCAGAGCGGAGCAGAGGGGCAGAATCTCCTCCTTCCCTTGCAGTCCATGGAGCTCTGTATGCAGCCCAGGACATGTTTGCCTTTCTGGGCTCAGAGCTCACATTGGCAGCTCATGTCTAGCTTTTCATACACCAGCACCCCCAAGTCCTTCTCTTCGGGGCTGCCCTGAAGCCATTCTCTGCCCAGCCCTGTGTATGTGCTTGGGATTGCCCTGACACCTGAGGACCTTGCACTTGGCCTTGTTGAACCTTGTGAGGTTAGCATGGGCCGTCCTCTCAAGTTATACTTCATTGGAGTTTAACAGTGGATAAAAACTCTGCTTTTTAAGTGGCTGGCTGTACTCTCTAATATTTGTAGTTACTGATTAAGTAGGTATTGTCATTCATGATCTGAGAAAAAAATGTAGTCTAGGTCTCCTAAATCCTTTCCAAAAAGAACTATGCTCTAAATTACTACAGAGAGAATTATCACTTTAGAGACATGTAGTGAATCTTTCCAGTTTCCTCACACTATTATCTCAAATTATTTTCCAGGTAGAATTTATTTGTGTATATCATAGATTATATTCACCCTTCATGGTATACGTTACTCCTTTAATATTAGAAACCCTTTTTTTCCATTGTGTGTTAATAAGCAATGAGATCTTTCTAACTAAACTTACTTCAAAAGAGGTAGACAAACTTAATGGAAATTTTATGGGAGTGACTGCTTACATCTTTCCAAGATCTCTTGTCTCACGTAATATCCTGGACATTGAAATAGCATTTTTATTAGAGGTTTTGCCTGGTTTATGAAGGCTAGATACCAAAATTGCTTTCTGGGCTGAGATCTTGGAATCAGCTTGAGAAGTATGGCATTTCCATTCTTTTTTACATCTAGTTGTAAAATTTCTGCTGAGGAGTGATTCTGGAGGGCTTCCATTTTTCAAAGAGGAACTGAGGTCTAGTAAAGGCATTTCTAAGAACCAATACCTTGAGGGTGGGTTGGTTGGTTTATTTGTTCTCAAGATTTTTTGTTTTAACTTGGAATGCAATTTTCAGCATCATTCATTCATTGTATGCTAGTTAGCAATAATGCCCTTGGGAGATGGTACTTGCTTACAACATCATGCTGGAAGACTGCATTGAATGGAGGGAAATCACACAGTTATTGTGATACAGCCATGTATTTTATGTCACACTAGCAAAGGCTATGACCACTGCTTTGAAACACACAAAAGAAGTTTCAGGTGAGTCAGATCAGATGTAAAAGTTAGGAAAAATTGAGCAATTTGCTGAAATATTTTGTTCCTTCAAGGCTTGAGAGGCAAATGTTTTGTTTGTGAATCTTTATGCTGAGTGTAATAGTGGTTAATTCAGCAGTTGAAAGGCACTGTATTTTGTGATCTAAGAAAAGGTTTGCTGCAAAAGGAGAAATCTAAACTACAGCTACACTCTGATTAGGGAAATAGAAAAGTCAGATACTTGGATGTGTTTCTCTTTCAACTTCTTCATCTGGTTGCAGAAAGCTTGTTTAACCAAAGTTCTTCATATTTGTCAAAGCAAGACTGGGAAGCCAGTCTTCTACAGTTCCATGAATACATGAATTGAGAAGAGTAGGAAAGACTTCATTGCATCCACTAATCATGTTGGAAAAAATGTCTCTGTCATTATAGATATTTCTAATTTTGTTTTAAAAGCCCCTTACAATTGGAGATGTTGAGATACTGATTTCTTTTTGCAAGATGCTTTTAAAAAGCCTCTGGTGGTTTGTATTGGGTTTGGGTGTTTTTTGTTATTCTTATTTACAGTTAAAGGGACTTAATTTTAATATGACTATTTACTGTACATCTTAGCTGTCTTCATGCAAGTAACTTACTTTCGGCATTCCATCAAAGTAATGCATGAATAGAATTAAAAGCCAAAGTAAAAACTACGATATGGAATAGCTTTGAAAAACAAAGTTTAGTGTAGACTTAATTCTTTGCATAATTTAGGGTACAATTTCTGAATTACTGATGCCCTTTTAGCTTGTGGTGACCTTTTATAGTTGTATACACTCTTGGTATGTGGTTATGTGGTTAATTGTAACTTACTTGGTCTAAAGATAGAGGCAAATGTTAAATTTAGGAGAAGTTTTTGCTTTGTTTCTGTCACTGTCAGTATTAGAAATGTTACTTTCCTTGGGGCCTTTGTAATCGAAAACTCACTTGCTCTTAAATGTGAAAATGGAGAAAATGACTACTATAGAGTAGTTCAAAACCAGAGTATTCTGCAATTATTGAAAATACTAATACTAATGTTGCTAATATGATGTTGCTCAATGGATTGTTTTACTTTGTGAACAGAGAACCTTACATTTTGGGAAACTTTTTTTTTCCTAAATAATAAAATATGGTATCTCAATGGTGGAATTGTCTTTGGATTTATTTTGTTTACAGAGCAAATCAGGTACTTCTGTGCCAGCTTTAATAAAGATTACTGCTAAAGAAAATAAAGTACATAGTCAATTTGAGTACATTGATTTTTTTAAAAAATGGGAGGGTTTATATCCCCCTTCTTCCCTCTCCCCCCCAATTTTCTGGACATCATGCTGTCCCTGCTTGAGTGGGAGATTGGACAAGATAATCTCCAGAAGTCACTTCCCTCAATATTCTGTGATTTTTTTGGGAAAAGAGTAGTGAGATAACTATTCTTGGATGCATAAACACAGTAGTAGTTCTCTAGTCCTTCCTTCTCCCTCAAAGAGTAAGGAGAGGGGGAGGAACAAAGGGAAAACAAATGTGTTCAGTGTCTTTGGTATTTGTTGTCATGAACTGTTTACCTCATTGGTACTGAAAGGCATTGTTCAGCTGCACAGGTGATGGCAGTTTGTCATGTCAAATTTAAAATGACTTGTCTTCTGATATTCTTTGTGTTACATATTGAAAAGGAGACCTTTAGAGAAATATCTGCATGGGCAGACCATTTCTTATACAGTAATGGGATTAATACATACATCATGGACAGAGATAAATGATAAGGTCTTAGAGCAGGAGAAAGGCAGGTCAGGAAACAATAAATGTGTGTATTGTGCCTTCAGTCAGCTAGATGCCATTTTCAAGTGTTCATAAATGTTTTGGGAAGTGTATCGTTGTTGCTTTTTACTTATTTGTCTGTCCTGTCCTCTGCATCAGCAAAAGCCAAATTTTGTTAATAGGATGGGAATCACAGTTGGAGTCACAGCTTAGATTTATCTAAACTCATTTTTCCATCCTACCTCCTTGGTTTCTCTAAGTGCGTAGCCATGTCTGCACATCCACCTGTCTGAGCAACTGAACTGCAGCTTTCTAACCTTGTGACTCAGCCTCATCCTTGGGAATTGTGTAAAACAGCTGGTGAAACATAGAACTAAAGGAACAGAATAAAACCAGACTAGAATACAAAGATATTAAATTTAAAAACACCCATTTTGGATGTGGGAAAAAGGTCAGCAAAAGGCATCTTGTTTGGTTGGTAATCACATTCATTTCATGGACTGTTCAGAAAGCTCTTTGGCCTTGTCTCTTCCATCCTTGTACTTTTGTGGAATTGTTGAGATGAGGTAGCCGTGACAGATGGGCCATGATCTGTGTTTTTCAATGAAGTGAAATTTTTTGCACCATTCCTCAGCTCTCAGCTCTTTGTGTTAGTTTATGATCTGCTGTGCTCCTTAAGGTAAAAGTAAAATCTTCTATATAGACAACAGTTCAATGTTGAAATGTCATAGCTAATCTTCTGTTTTCTGTGCTCTACACACTTTTATTGCGATTGATAAGTTTGTACCAGAAGTTCTGATAAGAAATTTACAATGTGTAACTTGGAATTGTTCTCGTTTCTTGGAAAAGCGAGTGTTTTTTATCAATGAACTAGCTATGAAGCTAGTTCATAGACATCTTATATGTGTTCAGCCGAGCTCTTTCAAAATGTTTGACTTTGTTCAAATAATTAGAAATAAAGGCATTGCACAATCCTTGTCTACATGACAGTATTTAAGACTTTTAATGCAAATTAACAGGAGGAATTAAAGTGGTTTAGCTGAGCTACATTAAACATTTGAGTTTATACTCTCTTTCAGAATTAGTACCTTAAATTCAGTTGCTTTTATTTTACTGTAAAATTAAGTTGTATTGAGTGAGCTCTACTCAGGTATGAAGAATATTTCCAAACTGGTTTCAGTTACGGAAGTTTGTTAAAGAAAAAAACTAAGATGCATGTTTTAGGCAATTACTATGAAAAGGAGATTTTCTTCAAAGTAGTGTGCTTTACTGTACTTGTTATATACTAACTGGGTCATGCTATTCGTAGCCACACAAATAATTACCTTTTGTTTTCCTCTAAATTATGACTTCTGCAAGTATGTTTTCACTGTTGACAGCTATTCCGTGTTTCTCTGTGTTGCTGCAGTACCCAGTGAAGGTGAACTGAAAATGTTTAACATGGACAGGCCACATATCAAAAATCCCCAAGCTTTTTTTGTGCATGACCATCATAATTTCATCTGATTATTCTTGATTGAATGTTTATGCTGTTGTCGTGGTTTGATGCTGGCTTAAACCCCAAGCACAAGAAATCCTGTAATATTCACATAAGGGGAATATGGATTTATTGAGGAAAACAGAAAGGAACTTCAGGGCAAAATAGGTCCACACTTAAAACAGTTACAATATAAGGAAAAGTTTATTACTAGCAGAAGGAAAAGTGAGAACTGATAAGAAATCAAAGCAAGCTTTTAAACACCTTTCTTTTCCAATGCCTCCCTCTTTACCACAAACCTCTCACAAGGGAAAACAAAACAGAACATGGGATTTTGGTCAGAGCTGCATTTTTCAGAAGTCTTTTCATGCTTAAGGAAAAGAGGTTCTTCTGCTGTGCCATAGAATTTTCACAAAGAAACAGTCCGCCCGGAAAAATAGTATGTTGAAGTGAAAAAGGTATCTTTCCCATGAAAACTCCGCACTTCCCACACTGGAAGACCATGGGCCACAGAAAAAAAAAACCAAACCCATGGGGTTTTAGTTTTTTTAAGGATGAGTTATCTCAGCCTGAAAGGAAAGGTTCTCTGCTTTGAATCTCTAAACAGCTTCTGACAACTTTTATACAACCTGGTGTGGGCTTCTTTTTAAAATCATAGGCCGCACAAGAATTTCCCATTTTTTAAAGTTCTTTTTTACAAATGGATTAAAGTTTTTTTTCTACGGCCTGCAAGAAGCATTTTTAAGCTCCACACCAGAAGTGCGACCGCCCTCAGTAGCTTCCGTCCCACGTGGTCTCGCCCTTCCTCTCTGTTTCTGACCTTAAGAGTCGCCATGTTCAGCTTCGTCCCATGTGACTTTACTTTCTCCCTCGCCGACTTGAAAGGTGTCCGTGTCGGCTGTGGCATATGGCGTTTCTTCGGTTTCGGAGCGAGCTGTGCTGGATGCCCCGCCGGCCCCAGATGAAATCTCAGCCACGCGGTCCCGACACGGGAGGGGCCCGCTGGCCACGCCGGCTCCGTGCGGGGTCTCAGCGACTTCAGATCGTCTCAGGCACGCGGTCTCGGTTACACACCGCATGCGGAGCCGGGACAGCTCTCCCCTGGGGGGGAGGGCCGGCTGCGCACCACCGCGGCCCCGGGAAGTCGAGGCTAGGCCTGGCTCAAGGCCCTCCGCCTCCACTACCCCTCTGCCCTGAAGGCCAGAGCAAAAAGGAGCTTCTCATTCTTGGCCTCCTTTAAATAGGCGATTGCAGAGGCGTTACCAAGCCCTCTCATTGGGTTAACAACCTATCACAGGTGTGACAGTGGTAAGTTTGAAAACTTGGAAGTTGCAAACCATAATATTGGTGAAAGCTGTGAGCTTGCCTTAGCCTGTGAGCAGCTTTGCAAACTACTTGGTGCAATTCCTTTGTACTTTTGGTTTACATTTGTAAATCTGCAGGCTATCAAGAGTAAAGTGTGGAAGATGGTCAATAAGGTGAAAGAGACGCCTCTTTACTTTTTTTTTTTTTAGAAAGGCATCCCTCCTTTCAGTGCAGTTTATGAGCTTAAGAAACTTCTGTTGTGTTTTTGCTGCAGCTGCAGGAGAACCAGCAACAGCAACAGAAGTACAGAAGTACATAGGACACTTTCATAGGTAACACAGTGAACCTGTCCCCAGACCTACAAGAACCAAACACCAATATAATATTTTTCCTAGCTATTGACAGATTCTAGATTGTTAATGTCTAGCTCCGGTTGCTTGTGGTAAGCTGGTCTTCATTTGCGCTTAGTTCATTAACAGTTATTCCAGCACAATACGTCTGGATGTTGTGTGTACTGTGCTTCAGGGTTTATTAGTAACTTTTTGAATGTGTTTGATGTTTTTCCCCCAAGCTCTAGTCTCCATTTGTTTTCTGTGCTATGTCTTTGAGCTCATTTGCTTCAGAAGTTTAGCTGACCAGAGTATGTATGGAATTGGGAAAAAGGACTGTCTTGTCTGACTAGTGATACTGTTTTACAGGCTTATTGGTAACTTCTTTTTTTATAATGATAACTAAATAGGGTAGGAAGGTAATTTTTTAAATGCCGTAAAGGAAAATGTCAGGGAATCCTGACACTAATTGTAGGCACAAAGTCATGGAGCTCTACAGTTTTAGCATTGATAGGTTGGATGGTATGTGTTTGAAAGACTAAGGTAATTCTCAGTTTTAGAACACAAACATTAACTAAAATGAGTTATCAAACAGAAAAGTTTAATCTCTTGAAGTCTATTACACAGTTACTGTATTTATTAGACACTAACACTGCAATTGGGTTTTTTTGCAAGTTACCATTGGCAATATGTTTTTGCAAGATGTTAGTAATCTTAATTAAAATGTTAAATTGTGTTGATTATTTAGTGGTTTTTGTCTCTTAAATGTTAGCATACTTTCCTTTGGAGAGTATGTCTGCCTGTATGCTTCATAAACAATATATAATACCTCATTTAAAATGAACCAAACAGAACAAATTTTCAGTAGTGAATACTAAAAAACTACAAAAATAATTACATTGCCACTAATTGTGCAAATGTGTACAGCAGGACAGTATAACCAGTGCTCTTTGTCACTAAGTCACTAAAAACACTGATTAATTTAATAATTCTCTGCCTGTTGGTCACTAGGCACCTCTTTATCTGTAAGTCCCTCAGCCTAATAATTTTGGAAAGCATCAGAAAATTTCAGTTATAATTTACAACGGCTGGAAGTCTCAAGAGAGTTTAGTTTGTGAAAATTGGTTGTTGAATAGAGAAGATTCTTGTATTCCCATTGAGAAAGAGGCTGCAGCATGTGCTGTCTCTCTTCATCCAGCAGCTGAGAGGTGTGGGAGTGGATTCGATATGAGAGAGGGAAACTGGATATGTTACCTGGGCTAGTTGAGAGTCTTTGCATAGAGGAATTGCTTCATTGTGTTGAGAGGATGAGGGGAAGTAATACACCAATCCAGAAGAAAAGCATCTTAACTACCTGTAGTGCTATATAGCGTCTCTATTGTATGTGTAAGAAGTTAAAGTTGAAAAACAGGCAACAAAATGAGTGTTAGAACAAACTAAATAACATATCACTGGTCAATATTAATTGTAATATGAATAGGCAGTGATGTGCTTTTGAAATGCAGCTCACTAAATCTGTTTATATAGAATTTTACATTAGTGTTTTTTGTGGATTGCTAAAGAAATGGTATACTGGTGCATCTGTTTCCTTAGTGTGTATGGAAGAAGTTTGGGGGGATTTTAATTAAGTTTTGAAGTCAAAAAAAAAGGCAAAAATAGTGTGTCATGAAGATTTGCTACTGCTTCAAGAGGTTAATTTCTTACCAGTTTTGTTTTGTAAAGGTTATGAAGCATCTGAGAGATTTCAAGGGCAGAAATGCAAGATTAAAAATTGGAAGAGACTACTGTATTAAGTAGGTTTTGGTTCAGTTTTTAATCACTAGGCTTTTAGTCTGGTTAAACTCCAGCCTAGTAAAAGAATAGAAGTCTTTAAAATACAAGTAAAAGTCAATACACAACTGTTTGTCGTAAAGAGCAGCATTACTAACAGCTAACATGAGACATTCCAGAAAGTGGAAAACAGGCAAGCTGCTACTTCCTCCCAAATACCTGTCACAACAATTTTATTAACAAAGATGGGTATTGCAACCTGAAGTGTTCTCCATTTGAGAGCTGGCTTAAATGAACTCTTTTATTTGCTTTTGCTCTTTTGTACATCCCTTAGGTATTTTCTTTCAATAAAGTGAACTGTATCTAATATCAGCTACTGCATATGTGCCTGAGCAAGCATGAGGGCTATGCTCACTAGAAGGAGCTTTACTTTCTTTGTTGAAGTAAAAATTGCGTGTGGAATACGTACTGCAGATGACAAATATGAGCTACTGAAGTAGGCTGGTGTTTTCCCTTGATGTCTGTTTCTCAGTGATGGTTAGTATCATGACTGCTCCACTTGAACTTCACAACATTTTTCTCAGTCCCATCTCTCAAGCCTGCCCAGGTCCTTCTGGATGGCATCCCTTCCCTCCAGCGTGGCAACTGCATCACACAGCTCAGACTTGTCAGCAAACTTGCCATGGGTGCACTCAATCCCACTGTCTCAGAGATCAGGGAAGCTGCACATTACCAATAGGTATCTGTTCTCTGCAAATGGCTTGGTCTGAATTTGGGCATGGTCCAATTGTGTCCCTTTCTCTCTTCCCCCAAGAAGATTACAGGTACAGAGCACAACTGATGCTTACCCTGGTAGAAATATGTGTGCTCCTGTGTTAAGGTGTGTCTTTTGTTGAATCCACAGACCAATCTCATTCTATCTGTGCATCCACTGCTCGTACTGGGATTTCTCTTACAATGTACTGTGGTGTCACTGCCACTGGTGTCACATGGGCAGGAAATACATCAGTGTCATTATTATCAAATTAGAGCAGCAGAGACCAAAGGAATGTGGCAGTAGTTACAGATTAAGAAGATGGCTGCTTTGATCTGTTTTTTTCCTAAAGATTGCTTTATAATGATAAGCAATTTACAATTGTACAGTTTAGTATTTTTCATTAAGGTTTTTTTTCTTACAATGGTTGTAGTTTGTGGTGATTTGGGTACCTACTATAGGAAAATACATTATGCTAATACTGGTTTAGAAGTTGTTCTAGGTAATCCTTATCTCAGATTTTTTAATTTTTGACTTGTTTTATCAGCATCACTTGTTATGCTGCCTTACCAATTTATGAATGAAACATACAGATTTCACTAGTACACACACACCCTGCTTGCACCCCTCTTTTCTTTTTACCTCCTCTCACATGTTGCAACCACCTCTTTGGCTGTTCAACTTAAATATCCAGTAGCTTCATGTTTTCTTCCATTACTCTTTTAAGTTTAGACAGCTGCATCAGACAACTGATTAATTAATGTTCACTCTTCTGTTTCCAATACTGACTTTTTCTGAGATTGAATTAATGTTAGATGCTTTATATTGTAAATGTGTATGCTTGTCCCTCCCCAGATACTTAAGTATTAAATTATGTTTTGTCAACTATATCTCCTTATTTAGTATGTTTTTTGAAGTATTTTTGAAAGCATTTAGTTCTAGAAACTTACTGTCATTGTATAAAACTGTAGCACTGAAATTGAAACCAGAAGTCTGCCCTCTTGTGGGTAAATCTGTATGATGTACCTCAGTCACAATATCTTATTCAAATTTGGACAAAAGGATATTAATTCATTCTATTTGTGATTCTCATTCTTCAAGCAAAATTTTTTTAAGGATAGTTTAGGGACTGATAGCTAGCAGAGATTTGTGTAGTAACAAACAAGAAAAGTAAAATTATTACAAAATGTAGAAGTCTAAAACTGACTATGAGACAAAGGTTGCTAAATTGTGATTGCAGGTGTGCTGATTTAAAATAATAGAAAATGTCCACTTTTCATCTAAATTATAAATTAGCTCATACGTAGTTGTACTGGTTTAATTTGCGTATGCAGCTGAAGAAATCAAGACCCCTGTGCTGTGGTTATATCTATTCAGCATATAGGAAACTGAAACTACTTTTTAAAGTACTTTCATGTTAAATAAAGGTTCCATAATCTAAGTGCAATAAACCAAGACTATTTAAAGTACTCTACTTAATAGATTGTATTTTTAGAAGAAAATCCTACGTATCTAATATCATAGCATTTCTTTAAAATTTAATTTTAATCCACCTTTTTACTTCTTGGAAAATGTCACATCAGTTATGTATAATTTATTGTTGTAAATCCAAAGAAATAATAAGTTGAAGAATACCCTGGAGAATGAGGAATGAAACATTTAAATGTACATAGGAAACTTTTGAATTCTGAGATTGGTTACTTACCTTTGCATTGCTACTGAACCTTTTTGTATTAATGCACATAAACAGATTTTTCTTTTTGTTTCATTTTCTACTGCTCTCATGCATGCATGTAGCAAAGCTGGGGAAAACCTGGTATTTTTGTTAGACACAGGACAGTTTCTGAAACAAGAGGAATGTTTCATAAATGCAGAG
>VZRF01007958.1:38602-83490 GCA_013396875.1 Vireo altiloquus | reverse complement strand
ACATACAAATACAGATTTTTTTTTTTTTTTTTAAAAAGTGAAAAGGATGACTTACAAAAAGAACACTTTAAATGTGTACTTATCATCCAAAGCCTAAACTCTTTTAATATTACTTTTCGTGCTATCTTGGCTTGGCTTTTCTTTATTAGTGTGTATTATGATGATAACTTTTTCATGCGTTATTCTTTAGATATGCTGCCATTTCCCTGTTTTTATTTCACTGAGGGGTGCTTTGTGTTACTTCCTTTGTACACTGCAGTTCNGCAATTTGTTTCTATTTCTTATTTTATTTTTACAGGGTAATTTTTTTGTTTTGTTTGCTTGGGTTGTTGGGTTTTTTTTTTCTTTTCATTCTTGTAGTCTCTTTTCACTGGATGTCCGTGTCTGTACTTTAATTGTTCCCAACTAACTTTGATCCTCTCTTCCTCCCTTAATTTTGCCCCTTCATTAAAGNATACTGAATATACAAAACCTCATACATATATGTAGACCAAATTTCTTGTTTGAACTGCTACACTGCACTCTAATACATTGGTTAAAAGCCTCCCAGTGTAGATCTTTGATTTGCTTAATTCAGCTCATATAACTTACCAGTTTCATCTTTTTCAGTTAAGGGGTAAAAATGTTACTATTGGTAACAATTACTGAACAAATGGAAAATTACTGGCAATGGAAAATTTTTAGATATTGAAAATGATGATTCTTCTTGACTAATTGTTAGCTGCTACAGTAGCACTTTTAGCTCTTCTTACAATTGGGGAATGGTGGTAGGGGAGAAAACCCCAACAAAACTTGCCTGACAGTCAAGCTATTATTACATTCTGGTGTTTTGTATGGAACAATCTATACTGACTTGAGCTGTCAATTTTTATTCCCCTAACTGCTTTAGATTTTAAAATCTTTAAATAAATGAGTTTATTGATGTTCTCAGTAGCATCAAGTTAGTTGTAGTTTCACTGGATCTAAGTCACTGCTTCTGGAATTGAATCCCACACCTTGTTTGCCAATTTTATAACAGATACAATTTTGCCCTCAACACAACAGATGTAGTATTTGGACCCAGATATTACTATGTGGTTTCTTCATATTGTGTTTGTTTTTTAAACTAATCCCATCACTTAATCCCATCAGTCTCTCTTTCTCTCTTGTTTACTCTCATCTGTTTATTCATTTCATCATGCTTACAAAAACTTCATAATGTCAGAGATAGACTTCTTGAATTACCATGCTTAGCCCCCAGCTGGTGCAGGCAACCACATCCCGTCCCTTTTGTAACATCTATACAATCCATTTTTTGGAGTAGTGGTGTTGCTTATCTCTACTAATGGAAAGCTGTTGCAGAAATTGGCAGCTCTAATGGTGAAAAGCTCTGTTCTGTTTTTTTCTTGCTTGCATTCACGTGCCCATTTATTGTTGTGTTAGCATTGCTCTGTGGCTTTCTTCTTTGACCGCCTTAGGGGGAGCAACCACATCCCCTCTTGACCTTTGTTTTCTTAGTTAAACAAACCAACCTCTTTTTCTCTTCTCTTTCAAAGAAAGTTTACTTTTCACCTGACCATCTCAGCTCACTGCACTTGCTCCGCTCTCAGGTCTGGACCTTACCAGGTTCAGGTTTCTTATCACGTATCTGTGGAGAAAGTTTCTAATTTTATGTGTCTGGTTTTGGAGGAATTTTTCCTGTAAAATATCTCTGCAATTTATTTATTGTGGCAGTAATACTTGAATTAGGAATGAACTTAAATTAGGAGTGACAGCTTCTGTGTTAACAGCTTTCTCACATGATGAGGAAGTGAAAGTGAATAGACTTTTTTTTTTTCCTTATATTTCATTGTTTCTGTGGTACATAAAATTTTTCAATAATACTGGCTAGTGATGTACTGGCCTTTCCTTTGATGCAGTTTCAGTCAGGAGAAGTCATCAGACATGACATTTCTATAGAAAATATAATTTATGTGTGAAAGGTGTTCTTTAGTTTCTAGGCTTTCAATGAAAAGCCGGATTCTAGAAGTGTTATCTCCTGTGGGTTTGTTGCTGCAGACTCATTATGGGACTCTAAGTTTTGTTTTTTGTTGTTTTTTTTTTTTTTTTAATTTCTTTTCAAGAATTGCTCATTTGTGGAACTAGGCAACCACTGAAATTCTGCATATGTTTGTATTCATTCAGGGTAAGAAACCCTTGAGTACTGAGTAGTACTTGAAATTGTTCTGAGGGTTGTTTCCTTCTGGATTAAAAAAAAAGCTGTACACAGCAACCCACATAGAATATTTGTCTGTAGTCTGTAGCAGTTTCCTTATTTACTCTGTATCTGAAATGTACTATATTTTTAATTTTAAAAAAAGTAATTTAGATTAGAGTGAGACTCTGGCAGGTGCAGCAAAGGAAGTCAACTCACTGTCAGTTCTGTCTAACCTCAGTGTTAGTATTTTTTTCAAAGAATGTGCAGGTGGGGAAACTTTGAAAAAGTAATTTCAGTGGCTGATGAAAACTTAGAGCAGAAAAAAGACTTGTTACATTGTTTCTCTGTCTTGCAGTCTATATAAAGTATAATCCATTTATAAGCAGTGGTATTCTATATACTGCTTTATATTGCCAAATGTTGCCACATTGATTTGGCATGAGAAAGAATGACATAAATATTACTAAGGAAATTACAAGGATCTTTTGATTTGTATGTATTTTATATGTAATTCTTAAAAATGCAGGGTTGTAAAGTAAGGGTAAGTAAATCATGATTTCAGCATTTCAGTAGATAACAGAAATGCTTACATAAGGACTGTTTTTACTATTTCCCAAACTGTCAACACAGGTACCAGTCTTCAACAGGTAACCACATATCAAATTCCTTTAATGTCCTCAGAAAAATCATGTCCATTTCATTGTATGCTAGGGGATTGTAATGTGTGATGTTTGTAAATTTTTGATGGTTTGGAACTGCAGTTTATTTTTTTTTAGCAGTGTGGACTTCCTTACATTTTGGATCTTTACGATTAGAGAAAACTTAGTGAACTAATTCCTTTTTCTGTCGTTGAATATAAAATGTACTGTTTTACAGGAAATAAATGAGCTAGTTCAGTGGTGGCAAAGCTTTGGTTTTTTCCCTGGGAGGAGTTAATAGAATTTCTGGTAGTAGTTTGACCAAACAATTATATATTAAAGAGATTGTCAAATCAGTTTTGAAATAGCTACTACTTTTATAATGTACTTAGATTTTTTATTTGTCAATTTTTTGCTCCTTTATTTTTGAATCTGTAAATTGCTACTTTTAGTTTTGCTAGTCTCGTTATAAAAATACCTCCTTCTGCAAAACTTGAATTTTTTTCAAGTGAAGTGAATATAATAGCTAATTACTTCCACTGGTTATACATTAAGTGCTATCACTTCAGCATGAACTAACAGAAGTTTTGTTACCAATTTTTGAGTTGGTATTGTATAACCTGACTGAACTTTTTTTAAAAATTGCCTTAACTTACATCTTTTTTTGATGACAGAGTTGCTTCTGAGACCAGAAGGAAGCTTGCTTTTTAGTTGTCTGATTCCACCATTATTTAAAATCTACACTGTTCTTGAAAAAAATTTACTTAGTATGTAGCTGAAGGTAGTATGGTTTGTTTCATTTATGTTAATGAATTTAAAATTTTTAAGAAGTAAACGGAGAGATTTTATTTGGTTTTGTTCTTTTTGTTTTGTGTTTAGTGCTTGGGAGATGGAAAGTAATGATAGCTGGCACCTGAACTAAAATATCTGTGTAGTCGCTACCATCCCAGAACTTCAGGATGAATGGGGATATGCCTCATGTTCCCATCACTACTCTTGCAGGGATTGCTAGTCTTACAGACCGTAAGTACTCTTATTTTTCTTGTCTTTACTATGCTGTTTTCTACCTATTTGGTAAATATTTGGATTTTCAAAATGGTAAAAAGATTTTTATTTTGAAAGTTCTTTAGAGTTAAATCTGTTTAAAATCAGACTTGACATTAAATAAGTTAGTTTTGTTATTGCTGGAATTGTAACACTCTGTGTAAAAAAAATCCATGCATATTTAAGCGTAAAGTGAAATGCAGGTTAAAAAAAACGCTTGAGGAAACCTGAAACAAAAAATAGGAATTCATTATTTGTTTGGAATATTGTTCAGTAACATATCTGGGTACCGCACAAGTAAAGAAAAACCTATAAACAATAAAGCACTTCTCTAAAATGTACATCCTATCATCTTCACTGAAAAGAGAGAGACACAGGATTAGACTGATGTGCAACTAATCAAGAGAGTTGTAGAATATGCTGAATATTTTTGAAAGCTAGTTCATTAGTTTTGAACTAGTTAATAGGTACACAAAATGACTGCTAGAATAAAAATAAGCAGCTGAACCTGAGTCTTCTTTCATTGCTGTTCAGCCTGCAAAAGGAGCATGTGAAGTGTGTGTGCTGACTTTAAATATGTCAGGAAGACAAAATGCAAGGAAAGAAAAAACTATTTACATTAAAAGCTGATAATGACACAAAACCAAATTGTTATAATGTGACAAAAAATTAATTTCTAGTGAAAACTAAGAGGAGATTTATTATTATATAGTGAGGTCCTAGAAGAACCATTGCAGTAAGAGCAGTTGGGACAAAGGTGTCTTGTTTATGTAAAGTGTAAGAAAGATTTTATAGCTCAGTTGTCTGTCTGAGGATAATTGGACTCAGTGACCTAGGTGCTTCTTCTAAGCGCTTCTGTTGTTACGCTGTTGAAAATTGGAGGCTTTCCAGGAAACACTGGAAGTATATATCCAGCAATTGAATTTAATTGCTCACAGTAAAAAGGCAGATGTATTGGAGGAAAAACCCACTTCATGTCCTTCTGGTATATTCTGAAGTATTTAAGTGGAAGATGCAGCTTATGTATTTAGATGTATATGTATGTATGATCATGTACATCTAATAAAAGACCAGAAATAAGCATTTGCAGGTAAGGTTATCAAACTGGTAGAAGTCACTGATCAGACTCTGGTGAAAGAGTTCCTTTAAACACTGAACTGGAATGGACAAGACTAGTTGCCCTGAAAACTGGTGACATGATGCCTGAAGGCAGTAGAGTAGGCTAGCAAAATTTACGCTGCTTTAATCAGTATGCTTTGCTGATTTTGCTAATTTTTCCAAGTTTCAGGCACATTCAAGGTAATCTGATGCAAGTAATGAAAACTAGTGATTTTAATATATTGCACACTTCTATGTGAATTGCAATTTATATTTAAGTACAGCAATGGTGTATATTATGTGGGGAATCACCCCACTTTTTTTTTTAAATAAATAATTTCAAAATATGAAGGAACCAAAAGAATATGTTTCACTTAGGCTGTTTGGTTTTTTTTTCCCCAAAGTTGTTTCTAATGGTTCAGTTAAACCCTTGCTCTCAGGGATGTGATCAGCCTGATAACTTGCAGTTAGAGTCAACTGGTTTTCCTGAGCCCATTGAAGTGACCTTCCTCTGTATCTAGCCTTTTGGCCTCCTGTGGCTTGCCCTCCTGTGGTCTGAGTAGCTCTGCAATCATCTGGTCAAGCCTTCTTATATGTACACTTCCTTGTTATATCTGAAGACCTAAGAATGCCGTCTGAAAACAGTGTGCAATCTAATTTCAATCTAATTGAAATAATGTTTTCACTAAATCTTTTCTGAGGTTTGTGAGTAAGTTTCTCTGATTGAATTGACACTTCAATGAACACACCAACCAACAATACTAGCCTTGTCTTGAGAAGATAGTTTGCATAGGAATAAATACAAGAAGAGAAGAATAAACTGAGAATTAATTAGTGGGTTTAATTGGTTGTTGGGTTGTTTGGGTTTTTTGGTGGATTGTTTTTTTGGAGTTTTTCTTGAAAGACCTTATAAAGTGGGAATGCTGATTAAATATTGAGGTTTGAGTAGAAAACTGGAATATGTGTTCAATGCATTTACAGAACTGCATGTAGCTACAAGATTTTGCATTTCTTTTTTTTAATCCATGGTTTTGGCTCCATAAGAAAGGTGCCATAACATAGTAAGTAGCTTATTATTCTGGAAGGTTTAGAGAGTCCAGTGTGGGTATGTGAGTGGGGATGTGTGTGTTTGTGTGTATGTATTCAAGAATTTTTAAAGTGTTCCCTGTGTTTTAAATATAGTTGTCAGCTTTTCTTTCTTAATCTCATGAGAAAGTAAGGGGTTGTTCACATCTGTATGTTTGTGTCTCGTGAATTGATTCTGGTGTTCTTCCTGTTTTCTGTTAACAGTTTTGAACCAGCTGCCTCTTCCATCACCTTTACCTGCTACCACAACAAAAAGCCTGCTTTTCAATGGACGGATAGCTGAAGAGGTGAACTGCCTTCTGGCTTGCAGGGATGAAAACTTGGTTTCACAGCTCGTCCACAGTCTCAATCAGGTGTCAACAGATCACATGTATGTGTATTTTAAACTTCTACATCAGATCACCATCTTTACTCCTTGAAATCAAAATTAACTGGATTGAGAAGGATGTTTGTGAGAATATGAAAATTACAACATACATGTTTTTCACTAGGCTTGCTTAGCAGATGGTTGCAATATAAGAGTCAAATGTTTCAGTCAGACAACATTAGTAATTGTCCTTACGCATAACTGTGCATAACTTATTTTATAGATCTAATGCTTATTGCCTTCTTGATAGTTAAAAGTGTGGATTTTGTGGTGTTGACTGTGCAATACTAATTTGTGTTCAATGTCAGTCACTAATGCTCATAGACAAATTACATACCCAAAAGAAAATTTTTGACACCTGTGTCAATTCTGATTAGGTATTGAACCTTCAGTATTTTAACAATTAAGCCATCAAGTATGCTAATATATTCTCTTTTTGTTATTTTTTTTTATTTCTCTCTGGTGTCCTTTGAATTGTTTTATGTTGACAATCCTGTCGTTTTCCTACATGTTCTAAACAATTGTTTTGTTCAAATGGAACTAGCTTTTAAAAGTCCTCAAAGCAAACAAGAAGTGAGTGCACAGATGCATTTATAGAAAATCCATTACATTTCTTTATGGTTCAGAGGGAATCCTGTGATCTCAAATATAGGCCAATTTCCCCTTTTCAAAATACAGAGATTTTCAAAGCATTGGGTTGAAACCTGAATGTTATACATTCATGCATGTATTATTTTTACTCCTACAATAATATATTCTTGATGATATGCCAAAGCATTCTTTTATAGAGAAGATCATGATATAAAAATCGGCCTAAGAAACTTCTTATGATAGTCTGAGATTGACAGCCATGTGTATATATAAGAGCTTAGTAACAGAAAATGACTGTGAGGACTAGGAGGAATATTTCTTCTGCCATTCCTTAAAGAAGAGAGTGAAAAAAACTAGAGGCAGGAAGCACTGCTTTGCAGACTTGATTTTTTCTATATTTTAACAGTAAATTGTCTTCTTTCATTTTGGTTTTGGTTTTTTTTTGTTGTTTTTTTAGTTTTGTTTTTTTTTACTTGACTCATAGTTTTTTATAATTTGAAAATGCATTTGCCTCTTTATTTGCTTACTTCCACAATTCCAGAGAGTTGAAAGATAACCTTGGCAGTGATGATCCAGAGGGAGATATACCAGTCTTGCTGCAGGCTATCCTGGCAAGGAATCCTAATGTTTTCAGGGAGAAAAGCATGCAAAACAGATACGGGGTACAAAGCGGTAAGGATTTTTGATTATCTATTGATTAATTTTATGTTGTTCTGTAAATCTAGGGGACTGATATCAACCACGAATATATATGGAGCACAACTGTTGTATTTATGTGTTTCCTTGATTTTGATTTAAAAAATGTACCTTAACATCTTCTGAAAGCAGTTGTATTGTAAAAAGAAGGAAAATAAAATCTACCTATCAGGTATTTTTCTAAAAAATGTTTCATTTCACCTCTAAGTTTAATCTGTAGGATAAGTAATTGGCTTTTATTTTGAAACAATTTTATTTTGAATTTTTTATGCCTAGGTTCATATGTTTGTCTTAGTAAATAATTGAAGTTGAAAAAATATGTGTTGATCTTACTGGAAATCTGTGTGATTATAGTGTTTCATAGCAGAGAGAATTCTTAACAGTTCGGGAGTAATGAATAAGGTTGAATAGGGCATCCTTAACAGCTCCTCCCTGCCATTCTTCATCTTAGTGACTTGTGATGCCCTATAGCTCAAAGCTATTTATGACTTTTGGGAGACTAAAACCTTTTGCATTTTTCCATAAATGTCAATTACTTCAATGTTTTTTTTTACATTTATGCAAGAACTCAAGTGCACTTTTGCCTGTAAAGGAAAAAACTTCACATATGCACTTGTTGAAAAACTACCTGTTGTTGAACCATCCTAGCTTAGGCATGTAGGCTGTTGTAATACAGTTTAGTTGTACAAGAATTTTTATGTAATCTTGAGTTATGATTTTATGAAGTGCATTCTTTGCTGTCTGGTTGGAATGCTAAAATGGATTTATGCATATTGCTTTTTTACAAGAAGGAAAATTGTAGTAAGACTGGGAGTATATGTAAGTAATCTCATTTTAGTAATATTTCTGCTAGAAAGATGTTTTTTCAGTGCTATGTAGTAATATGACAACAATGTGAAAAAGTAAAAGGAGATATTGCAGTGCTAATGGCTCCAGACTAATTTCAAATCCATTTTAGACCCAGTGGTTGGGGCTTGTTTTTACTTCTTTCTCATTACATCGTTACACTTCTTTCTCATTACATCAGTTATCTGTCTGGAAACTTTGGAAAACCTGTTCTTTGGTTGTTCGGGGGTGTTTAGTTCTGTTTTGGTTTTTTTCTTTCTTTTTTTCCTTTAAGTTACCTGGACTGGGCCTACCCCTACCATCCGTAACGGAGATAGAGAAGTGAGAGCTGTCCGTCACAGATAAAGTTAATTAGGGGATTTTTAAAAATTACATTAGAAAATTAATTTTATGTTTTCCATCATTCTTTTAAACCAAAAACTACCACATCCGTGGTTCAAAGCAGGTTTTAAATTAGGGAGGAGAAAGCAGATATATTTTTAAAGGCCTTGAAAAGAGCACTCAGTACTTTAAGTACAAAATAGAAACTTTGTCTGTATAGTTAATGCTGATACGGATACATTATATCTGTTCTCTGTACAGGAATCTTAAGGTCAGTTGTTAGGCTGAAATATTGTACTTAGCTGTGTTGAGAGTGGTAGTGAGGGGTGATGGGGCAGTGGGCATGCTGTGTGCTCCTTCCAGCATACAAAATCCCTGGGATTTCGTGTTCGTTTGCCTCTATGTGAGGTAACCAGTATCCATTTAAACAAATTTTGTAGAAGTTGGGTAGTCCCCATCTTTTACTTCGGACACTGGAATGTACTCTGTATTGAGGTATGGAAGTATCTAACTTTTTTCAGCACAGCACAGGACTTCATCTCCTGTTCAGGGCCAGTTTTAGTGTGCTCAAGGACATGGAATGCAGCATTTACCACTACTGGGAGATGGTAATGGCTTAATTCCTGTGGTATTATCTCCTGTCTCTTCTGGAGAAAGTGGAGGAGAAAAGAGGGTGTCAGGGAAGGTTTCTGAAACTAGTTTTGCACATGTGTTTATTGCAGTAATTGAAATTGATGATAGCAACTGTAGGATTAACAAAAATCTTCCAACAATACTGTGTTGGATACTTTGTGCTCGCGAGTTCTGACACTTTTTTAGCTGTAAGACATGAAATTCTGTTGCTAAAATAACTTCAAATTCATTTACATTTTTGTGTTTCTATGTCACTTTAAATGTCATGTAGTTGTTAGGTATTCTTAATTCCCATATTGAAGAGAGGAGAAGAAAGATTCCTTTAAATTCTCCTTTATAATTATGTGAGTCAGAACAGACTAGAATAGAATATTTCAGTTGTACGGGGCCTACCATGGTCATCTAAGCCAGCTGCCTGACATCCTCAGGCCTGACCAAAAATTTAACCAATTAAGGGCATTGTCCAAATGCCTCTTAAATTAGTTTCAAGAACATTGGTACATGTGGCTTGCCAGGTGATTCAACACCTGAACTTCCAAAACATGGCTGTGATTATCTACTAGCTGTGGGAGCCACAGCTGGGATGTTGGTTCTGTTTTGCTATTGAAATATTTCAGCACCCTCTTTGATAACATTCCCTCTAAGCTTAATGGAGGTGGAATAGAAAGGTTTTTTCTTTGGGTAGGAAGAAACCGCTGAATATTTTTGGTGCAGTGAAAATATCTTGCAGCACTCAGCCCTGGATGACTGATTGCAGTACTTGCTCCAACAACTGAAGATAAGTTTTCTGTTTTCTTCTGACTTATCAATCTGCCAAATCTTTTGCTTATTGGCACGAGTACTGTACACACCAGCCTGAGGTGCTGAATATATGTCCTGGTTTAAAATATTTCTCTTTACTGTTAGGTTTTGACTTAGGAAGCTCAAAGGAACAGATGAAGAAACTACTGTTAATATTCTTAACTGAATTAACACAACTTTAGGGAACACAATTTTATGTCATGATGTAAAATGGACATCATACATGAGATCAGTAATTTATAATTTCTTTTAACAGTTGTGGGTAGATGGTCTTATTGTATGTAAATTTTCTAATCTTATTAAAGTTTATAATCTATTTTATATAGTAAATTCTGAGATGAGATACTTCATTGATTTAAAAGGAAATGCATGTAAAGTAATGCTGCTATCTTTTTATTAATAGGGATGATGATGTCGCAGTTTAATATTTCTCAGAATTCCATGCGTGGTAGTCCTGCATCTTCCAATTATCAACAAACCACTATCTCACATAGCCCTTCCAGGTAATCCTTTTATTTAAGTGGGGTGGGGAGGGGAGTACAAGTTCTTCCTGCACCGTCTGCCAATTCTTGTTGCAAACATGCAAGTGGAGGTTGATCAGTGTCATGACAAATTTTGCATTTGTCTGACAGTGGGGTAAGTTTCTTCATACACAAAAAAATATCTTTCTGTCAGTGAACTAATCTCTGTATTCCAAGGATTCATCATGAATTCTCTTCTCTCTCGCTCCACCCTGTAATTTGGCCAAACTTTCTTTCCTGCCTAAAAAGTCCCTCTGCCTCCTATTACCTTCTGGTTGTCTTCTGCCCATGTCAAAGGCTGAGACTGGTGGCAAAAGGATAGGAGAAAATAGGCTGGTGTGTTCCAGCATGCCCCAATCCTGGTTTAGCAGAATGGTGGGAAAGAAGATTTGTAAAAGCATGGAGTGCTACTATAACAGGTATACAAAAGACTTCTTGCAGAACGATGGGCCCAATACTTTGGCCAATCTTCCAGCAGCATCCTTGTCAAATTCCTGGATTTTTAAGTTTTTGAGTGTTTACAAGTAGCATCTACCTATAATTTAGACTTTTATTTATATATTAAAGTACTCTGGTCTAGAGGAGAGAGTTGTGCATGTAGTTTCAACCCAGGTACTGGGCTTTAACAGGTCTCATCTTCAGTTATTAGATATCATTATTAAAATAAGCTGGTTTCAGGTTTCACTTCAAGTTACTGTAACTATTTGGCAAATGAAATGTTCTGTATCTTCACAACAACCAGTAGACTTTTTTTTGAGTCGTGAATATTGCAATGAATAGTACAAAGTTTCTTGAAATCCTTGCAAAATCTTTATATTAAGTACTTTGCTTTTTCTTTCTATGGAACTTACCTTCATGGAGTTCCTATTTAGAACTGAGGGTTATGAAAACTTGTAATGTACTTTCTGATGTTTTTATTTATTTATTTTATTTTTGAGAAGCTCATATAAGAATGTAAGTAATAATGTACATGTATTACTGTCACAAGTCAATGTTATTTTTATGGCTTCCTATCTGTAGAATGAGTCTAAGATAAAGAGAAAGTTGTATTCAGTAGACTTGGGTCAAGTCCTACCAAACTGCCTATCACATTCCTGTATCTTGGCAGTGTAGTTCTGTTAGATGGAGTCATTTGAAATCTTACTGGAAAGTAAAGAAAGAGTAAATGGCTCCTTGTTAATCCTAGTGACTGAGTTGTTGATTAAATTGCTGACATTTTCATTCAAACTTCTGAGATTAACTTTTGGAAATTGCAGATCTAATTTCCATTTGTACTTATGTCATTGTTTCCTTTCCCTAGGTGGAGGTCCTATGAATGCTTTTTATTATCTTCTGACTGTTAAGTAATATTTGCAGTTAGGAAAGTATAGACAGCTTAAAATGCTGCTTTTGAAGGAAGTTCTCGATTGTGTTGTGGGCTTTTTTTATCTTAAATAAATTTTCATGTTCTGAAGGAATAATTTCCAAATGAAATAATGAATCCATTGCATTTTCTATTCCAATTTTTAAAAACTTTTTTTCAATTTTGTTTTACTTTTTAGCCGGTTTGTGCCACCACAGACAAGCTCTGGTAACAGATTTTTGGCACAACAGAACAGTCCAGTGCCTAGTCCATATGCTCCTCAAAGCCCTGCAGGATACATGCCGTATTCACATCCTCCAAGTTACACAGCTCATCCTCAAATGCAGCAAGGTATGTCTGTGATGTTTATTTTATTTTTCTATTTCATGTCAACTTTACTTTCATGTGCACATTTCATGGGTTTCTAATTTCTTTGAAGGAGCCACATGCTTAATGCAAATATTTGAGGCAGGTGTATTTAATCTTTGCTTTTCTGGCTGTAAAGAGTGGTAGTATCTACTTTGGTTTTAAAAAATTAAATTAAAGAGAAGAACAGAAGGTAAAATGCATTCTCAAATGTATCTCTATTTGTATCCAGTTTGCATTGTTGTCCTGTATGCATGACAGTAAAAAAAATCTGAACAACCCAAAAGTTTTATTTGTTAGCTGTGAGCATCACTTACGTGTATGGGGAAAACCTCATTTATGCCAATGAAAAGTTAAGTTTTGCTGTGAGATTCTTTAGCCTTACTCTCCCTTTTTAGTGTCAGATTAATTCTAAATTGGCTAGAATTATGCTCAATGTGTACAGTAACTGGCAATGATGACCTTCAGAACAAATGGATTTCTTTATTCTTCCCTCGTC
Source organism: Vireo altiloquus (assembly GCA_013396875.1). Classification (NCBI taxonomy): domain Eukaryota; kingdom Metazoa; phylum Chordata; class Aves; order Passeriformes; family Vireonidae; genus Vireo; species Vireo altiloquus. Next base: position 70,465 of record VZRF01007958.1, on the reverse strand, counting down.
TAAAAACAGTCTTGAACCCATGAACAGTATTAAGGTATCTAGGGCATTTCTTTGGTGGTAAGTAGAATTCCATTGGATTCTTCTAAATAATTTTTTTTAAGGTTTAACATTGTGCTTAGAACATATATACAGCTGTTTTGTATGTAATTTTATATGTCTCATGAATACCTTGAAAGTTACTAAAGTAGTGAATTCAAATTATATAGAAGTAAACAAAGTTTTCTGTAATCAGTAAGGAAGAAACTCACTGTAATTAGAATAGATATGGAGAGAAGTTTGGCTGATTTGTACATGGAATTAAGATTTTAAATCCTTTTGAAAAATCTTAGATAATTTATTTTTAATCAAGTTATTTGTGGCAAATTGGTTTCTTGTTCCGATTCCAGACTTCTTGCATCCAGTTAGATGCAAGAAGTTTAATATCCACTGTTAGAATGTTTTCTCTGAAACTTTTCAAGCTCATGACTGTGTGGATATCAGTACAGTTACTTTTTTTATATTTCAGCTTCTGTATCCAGTCCCATTGTCACAGCTGGGATGAGGAATCTCCATGAAAATAAAGTTTCAAGTCAGTTGTCTGGAAATTCAGCTAATCATCATGCTGATAATTCTAGACATGGCTCAAATGAAGACTACCTACAGATGGTGCACAGACTCAGTAGTGATGTATGTTAAAAAATGTGTTTCTTATGATAAAGCAAGTATTTACTTCATAAAGCAAGTATTTAACTACCTTAGAAGTCATATTTTATGGTGTTGTTGATGGATAAAACCACTGAAGATAGATTTCAATTTCAAATGTGTAGACTCAACAATGCAGCTTTTACATGTGCAATTTAATTTTTTCTAAATCACTCTTTTGGAACTGTTTGTAACATTAATTCTGATGAAATTAGGAAAAGTTAAAAATCTTCACGTAATTGCATAGTGAATTAATTTTAAAGATATGGTAGAGCTTCTCCAACAATACTGTAGCAATATGTTAATCCAAACAATCTAGGTTCTAAGTAGGTGTGTAGTTAGCTTATGTCTGTGGCAGTGCCTGCAACTGTCAACTTGATTTGACATAATTGACCAAACTACTGGATAATATAGTAGTGTTGTCAAAGGCAATGGAGGTTTTTTCTTGATGTTCCCTTACATGCTTTTATGGCTTTGTTTCTTTTGAGGATACTTTCCCTTAGTGAATCTGTTTCATGTGGGAGAAATTCCTTCTGAAATGCCGAATCTAAAGGAAAAAGGCTTCACATTTTTCTCTCACTTTTTTTTGAACTACTGACTCATTTACTTCATAAGCATCTCATCCTGTGGATGAAACTGGTCAAGATTCTTCTTTGCGAGTTTGGTGTGCAATCCGTTTATAGATCATAAACAGAGAGCCCTTAAGTTTAAATTTATTTTTTCATCTAAACCTCTTAAGAAACAGGAACCAGGCCTGTATTTTTTTGTGCGATTATGTGTGTGTGTGTTTTATTTAGCTTTCAAAAACTGTGGGCAACTCTCGTCTTTCTGAACTAGCTTCTGTCTGAATTAGCTTCTGAGAATAAAAAGTGTTGTATTCAACAAGTGTGTGATTAAGAGCAGACTCCCTAAATCCTTCATCAGGATTAATACACTAGAAGTCCAAAAGAGTTATTAGTTTTATTATTCATCTTGCTTTTCTCTTAAATGTAACAATCACTGTAGTTAAAAATATTTACTAAAAAGTAGTGTCTCAAACAAGAGAGTGTTGTAATGAAAGAATCTATCATAATACACAGTCATCAGATGTTTTTCTGTCACTGCTTCCATGTTGCAAATTCTTTTAAGTAGGAAGATATTCTTGGCTTTAGGCATACAGCTATCCCTTCAACTATATTAAATGGACACTATCAAGAGAACCTTTGTTTTGTTAAGACAGTTAACAGAATTCAGTTAACTGTTAAAGCATGCTTTTTTGAAAACTTTCCTATTAGGATAACTTATTTCATATATATAATGAACAAGGATGATAAAATCCTTTTGTGTACTTTCTAAATGTTGCACGCTTGTTACGTGTCCTTTATTTGCTGTTATTTGTTATACCTTTAACAGCTGAGTTTAGAAGCTATCATGCTGAAAACAATTTAAAGAATTGGGATTAAAGTTTTGCCTCTGTGTATGAGTAATAATTGTAATGTTGCAGCCTTTTCTACTTTAGACAAGATCTTTATGAATGGGTATTTAGGGAATCATAAAACTCGAGAACTTAAATTATTTTTATTCACTTTAGGATTTTATTGCTTTAAAAAAGTTAGTTGTTAACAGAACATTGTCTATCTCTGAAATACAAAATCAGCAAGTATGCCCTGAAAGGCTCACTATGCTTTCACCCAATTTAAGGACAATTTTTTTGGTAAACTTGAGAGCATTTCTAGAATATCGTTTGGTGGTGCTCCAAACTAAGGAAGCGTAAATGCGCATTTCTGAAAATTTGTCAGCTTTGGTAGGAATGACATCTCTACCCAAAATCTTATATACCTGGTTAGTCTGTTCAGTAAATTTAGTAAAAATTGTCTTTGCCTGTGTCTTTGACAATAGTGGTTAAAGGTCCTCTCCTGACCTAATAAAACATACCTGACAAGAAGTTACTAAGCTTATTTTTCAATATTTTGGGGCGGTTTTTTTAGACTTATTATGAGTCACAGAAAAGTCAGTTGGGGAAAAAAAAAATCTGTTCCATAATTTCGGTGTGGTAGCTAAATGAGTGACTCAGTATTATATCAACTCAGTTTCATTTAAAATAACATCATATACTTTTAATATGCAGTTCGTTTTATTGTGCTATTCTGACTATTAAACTCCTTTGCCCATGAGAATTTCCTCACAAGGCAACAACTCTTTTTGCAAGTACTCTTGCAAAAATAAGTGTAATTAACGTCACAGTCTAGGTTTTAGGCTTATTGAGCTGTGTGAACAGAAAGGAAAAAATCAAATGTAATTGTGTGATAAGTGCCCATAGGTGGTGAAACTGATGAAATCTGATTTCTTATGGATTTGTGTTCTTTGAGTTTTAATCACCCTAAGTCCATAAACTTCAAACTCTTTCCTTTTCCCTTAGCAGTGTCATCCACCCCTTAACGTGGCATACTCTGTAAATGGCCCAGTCTACAGCTACACAGATGTAAATTTGCTGTTTGGCCATCCTCACAGGATGTTGTGCTGTGTAGTTGTGCATCTATACAGGCTTCTGTCTCCTTGAAATAGCAAATTAGCTTTCTATCTGCCTACTGGATGCTGATTTTTTTTGTGCAAATATGTAAAACCATTATTGCAATTAAACCGATAGACTTAATAGACTGTTAATCCAATTAACATTCTATTAATTGGATTGATATTGGTCAAAAGGTTAAAAACTATTTATCAGACAGATAATTCAGGTTAAAAAAAAAAAAAGAAAAGGCTATGTGAAAAAATTGCCTGTATCCAGATACCTCAACAAGGGCCACATTATAATGTTAGCTACTGAGATAACCAGTTTAATTAGGAAATATGAACTGTAGAACTTCTTTGGAGACTTCCTTCGTTTGCATGGCTGTACCTTTCGGAAGAATGACATTTTTTAAATTTGTGTATAATTATAGAAATCTTCTCTTCAAAGATACAGAATTTGTTTGTTTTTCCTTTCCCCGTACATTCTCATTGATGCTGTATTAACAACAGTAGAAGTGGGAAATACAATTCTATAAATGATGTTTAGATAGGGCATTGCCTGAATGAGTAGTTGTGACCAGCAGAGGGCTTCACAGAAGCATTGTAAAAACCCATGTGAAACTCTGAATGGAAATTGGAATAGTGAGTTTCATATTTTATGTAAGGATGGTGTGGGGGTAAAAAATACACATTTAAATTGCTAAAAATAGAGCATATACTAATTGCATAATTACATTGCAATTAGTATTATATTATTTAAAAGTTTGTCAGAAATTATTAATTGCATTGGAGCAGTTGGGGAAGTGCTTCATATTGCCATTGAGTTGTTTCCTGTTTAACTCTTACAAGCTAAAATCACTCCAGCGGTGTTTTACATGAGACAAACCCAGCTGCTGTAATGACGGCTAGAGATTCTGTTCAGTCCTGACTTCTGTATGCTGAGGATATACATACAAAGTGTTACTTTATTGAACTGTAAAAACAAGATGGCATTCTAGATAATCTCTTAAATAAAAACACGGAGTTTTGAAAATCTACATTTTATACTCAGCTTCTTTCAGACAACATTGTATATAAGTCATTTTTCTGCTCTTTAGCTGAGTACTTGCCACAAAAAGTTCTAAATGGAATCTTAGTGCAAACCCAAAAGTGCTTGTCTAGCTTGAAAACATGTACAAAGGGTTTTTTTTTGTGTGCCTATTCTGGTTACAGATTATTAGGTGTAAGTGGAGCATGGCTTATACAGTAGTCTAATAGCAGTCTAAATTACAAAGATTTTAATGTAAGCAAATATTTTTCTAATATTTCTTTTGTGTCCAATCCATTTTATCAATTTATGTACTAATTTCAGTTTTTATTTTAACGAATGTTTATATTCATAATGTTAACTTCTTTTATCATTATTACTTTAGGATGGTGATCCTTCAATAAGGAATGCTGCGTCTTTTTCCTTGAGGTCACCACAGTCAGTCTGCTCTCCAGCTGGAAGTGATGGAGCCCTTAAAGGTAGTCTAGCAATCATATATATGTCAATTTATTTTTCCCAATTTTAAATAACAGAGAGTTTAAAGAGGTATTTAGTTTTTCCTCCTGACTTCTGTATTTAATTAGTGGTAAAGACTATGTCATTAAGTTTTGGATACAAAATTGTTTTGAGCCCTGATCCAGAAGAAATTTCTGATGGCCTGAAAATTGACTAATCATCCTTCAAAATAAAGCTCAAATTTATGGAGGACAGAAGGATTTAAAATCCTTTCCAATCTGAGGATTAAATTCTTCATAAGAATTCAGTTGCTCTACATAAGAAAAGTTTTAAAGGCAGCATTACGAGTATTGAACCCTTAACCAGGTCGAAAGTGTTTTAACATGCAATACTTGTCTTAATTACAATCATGAAATTCTAAAAATCTGAAAATAAATGAGCCCAATACACATAGCATAAGTGAAGCCTGAAAACCTTAGCTCTGGAGAGGAATAGGGTGAACTGTCTGTCAGTTGAGAGGAAAGAAAAAAATCTGCTCAAAAGAATTCTTTATACTAAAATCCACTTGGTAAGGTAGGGGTTGGGAGATACTCTTGTTCTTTTTTTTTTTCCCAGTGATTATATATTTACAGGGCAATAATTGAAAGATGAAACAGTGCTTTCTTGTCTATAGACCTGAACCAAAAATATAAGTCTTATTAGGTGATCAGTTTAGATAGAGGAGAACAGAAGATGGGGAGAGATTACAGAAAAGGTGAGGGTATTATGCAGCCTGGATAAGAGACATGTTTGGCAGGGGTGGACCTCAGGGCAGCCTTTCTATGCCTGTCATGAGATCAGGAAGATCTGAGTTAGTCATTTCATTGTCGTGGAAGAAGGATGAAACACAATGGACTTAAATTTCAATAGGAGGTTCTAACTAGGTTGAAGGAAAAACTTTTTCACTATCAGGACAGTCAAACAGTGGAAAAGGATCCCCATAGGATCTGTGAATTTTCTATCCTTGGGGGTTTTCAGGATCAGGTTGGATAAAACCTGACATAATGTGTCCTTGCCTCATCCTACTTTGAGCATGAGGATGAGCTAAACATTTCCTGAGGTCCCTTCTTAACTGAATTACTCTATGGTTCAGGTGACAAGTGAGAAGTTTGTTTAGGATGTCAACAGCTTCAGTATTTCAGGAGGTCTTGTGCTAAAGAACTTCTTTTAAGACTTGTGTAAATATGGTTATTTTTCCACTCCTTGTCAAACTTGCAGGTTTAACAGGGTTGTTGATCTAAATTAATCTACTCAGATTATCACTCAGCTAGACAATATTTGAACTATTTTTTTGGTTAAAGTTGCTGCTGTTTCAATTGGCTGTCTCAGAATCCAGTTGTGAAGGGATACCTTTTCTGATTATTTCTGAAAACTATATGATTGCATAGTTCAGCATTAGAGGGACTGAGAATGTGCAAGAGGAGCTTTCTGATTTATTTATCTCTGTGTTAGCTTTACTTTTCACTTTGACAAATTGCATGACTAAAATATTGCTGCTAATGGTGTCACCATTTTGCCGTCTTTAAGACATTAATGAACCCTGATTGAGAGAATGAGTTCTGGATGCTGCATCTAGTATTTCAGAAATGTATGGAAGAGGTGTAAATAATTGCAGTGTTATTAAGAACATGGGATCCTGTACAGGGAACTTTTGGCCTATGATTTGTAGTGAAAGTTGGGATGAATACAAGTATCTATGCTGAGCTTTTTGTTGCTCTCTTCCTAGACCCTGGAAGTTTGGTTGGCAGGTCACAAACCTTGATAAAGAAAATTAGCCAAATACTTACCATTTGTCTGTAAGGACAAAAAGAATGGCACTAGGCATAACCAATCATAATCAGAGAGAGATCTCCGGAAGAGATGTTATAATGTCTGAGCTTTCTTATATAACATAGAGATTTGAGGCATTTGCTGAAGATTGCAGGACTTCTGGAGACACGGATAACATGATTGCACAGTCTTGAATTACCTTCGCACTGAATGTAGCTGTCTGTTTGACAGAATCTGAGTGAAGGAGAAGTTTTGTTTGCAATGCAGGCAAATATTTGAGAGATGGAAGGATATGTATTTGTGTTTCGGGTGGTTATTCACTTAATCAGTAGAGTGAAATGTCACTATCTTTGCTTCACTTCTGCTTCAGTAAAGATACAAGAGCAGCTGAAGTTTAATCCCAAAGGTCTAGGTTCGTCTTTATCCTATGTTTTTAATGTAAATTTTTGGTTTTAGCTATGGAAGCATCATAGTGGCTCTGTTTTCATGCTGTCATCTGTTGCCACATCCACTTTTTAAAAACTCATTTTGTGAATAGAGTGTGGAATATCATGAAGTGTTTTCCTTTTGTTGACCTTGTAAAATATCCTCTGGATTCCATTACTGAAGACTGATTACCCGTCAGAATATTTTATCCATTTGTTCTACTTTTCTACTGCTATGGAACCTCACATTTGATTTTAATTCTTAATTTTTTTCTTGAGGAAATGTCTAAAGATTTGTATAAAGGAAAGTCTTTCACAATGTTTTTAGTCTGTTGCTTTACAAAGAGGTGTGTTCATATCATTTACAGTCCTGTTTCCATATAGTTTCCTAAATACTTAGGAAAACATCTGTAAGGACTAGCAACATTTCTTATGAAATTATGTAATTTGGCACTTTTTTCCACAAATAAGTTGCATTTTCTCCAGAAATTGTTAATGAGTATTTGATTATTTTCTGAATAATTTGGAAAGGTCACTTCTGTTTTCTTAGAGCTTCACAGAACTCCTCCAGGCAGATTCCACTACATTTGGTCTCTGAATATAGAGTGGATAACAAGAACAATTAGGAATCTTCTCAAATCTGTAGTGCAGACTTCAATGCTCTCAAAGGTGTTTGTGGAGCAAAAATACCATCTTTCTTTCTCTACTTCAAAGGAAAGGCAGAAGAAATTTATTCAGGGATTTTTTTCTGATAGCACCAAAATAAACATTCATTCTTGTTTATTGCTTCAAGTCTTAATATTTATGCAAGGAGGCTTCTGAATACAGCCATTCTCAGATAGAACAGCCAAAGCTGAGTTTTTCATGAGGCATTGCAAACTCTAGGTAGAGTGGTGAGACTCTTCCCTGAAAACTATTGGAAGAGGATGTGGAAAGCGAATACAATCTGTCCCTAAAAACTTCCCAAATGTATGTTCTTTATCTGTCTCATATCATATCCCTTTTAAGTTTGAATTTTAAATTCAGTTATACTCTTTATACAAAATAAGTGTCAACATTGTCTGCTAATCAAAATAAGTAACGTTTTCTCTAGAGAAAATCTGGGGAACTTTCCAGAGAAAGATTCTAGGATTTTAGAAAATGCTGCAGGAAAGGACTTGAGGGCTTGCCATCTTCTTACACTCATGTTGGCTGAGCTGTAGCAGTATCGTTCTCAGTAACTTCCATGTATTTTAAAATGTCAGTAACAGTTTCCTTGGTTTTGCCATACAAGTTATTAAAATTCTTAGTGTTAGAAATCTCCTAATGCTTAACTTGTGTCATTTTTGTTGCAGTTAGTCATGATGCTTCTTGACTTATTTCTAATGGGCAAAGAAAAACATCTCTTTTTTTTTACAGCAGACATTTACATATCAAAGAACATTATCATGTCTTGCACTAATCTAATCTACAAACTGAACAGTACAGTTTCTATTACCTTTACATGAGTCATCATTTCTGGGCTTCTAATTGTCTTTGATGTTTTTAACTGACTTCTAATTGATCTACATATGTCTTGATGTTCTACTGTCCTAAGACAAAGATTACATCTCTATTTGGAGACTTAGAAGGATGAGTAGTCAGTAAAGTAGTAAACTATTTTGTGTGATACTACTGTTGTATAGGACAGTATTGCTGATCTTTGCTGATAACTTAAATTTATGTTGCAAATTGTTTTAAACATTCTACTGTCTTTCTATAGAGCTTGTCTATCTTCCTCTTATGGTTTTGCAGTTCACAGATAAATAAGAAGTTTGTACCTCTTTTCACTGAAATTGTTTTGGTTCAGAAAGTTACTCAAATTAGTCAAGAAAACTTTTGATTCTATTTTTAAAAGCAGGAGTTGGCCTCTCAAAGACTTGAAACAAAAAGCAGTAATGATGTTTAGATTAATAAAATAGTTTCTAATTTTGTTACATGAGAAGGTATTAATGACAAATATTTTAAACTATTATTCTTATCACAAATATTTTAAACTGTTGTTCTTATGACAGTGCTCTGAAAAGCTGCAGTTGTTCACATATACTCACTTCATCCATTTTCATTAAGGAAAATTGAATTTGTGTGAACATAGCTTCCCCATATGGTTTATTGTAATCAACATATTTTTATCTAGATCAAACTAGATTAAGAATCTTCAGCTTGTTAGTGGAATTATTATGAGAAGCTATGTAGAAAGCCTAATAGCCTGTAGAAAGTATCATGCTAAATACATGATACTCAGTTCTCTTCAAGATTTGATGATACTTATTCTTAACAAATTAATTTTGGAATACCACTTCTTCATAATCTCAATTCTTACAAAGAAATTATTCTACTGTGCACTTAAATCATACAGACTATGTGTTATACTCTGGGTAGGCCTTTACCATCCTTTTGAAGGAACTGTTTTTCCTGTTTTGAGTCTACTGGAGGCTCAAATTCTCAAAGTCATTATTACCAATTTCGGGACTCATTTAGCAGGAGTTGCAGGGTGAATTTGTCTGATCCCATTTTCATGAAAACTTTCCTTTTATGTAAAAGTTATGAGTAAGATCATGTTAAGGGAAAAAAAAAAGACATATTTCATTTACACATTGTAACTGCAGTCTCTTAAAATCTGTTGGCAACAGTGTCTTCCTCAGGTTCTGTAATCACAAGGTTCCCAGCTTTTCCAGACAGATGTCATTGTGAATAGAATATGGATGCTCTGGTTCTCTTCTCCCAGTCCAACTTCTGCCCTTAGGAACTTATTTACAGTACAATTACTCATGTGTGAAGTCTTAATAATTCACACGTAGCACATACGCATTTCTTAAAGCTTCTTTACAAAGGATTTTCCAGTAAAATATCTGGAATGCTGTGTCCAGGCTTATACACCAATTTGGTATCTATTTAAATTGTGTTCCAGGGGTGTGGAAGATCACTTTCCTATGGATTTTAAAAAGTGTAGTGCTTGAACATTCCTGACATTTCTCTCCAATGTGCAATGAACCAAGTATTAAACATTAGTCTTCATTTCTAGCAGTTCTCTAGCAGTTTTTCTAGCTTTCGTGCTTAGAGAATGATAGTTCTGGCAAAACAGGGTGTAGGACGGATGAAAGGCTTTTGTCAGCATCTGAGAACCTTTGCCTGCAAGGGAATTAAAGGAGTATGAGGATAATGTTTTGTGTGACCCTTTGGAAGTTGTTATTGTAGAAGTGGAAAGATAGTAAGTTTTTTTAAATTCTGGAAAATATGTGAGTCCTGACTTCCTGCTAAAAACTTCATAATTGGTTTTTAACCATGTAGATTACAACACAGAGTCTGATCAGTAGTGTGACTTTGCTGCATCACTTGTGAAAGGCAAGTGGCATGAAGAGACTTAGAGACAATCAGAGGAAGTATCATGAATACTTTAAAAAGATGTGAGTATGTGTGTGATTAGCAAGTACAGAAAAAACTGTAAGATGGAGATGTCAGTGATCTGTGCAGTCTCCTGGACAGAAGCTTCTTTGTTTGCTATCCAAGCTAGTGATGCACAGTGAGTTAGTATAGCCAGGGTTAACGAGCTAGAAGTGGATTCAAAACTTTACATTTTAAAGAAGGCTAAGTCTCTGTCAATGCAATGAAATTCTTTTTATAGTTGATTGCATTATATAGGATTTTATGAGATACCAGTCAAGAATCACAGAAAAAAAGGCGTTTGCAAATTGCTACAGCAGTTGGTAAAACTTCTTCCATACTTGGTGCCAAATACCACTGGGAATCAATGGAAGAACTAAGAAATTTAGAGAACCAGTCCTAGGATTATCATGAGTGGTCTGAATGACTGTTGCTGAAAGACTAGAGAGGTATTGTTGATGATTGTGTTTGTTCTCTGTAGAGAACAAACATTTCTCATTTCCTATGATGGTATCGGCTTCTCAACTATGTGTGGTGTTATCTGGTTGACTATCAATATTCACTGTTCAGTAATGACACAATGATATTCCTGAATCAGGGTAGAACCTCCTGTTGTCTCAGAAGTTGTAGATAGTCCTGCTACATAAAAAAAGAATGCACAAAGTTCTTTTAATGATACTATCTATGGAAAATCAACTACAAAGATTTCTTTTTCTCCTGAATTACTGTCCAGCCCTAGGTTTAAACTCAAAAGTTGTCTACATATTTGTCTGTTCTAAAATAAGAAATTTGATTCATTCCTAAAGGTAATTTACAAAGATTTGTATATTATTTACTGCATTGACAGCATTTTGTAGAACAAATCTTCTCAATCTTGGAATTTCAGCTGGTTATAATGAGCAAACTCATTGTAACTGTATTCTTAAAATTTCTTTTTTTTCTGTTATCCAGTCTTGGTAAAGATATTTATTCTCAGACATTTAGTGACCCAAGACTTCTCCCATAGGAAATACTCCAGACTGACTCCAGCATTAATAGACAAAACCCTCTTTGTATAATGGGTGTAGTTTTCATAGAATCATTAAGGCTGGAAAAGATATCCAAGATCATCTAGTCCAACCTTTAATGAAAAACGGTCATGCCAACTAAACCACGGCATCGAGTGCAGTGTCCAGTCATTTCTTAAACACCTCCAGGAATGGTGACTCCACCACCTCCCTGGGCAGCCCAGTCCAGTGCTTACCCACCCTTTCAGTGAAGAAATTCTTCCTGAGGTCCAGCCTGAACCTCCCCTGCTGTTTGAGGCCATTTCCTCTAGTTGCCTGGGAAAATAGGCTGATCTCTACCTAGCCATGACTTCTTTTCAGGTGGTTGAAGAGAGTGATAAAGTGCTCCCTGAGCCTCCTTTTCTCCAGGATAAACACCCCCAGCTCCCTCAGCCTCTCACTGGACTTGTGCTCCAACTCTGTTCCCCTTCTCCAGACTCCCTCCAGCACCTCAGTGTCCTTCTCGCAGTGAGGGGCCTAGAACTGAACGTAGCATTCAGGGTGTGTCTTCACCTGTGCCGAGTACAGGGGGACAACCACTGCCCTGGTCCTGCTGGCTGCACTATTGCTGCTGATAGAGACCAGGAAGCCACTGGCCTTCTTGGCCACCTCAGAACACTTTGGGCTTTTGTCTGAAGTCTCAGTATTGAACAGAATGTACTGTGTGTTCATTGTGTTATATGTGTTCAAAACTGCTAAGTCTTGTGGTAGGATGGAACTCTTTGAGAATGCTTTGTGTTTTTCAGTTTCTTTTCACCTCAGTACACAGGCATCGTAGCTTCTGAGCCTCCTTGTTATCAGAGGTTTAACCATCATTAAACATCTCAGAAACATATATGAAGTTATCACCAGAACATATTCTTTTAAAATGCAGCTTATAGGCCTTACTATCAAAACCTTTCAAGAATTTCCTTCAGGAGGAAGATATTTCCAAATACTTATTCGTAGTGCTGCCTAGGAGAGGCAAAACTTTACATTTTTTTCTTCATTTACTGGATTCTAAGATTGTTAAATGGAATGCACTGAAATCCTTCTGACCTCCTCAAGTCTATTCAAATATAAAAAGAACCACTTAATCTGTTGCTGCACTGTTACTTTTCAACATGAGAAATGCCAAATTAATACCAAATCAGATTGATCTTGTCATATTTATTTAGAAGTTTAAGAGAAGGGAGAATCAAATCTGTTCCCTGTGTTCAGAAGTGTACTCTGAAAAACAGTATATGTTCCATTGTTGCACCTTTAAAAGTGTTCATATAAGAGATAATTCAAGATTAAGATGTCAGTAATATCTCTTTGAAAAGTTCTGAGTTGACTCTTCTCTTTGTAGAAATTATCCTGCAGCTTCTATTTCCTGAGTGGTAGGCATTATCATAAAAGAAATTGGTAGCTAATGATTCCTGCTACACATTGCATTTAATCTTGTTAATTACCCAAAGAAACGGTAATTGCAGGGAGAAGCATAACAAGAATAGGAATCTGGTGAAAAGCAAGGGAGAAATCTTCTTAGGGTGTAGCGAGAACTTTGGTACTGTGGCTGAGTGTGGTATCTGATTTGAGGAAGGGAAGTAGAGTAGTAGAACAGTATTGAAAATTGTTGGATGAGTGAAAACAGGGCATTCCAACTTTGTGGATGTTATTGACAAGATGTGGAGTTGTTGCTGATGGCCAAGAAGGATTAAGATAATCCATGTCATACCCTGCTCTCTATATACAGAAGTCATGGGACTTCTTACAGAATGGTCTAGGGAGACAAAATAAGCATAGAAGTCTGTGCAAAGAGGTCAGTAAAAGCAAATGTGAATTGACGCTTTGATAGAGATATCCATTCTGTTTTTTCATCTACAGGTCAGTACATTGCTTAATGATTCCTCACATTTCCAAAAATACCTGGTAGAAATTTAAGCCACAGAATAAAGCTGCTTTCTTTTTTAGTGCTGATTTTTGAATGAAGCACATGGGACCTGTGTTCCAGTTAATTTTTGCTTGTTGTTAGAAGTACTGACCTATGATGACCTGACCAGAATGACTAATAATAATCTCAGTCACTGCTTTCTGAAGATTAGTATTCCCCAATAGATGAATGGAATCTGAATTGTTGCTTTAAGAAGAGGAGACTGTGTGTATTCCCTACCTTGCAGTATTCTCTTTTAAGCCAAAAATACAGCTCAAAATTACAACTGGGACAGGTTGAAAAGCTTCTCTGTTTGTGTTCCCCACCTTGCACAGTATTCTGTTTTAAGCCAAAAATACAGATCCAAATTATGGTTGGAACAGGTTGAAAAGCTTCTCTGTTTTTTCAGACTTTTTTTCTAGGCTAACAGTTACAGGAAGCTGATTAGTTAGAGAAATTAGAACTTCAAATGTAATTAACTGGAGAATTTATTTAATTAGAAGTATCCTCTTATTGCAATTCCTACAATATAGATACACTCAAATCCTGGAAAGAGTGCATGTAGAAGCAAAAATTCATACATTAAATCAAAAAAGGGGGCAAGATAAGTCAAGGAATGGTAGAAAAATGCCTTCAGATAATTAGTGTTTTCTAGATAATAATGAATGGGGGAAGTTTGAATAAATTTACCTAGAATAAAATTCAAAAAAGAAAGAAAAGAAAAGAAAAAAAATGTTAAAAATGAACTCCAAGTTAGGGAGATTGTGTATGTTTTGGTTTTTTGGGTTTTTTAAATTAAAAATATGTGGCTGAAAAGGCTAGTGCCTATACACTCATCATTAAGTCTTCATCACTAAGTGGACCTTAATAAGAATCTTTTTGATCTTTTCTTTTTTCTGTCATCAACTTGCTTTCATTGATCATATTCTAATAGCTGGTATTCTGAACCTTAGGTATTATTTTTATTTATTCTTTTTTGGTGGTGGGTTTTTTTGTTCCATCTTCTTTGAAATGATCACTTCTCTACTTGCAGTGGATGGCTAAAATTCCTTGGAAATAAACTGCAACTACGTAGATTGCATCCTGATCTAGCAATGATGTACTTCCTACCAATCTTATTTAGACCTTTTGTGAACGCAGTTATATGTAGAGATACACATTAAAATTATGTAGGTTATATTTAGAGTGTTTTTATATAAACATGAAACAACATAACTGTTCAGTTTTTCTGAATTATTATTCTAGGATCAAGACAACCTTTAATCCAACAATCTCAACCTCCACCTTATTCATCACCTAGAGATGTCCCCCCAGACATATTGTTAGATTCTCCAGAAAGAAAGCAAAAGAAACAAAAGAAAATGAAGTTAGGCAAGGATGAAAAAGACCAGACTGAAAAAGCTGCAATGTATGATATCATTAGCTCTCCTTCCAAGGACTCCACTAAGCTTACATTAAGACTGTCTCGTGTAAGATCTTCGGATATGGACCAGCAGGATGATATGCTTTCTGGTTTGGAAAACAGCAGTGTGTCAGAGGGTGATATTCCTTTTAATGTGCAGTACCCAGGACAGACTTCTAAAACACCCATTACTCCACAGGATGTTAACCGCTCATTAAACACTGCTCAATGTTTGCTGCAGCATGAACAGACAGCTTTCCTTCAGGCACAACAAGTGCCTGTTTTACAACAGAACACTTCAGTTGCTGCAAAACAACCTCAAACTCCTGTGGTACAGACACAGCAACAGGTTTCGCAACAAGGAGCTATAACGTCATATGATGAAGTAGAATTGGATGCATTGGCTGAAATTGAGCGGATAGAACGTGAATCAGCTATTGAAAGGGAGCGATTTTCAAAAGAAGTGCAAGATAAAGGTAAAAGGATTGTGTGTGTGTACACTATATATATTATAAAAGTATATATATATGCATATAGACCCCATATATAAACTTTCCTGTCATTGTCACATAGTACAATTCTGTTTACTCAGTGTAGGTTCTTCTGCGACATTCATCTCCATTCCCTTCCAAGAATGAACTGTAATCTTTCATATATGCATATTTTGAATATCTGATATTCTTTATTTGGGGTCTTAATGGATGGAAAGTGAAATTCTTATGTTTCGAAATTCTTTTAAGATACTCTTACTTTGAACCGTGAGACCGAATGAAGTACTATTGATGTTGTTTATAGTTTCTAAAATCTCAGCAGTACCATAAATCAAAATTTGTAGTAAGTTTTGAAAGTTGTATTATTAATCCATGCTGCCTCAATTAAGAAAATGCAGGAAAACTGTTTTATCCCATTTCTGTTCATATCCCCATTTGGATTTAATGTGACGGAGATGTTAGACTAAAATCACATCTGTTCTGTTCTTTTAAAAGTAGTGTAATAATTGAGTAATATATATAATTATGTTGTCTCTAATGTTTGTTCAACTGAATATTGATTATTATGTAGGCATTAGAAACTTTAGAGAACTACCAGGTGTCTCTATGGTCTGTAGCACAAAACCAGGTGGGCTTCTGAGATGTTTTATCTTTGCTTCAGTAGGTGCACTTGTCTTAATGGATTTAATTGAATCTATCAATTTTTATATTTTGATTTCTCTTACTTTTTCTGTTGTTAACTGGCTTGAAGGTCGTCAGTTTCAGATGTATTTTATGAATTAGATAGTAAAATTTATCATAAGTATTTCTCAGAATCTTCCTCTGCACCATGTTTAACTTCTGCAAAAAACATCTTTTGTAACATGGTCCTAATTTATTAGATACTCTCAAGAAAAGTCTTGCAGAATGGAAAATGGTGAAATTTCTCATTTTGGGAAGTTAGTACGTGAAAATGGTCCATGTAGATGAGTGGAGTGAATTTACACACAGTTTGGGTCTTTAACCAGCAGAGAGGGTGCGAATTTGCTCCCTATTCAAACTGGTTTTTGGAGTGTTTTGGGGAAGTGAGAGTGGGTGTGGGTGTGTAAACATTGTTGCAGTACTAAAAGGTTGAACTTCTAAGATGTTTCTTATTTGGTAACTGAATCAAATCTTTTTAGGAAAATTATTTATGACTATAATGAGAAAAGGTGTGCTCACTCCAAAAGAGATCTCTACTGATCTCTACTGTCTTTAATTTTAACTAAATGAAATGGGGAATTTGTTTAATTGATTAAATCTCTTTCATTAATTTTAAATTTATTGTTGGAGAGCTTGTGGTTTGTGGCCTAATACTTCAAAAGCTACACTTTTGTCCACCCACTTAAAATAGTATCTCCACTATGTTTTACCTGAGAAGCAGCTGAAAAAATGGACAGCAGCTTTCAAACACTTCAATCAAGACTAAAAACATACTTTCTGTTTTGTTGTGTCTTTCAGAAAATGTTGAGCATTAGTTGTAGAGTTTGTTTTCCATAATTGCACATCCTTGGTCAGAGCCTTGATTCGTTTCTTTGGGGAAAGGAATGATTTTTTTAGAATGTGACCTTTCCTATTCACCACTGGTCAGTAATCATCTTCCCGAATACAGATTCTGATCTTATGGTTTCCCCTTACCCGCATCATCTGATATGTCTCAGATCTTCCTGAGTTCCTACAATTTTTATAAATCAGGTGCGAGAGTTGGTGCCTTATATTGGAACAAATTATCACTATTTATTTGCTTGTGCTAAGTTGCCTCTATGACAGACAGTAGCACTTTTCACTTTTTCGCTTTGGCTCTTGAAGCTTCAGCCATGACTGCATAGTATTTAGTAGAAAGATTTTTAGCAGTCTTGGAACAGATTTCCCAAAAATGTTACCTTAGAGAAATATAATTACTACTTTTTTGGTAATGCTTTTGCAATCGCTTGTAAGTTTGTGCTATGTCGAGAACCTGATACACTCAGGGATTGTTCTAGTTAGATCTGTTTGGTTTGGTGAGGCTGCAAAAGGAAGCTTCCTCTATCGTTCCTGTGGGAATATGTCTGTTAGAAACATATTCAATAACTTTTAAATATGTCATTCATTTCTGCAAAGCTGCACAGTGTATTTATACAAAAGCCTGGCATTTGTGCATTTTCGTGCATGTACTGTAACTTCAGTTCTCATTTTGTCAGGAGAAGAGTGTGGATGTAGCAAATGCTTGGGCTAATTAGAGTGGGAGTGCATAGTGCCAGATGATGTTTTACAATGGCAAGCATCCCTTTGGACAACTTACTCAGAATGCTAGCACATGCTAAAATCTGCATGAAAGCTTCCTTGCTGCTTTTGTAACAGAGGCCTGGGAATGCCTATTACAGCTATAGGTGTTTTCTGTGTATATTCACACTGGTTTCCATAAATTGCTTTCAGTAAAGTGGTACTCACAGGTTGTGATAGGAGATTAGTGGTTTTAGACATGAAATCTCAATAGTTCTGTACTCCATCACAGATTTTCAAATGCATTCTTTTTAACAGTAAGGGTTTGGTTGAATAGGATATGTTTTTCTGAGGCTAATAATTAGTAGAGTGAAGGTGTTTATTTCAGAGAAGCAGCAGAGATTTTTGGGGGGCATTCTTGCTAAAAATTATGCAACTTGGCAAAGGCAATGCTGAGGTCTGCGGTCTTTTTTTAATGCTGAGGTCCTTCTGTTATATTTGGTACTGGTAGAAAATGGGAATTAGAGCCTTGTGGTAATTATAGTACTTTCTGTAATAAATCTTTGTTTCTAATAAAGGTGTAAAAATATTTAACTTCCACCAAATAAAGTCTCTCAAAGTGGGAGGCAGTCTGTGTTTCAGAAGAGGAACTAACACAGGGTTTTGCAGAAGTGCCTTCTTTGAAAAACATCTTTCTGAAATCTGATTGTCATGCTTTTGCTTTATTATAAAGGAATCTTTAGTACAAAAATCACTACGGCAAAATCTGACAAACTTGAGCTAGCGTGTGTCAGATATGCATAAGGAATGATTTTTGAAAACAGACTTCCTTCCTCATAGTGCTTTTTGCAGCTATGTTTTTATAATTCTGTTTTGGGCTACTTGGCTCTTGGATTAAGTGGAGTGTATTGTCTTTATTTATACTGATAGAGAGGTGCAAAATTTAAAAAGTTAGTTTCATCCTTGTCCTCTGTATGGAAGGGCAGTTCAGGAGTTCATCTCTTTCTACTTTCTCCATCAAGAAAGTCTTTCTTGTGATTAGGTTCACAAGTAAGTTTTCTGTATCTGTTAGTGAAAGGAGATTTTGGAGATCTAGGCACTTGGCACCAAAAGTTACATTCTAATACATCTATTACATTTAATACCTTCAGTATTGCTGAATGAGTCCTTGGAACATGACATTACTTAGGTCTTCAGTTCCCACTGCTCCTCTCACAATGGCCTCTATACCCTCATCAGATGCAAGATGTTAATCAATACTAGATTGTATCTTCTCTTTTGAAAGAATGTGTAGTATTACAGATAGATCTAGCTGTTATTTATTAAGACTCAGATTATCAGAGTTGGAAGAAAAATGATTCAGAAGGGATGTTACAGAAGTGGATTGATGTTTTCCACAACGATTTCCACAGGATTGCCATCCTCTTTTCTAGTTACATTATGATATTTCAATGATATAATTCCTTCAGAAAGGTAGTGAAACTTAATGCACACTTTCTTCTCTTCTAACTACTGCCAGGAGTCACATTTCCTGTTTTACTTGGTGCTGTTGAAGGCTTTTGAAACAACTAGAGGTCTATCTTCTGAACGAGTTTTGTTTACTTAAACTGAAGTTGTGCTTTGTTCACATTCTGAAGTTGACTACTCCAGGAAAGTACAGGAAACCCTAATAAGTGTTAGAAATTGTCCCAGGAATTTCTGTTGTTCTCAGGCATCTTTTTTTCCTGTTGGGAGATGGGAATGTTGAGGGATAAATTTCATTTCAGTTTCAGTTCTTTGCATTAACTTGTGCTTTGCCACTGTTCAGGTACAAGTAGGTTATTTTTGTATGTAGTTAAGTAGTTCAAAGTTAGTCCATCACTTTGAGACTAAACCTTTCCTAGAACATTACCTTAAGTTCTTCTTGTTTTTCAAGATTTAGACCTGCTACAGAATTAATTTTCAGATATAAAGTTTATACATCAAGATCTTTCATGGTTTTCTAAAAACTCCAAATACTGTGAACCAAAAATGCTAAAAGGAGCTCTTAGTCTTTTAGCAACAGGAGAAGGGACGATAACCTTGAAAATTACATAAACTCCCAGAAAGTAACACATCTTTTTCAGATACTCTTTTTCTAATTGATTTGGCTTTTTTATTTTATTCAGATTTGCTAGGTTTTAGTCTGACCTCTTCCATTCATAGAAGTGTGTGGTTAGATTTTAGGCTTCTTCAAAGATACTTTTCTTTAATACACCTGTTTTAACAGATTGAGGAGTTCTGCTTTTGCTTGTAAAAGACACTGTTTTCTGGCATTTGTGCGAAGAGTAATGAAATCATTAACCATTTCATTGGGAGGCTAATATTTTTTTTTAACTTGGAAGCATTACACAAATTTTTTTAACAAGGCAAACCGACTTCTATATGTGTGTTTTCCCCTATCTATTTTACCCCTGAGGATCCATTTTACCCACTTCTTTGGAATCTTACTGTGGATTCTTTGAATTAGGAAGAAGTGAAGCTGTAATAACTTTATTTCCAATAATTGGATCAGTTAGGGGGCATTTGGATGCCTGCTGTGGGCCCTTCTTTTTTTTTGGTCGTTCCACGCCCTTAGCAGCAGAGACACACATCCCAAGAGTGTGAATCTGCCGGAGCAAAACTCTCAAAACTACAGTTACAGGTAAGTACCCTTTTTCTCTTACCTTTTAAGTCCTTACCCGGCTCCTCTCCCTTTCTCCCCATTACCCATCTCCCCTATAAAATTCCCTAAAGAAGAAACTAATAGAAAATTCTTTTAAGAATGAATAGTTTGTTTATGTCTAATTTTATGCAGCCAATTAATGAAATGGTAGAATGTGTGATTATAACCAGTATGTTAGCATTCATTTCTAAAAATTGTAGGGAGCTTACTTCCTTAAAAATGGAGCTATAAGTAGTAATTTGTAAAGTAATCTTGCCGATTACAGTCATTAATACCAGAAGATGAAGAGATACCAGAAGATGAAGAGAAACAGTGTGAAAGATAAATAACTGTGTGTCTGTGTAGTAGAATGTGAGACTTGGTATCATGTGTTTTGTGTATACAAGCTTTCATTAGGTCTGCATTTTGTAGTGTGATATAATGGATGAAACTGGCACTTTGTGCCAACTCTTCCAAGAAAAAAACAGCTTTGCAGCCTACATGTCCTATAGAAGACAGATTTTGTGTTTCGGTATATTCAGACATGTTTTAAGAAAAGTGAGGGGAAGAAATTCCTTTTCTATTACGAGAATTGCCATGAAATGTTGCAATGTTTCCACCCATGTGGGAAAAGTTACTTCCTTTTACAGTTTTTATAAAGATTAAAATACTTATCAAATGAATTTTTTTTTTTTCCTAAAGGTAGGGTCATATAATTTGATAGGATTTTTATTTGTGCTCATATGTAACATGAAATCAAAATTCCTCTATTTATCCCAGTTTGTGCTTTATGTAGGGTAGTGCAGAAAACTGCTCTTGGAAGAAGATGTAGAAAATAACTAAACTGTAGCAGTTTAGCAAGAAGCTTTCTTTGTTTCAGTCTACACCATGAATTAAGACTAGGAAATTAAATATAAATTGCATGTAATGTATACTGTTGTTTGTACCTGTTGGATGAAAGGATTTATGGTATTCTTTACCCAGTAATGACTTACATTCTGGGAGACTTATTTCTCTGTAATGGTTTTAAATCTTGATAGCAAAATGACATGAGTAGTGAATAAACCCTATTAAGAGCTTAATCCCATCATTTCTGTAGTTCACAGCCTAAGAAGACTCAGATTTTTTTTTCGTTGTCATGCAGCATAAATGATCTAGTTAACTGATGGTATTTTGAGTGCAAGGCATTGTGTCAGAACAAAATCAGCAGCTGGAAGGGAGAAGGGAAAGTCATTTCTTATTTCTAAAGTTTTCTGTCTATACAAATGAATCAAAGTCTAATTGGATATGTTAGCTGTGATACTTTCGTTTTCATTAAGTCTGATATTAGTGTGTTGCATTTTTCTTGCGGAATTGAATGCTGCCCTGGGTATTTCAAAGTAAGTGCACTTCAGGTTTTGTCCCGATATTTTGAAATTACAAAACTGTAGTTTTGCACAAAGCAATCACATGGATAAAACCCAGTGTTTGTGTTGAAAAATCTATCTCAAGTAAATTGAAGTTGTATACTTTGTAAGATAGCAATATTAAATTCAGAGAGCTTAAATTACAGTTTCCAAACTCTAAACAAATGTAGATATTTGATTTTACTTTTCTGTAGTTTAATTTTTGTAATTTCCTGGTGTAGTATTTCCTTTGTATTACTGTAGTTGACAGAGAATAATGAGTTACCAGATGTCCTTAAGTAGAAAAATTCTTAAGGCAGTATGATGATTGTGTTATTGCTATATTTAAGAAAACAAGCAAAACTGAAGAATCTCCATTTTGATAAAGTCTTACACCTTAGGGCATGTCAGGGACTGCTGCAGCCTTTTCTTGTTTTGAACTGAGTGAGTTTAGACATCCCTTCTGATGGGGTTTCCTTTTTGGACAGTGACCAGAAGTTTGATGAAGTCTTTTAACAGGTCAGTAAAGATTAGCCGCTATTTCTGTTCTGGGTCTTGCAAGTCCCTTTCTTTGAACTGCAGGAGCTGGAAGTCCTCTGGTCTCTTCTTCAGAGATTTTTGGAATTATGTACCATTTTATAAAGCTTCTTATATGAGGTTCATGACTGTACTTTCTTGATTTCTTCTGTAAGGCAGGAAGCAGTGAGAATAAAATCTTTGCCCTGTGTTGGCTAGATCTCTCCTTCAAGGGGAGGAGCTGGTACTGTGGAAATCTCTTCTACTGATGGGAATGGTTCTCTTTCGTTGTTCAATTCTTTTTTTCAATTGGCATAGGGCTTTGAGGGGAGGTCAGATGGGAGCAAATACTTATGGTTGTCGATGATATACGTTCATGAAGGAGTAGAAAAGAATGGATATTTGCCCTCACTCCACTGATAGGTCATCCATTGGTACCATTGAAGAAATTTTAAAGATTCTTTGTGTACAGATTAGATTCTTGTGTTGTACAGAGCACTGTTGTCTGGGGGGACAGGGCACTTAGACAGCTTTGAAGAGATCTGTGAAAAATAACTAAGAAAAGGAAACAACTGACAGTAGACATAGGTTTGTTGTTTGGACATTTAGCTGTTGAAAATTTCTGATCTTGCTCACTAGCTTAAATAAGATAAACTTGTAATTGGCCTCTGTCTGGCTTGTCTCTGATGTTGTTAAAAGTTAAAAGTTTGACAATATGTAATAACCTCTTAGGACTACTATATTTGAGTTAAATTTATTAATTAGTGATATAATTAAATAAGTGGTATTTCAAATGAGTGGAAGTATATCCCAGTAATCTCTAAGATGAGAGATTAGATAAGTTAGAGCTTTAAAAATGTAAAACTCTTCAATGTTATGCTTTACAAGAAGAAAATTTGTACTTTCAATTACCACTGAAATAGTTCATCTAGAATTCAGCATTAGAGGATCAATCTTACTTATGTCTCTGAAGAGGAGAACATTCACATTTAACCGTTTTGGATATAAGATCTCCCACTGAGTCCCTTGCAAGGTGTAAATGGGGAAACAAAAAATTTATCTGTTATGTCTGTTTATAAGTATACCAAACAGTATTAATAGAGGGAAGGGTTACCATTCTACTAAAAGGAAGCTTAGCAACCATGCTTATGGTTATTATTTAGTCTTGTTATCTTTTCATAGATACTTACAAAAGGCCCATTTCAATTTGCTAGGCCAAGCAGTTCCAGAACTGGGTGTCATCAAATTATACTCAGTTGTTTAGAGTTTTTTCTGGGATTTAAGACAGTCATCAGGCTTGCAAGGAAGCAGTAACCTAGGGGGTTTCAGCACTAACAGTGTTTTGACTGCTGCTTTGGAAAGATTCCAGGGTGAGTAAAAGAATAGAGATACTTTTATAATACATAATAATAATAATAATATCCAGCTGCTGCTTCTAACACCTCCTCAGCTTCCAAGCATCTCTGTTTTCCAGATGGATATTCTTTAAATCACGTTTGCCTTGTAGTTTGAGGAGAAATGTGTCTCAAGGTGTCTTTGGTTATTCCAGTGCAATGTAGTTATTTGCACAAAGGTTCCACAGTAATTAATTAATTTCTTAATCTTAAAGTACTAATAACTTTGATATGCAGATATTTCCAAAGGTGAAGGCCATAGCCTGTCTCCAAGAATACTGTTCATAAGAGGATTGGTGGGAGATTACCACTTGGAAATCCTGCTAATTTTTTTGCCATGTCACATTTGTGGTTCCAGTAGTGTTTTGTTTCTTGTGCCCCAGTGAGTAATTGCATTTGATAGAACAGCTCTACTATTTTTTAGTATAATGTAGCTTATGATCTTGCTTTGAGTTCCAAGGCACTGCTTTTTAGTGAGTGTGTTGCAAGGTAAAGAGAACATTGTTATGAATTTACCAAGTCAAAAGGATTCATACATAGAGTAACTGGGATCAGACTGTTCTCTGAACTACCGTACATTTGTTAAAGGAATTGGAAAAAATGTAGATACGGTTTGAATATATCTACAGCCTCGGAGAAAGGTGAAGGAGTGAATAATGGTTTTGAAAAGAATCTGAAAACAACGAACTTGTATACCAAATTAATAATATAGTCAGAAAGCTCTTCTGTAACTTACTACATATTCCTTTTACTATGAAAACTGTTACAAAGATGGATCCTGATCACACTTTATTGGACTAAAGTGCTTGTGAGCCAATGTATTTGGAGCTACGACAAGCTTTAGATCTAGGTCTGTAAGATTTCACAGAAAGACGTTAGTCTGATATTTTGGTGAAATCCGAGATCCCCATATTAAAAAAAAATACTACTGTCTATGGAATGAAGTGGATGAAGCTTGGATACTGATGCCTTGAAGGATATGAAGTATATTTCAATGGATATTATAAAAGTTCCTCTGTTCATTTTGGGACTCATGACTTAGAAAGCAAAACTTGCATATATTTGACTCTAAAAGAGAAGATCGGAAGATAGCTGTTTTCAGAGGTTCACTACTCTCTCCTCACCTCTCTGATTCTAATGCTCGTATAGCTGAAATTGAGTTCAAGATTTTATAAAACCCTCAAAACCCAATAGTATATTTCAGCTTTCAAATTTTAGCAGCTATCATGTCTACTTAATCAGTTTTTGTCCTTATTCAATGGAGTTTTTCATTACGCTTGATGAAGGCAAGCATGTATTCATCCTACCTTTTTTGCCCTAGTTCAACCGGATATTTTCTTATACTACTCAGGACAGCTTTTTTGTCCTAGATACAGAATTCTCACAGAGGCAAAGCAGTAATGATCGAGTCTAGTTTTGAGGCTCACCTTCAAGATACACTGGAAATACGAAGAAATCTGTGAGTCATCTGTAGCTCTGTCTGCAATCACTTTGCCATCTAAGAAAATAAAACTTTGAAGGTGTCCCTTTCTTCTCAGACAAGATGCCAAGTTACTAAAATATCAATGTGCTATTGTGAAGTATATATACAGTGTGGTATTAGTATGTGGTATAAGAGAAATGAACAATGTGCTTCAGAAGAGCTATGTATTTAGAGTGAATATGTGCGCCAAGTTGTGATGTGATCATCTACTTTTTTGTTGTCGACTTACAATTTGTCGTTTTGTATGATGAAGAACAGCAGCATGTTGAGCCTGGTCACTTACAGAAGTCCAAGCGAGAAAATTGGCCCTACTTGAATTGTTTTGGTTGTTTATTCTTGGTGCCTTCAGCATGAGGGGTCTGAAAGGTGAGTTTTGGTTGATCCAGCTACAGCTGTTTAAGGCATCACAGCTTGTGGCCATTGGCTCTTATAATAGGCATAAGAGAGGAAAACATTTTCTAGCTTTTAACTGAATCATTCAGCCTAATAGGTTAATACAAACCACCTTCACTAGCGCCTTATGATGATGCATTAGACAGTGAAGTGTAGTTGTGGAAATATGAATGTGTGTTCCCTTCTGCAACAGGTGATAACTTCAGTTAAAGGAATGGGGCAGATAATGAATAACAGTAATGTCTTAAAGACTACTGTTAGATCCACCATCAGAGCTTTTACAGGATTTTTTCAGTGTGCCTGGTATTTCTGGACTAAGAATGAAAGTTTTTGAACTTATGTTTCAGAATTTAAAGAGTTTTAATTGAGAAGTAAGGTAATGATGTATGTGGATGTATTGTATATTTGTTTTAATCCATAGTGTAGAAAAAATCGTATGTAAGTCCTGATATGAATCCAGCAGTTGTTGTACCACAGAAAAAGCAAAAATCTCCATGCTAAAAAGCTGCATCTTTGGTTTGGAGAATTTATTTTGCTTCACATGTCTATCATAAAGTTTGCAGTAATTTCTACAGGCTTTTATTGAGCTTTGCTAAGTTCTTTATTTGCAGTTGATCAGTTTCTGCATGGAGTTTATTGTATCTGTCCTTACTGTCTTCCAGCCACTGAATCTTGTACAAAATTTTTGAGTTTTAGAAAGTTAAGAGATATCCAAATAGATTTGAGGATGAAAATGATGGGGGAAAAAATTGCCTTTTCACTTTACTGGAATTGACCATGTTACTGCTTGTTATTGTGGCTTGTTATAATTTTAATTTTGTAGGTGATCCTTCAAAGTATTTCTAAATAAGAATGTTCTCAAAATTTACAAGAAATTGGAAGTCATATTTTGTAATTCTGGTTTACAGTTCCAGAGGAGTGTCTGATTTTTTCATTGGCGTTTATTGCCCTCTTTCTTACATCCTCCTTACTGTTTATTCACCTACTCTGAATAGGAGAGCTATTCCATCTAGTGATAAGGCACCGCAAACCTAGGCACAAAGTACAGCATTTTTCTTAAGTCACATTCGTGGTCTAGGCATTTTGACAATAGATCTGTGTTTAGTCATTTCTTAGACTTAAAATCATATTCCCTCATTACAGAGAAAGTAGGGTTTTTTGGACAAATTACGTGGTGATAGTTAAGAAATGAAAATATAAGCCCTAGTGCAGGTAGGGCATCTAGTTTTCATGGCAGAAATTGTTTTTAGTTTAGAGCTCTATGTTAGTAATATAAATGGGTTGTGGTTTATATGAGTAGAATATACCCTTTTGGATACTTCCATGCGCTTCTCATTTCTATGAATTGTACCAAATTACAGTGTGTGTGGTTGGCTCACTTGATTTTTCTGTATTCTGCTCCTAATGATTTTTTAGTGTAAACTGAAAGGCTTATGCAGTGTTGGGTTCTTGACAGAAAATTATCGCTATACTATTTGTTTTATCTGTAAAAAGCATTATGATTGCAAAGAGAAAATACTCAAGTTTTTAAGTATGCAGTGGTCCCCCACCTAATATGCATGTATTAAGGTGGAGACTCCAGCTCTTGGTGTGCTGCTTTGCATCAAAGAGAAGCATAGAGTGGTGGAGTAGTTACTTTACCAGTTTTGTTCATTGTTTGTATGTTCCCTGGCTAAAACGTGTGAAGTCCAGCTGATGCACTGAACCAAGTAGGGAAAACCTCTGTCGTAATCATTGCAGATCCTTGCTTAGTCCATGTATAATAAAGCAGGTTGAAGCTGCAGAAGATATCTTTTATAGTGGTATTCCTCAAAAAGTAGTTGTGGATGTGCACCATAATTTTGGCTTTTCTGACTTCTGCTTCAAGTGTAATTGAGTAATTTGGGGGGTTTTTGAATGGCATGGGGTTTTTTGGTCTCTATGTATTGCAGCTGATTTATTAGGCGGTTCTCTTGTATTACAAGGGAATTACACAGGGCCTTTGATGTAATATGTTTTGAGGGAGGGTTTTTTTAATGACTAACTGGCATCTGTGGTAGACTGACAATGAATGATAGTCTGAATACATTAAAAAGTATTAGCTAAAGAAGTCCTATTCTTGCTTTTAAATTCAGTGTATTTTGCTATGTGTGCACATACATGCTGAGGAGGATTAATTAAGGGAGAGAATTAAGGAATAAGGATTGATTAAGGATTAATTTTGGGAGGGGGGGGAATGGACATTCTTCCTTGGACATTCATTGGTTTTTATATGTAATTTGTGATTTTTTCTCTTTTAACTTGCAGATAAGCCTCTGAAGAAGCGAAAACAAGAAAACAAACCACCAGAGGCTGGAGGTGCTACTGGAGGAAATAGAGCAGCTTCTCAGGAGACAGGTTCTGCAGGAAATGGGGCAAGGCCAGCATTGATGGTTAGTATTGATCTGCAGCAAGCAGGAAGAGCAGACTCTCAGGCAACAGTAACTCAGGATCTGGACACCATCAAAAAACCTGAAGAAATTAAGCAGTATAATGACGGGTTTGTGTGTGTTCCCCAAGAAGACACTGTTGGAGTTCTTAAATTTAAACCTGAAAACCATCCAGAAATTTTTAGAAAAAAGTCAGACTTTGAAAGTCAAAAGACAGATACCCAGCAAAACGAAAACAGACAAGTGGAATTCCAGCAAAATGAGAGCAGACGGTTGGAAAATAAATACAATGAGAGCAAGCAGTTAGAAGTGAAGCATGAAAGCAGACAAATGGAAATGAAACAAAATGAGAACAGACAGACAGACCCGAAACAAAACGAGAGCAGGCAAATGGAGATGAAACAAAATGAGGGAAAACAAAATAATGGCAAACAGGAAATACGGCAGAGGCCTGAAACGCCGAAACAGAAGAGTGAAGGCAGACCTGAAACACCAAAACAGAAGAGTGAAGGGAGGCCTGAAACACCAAAACACAAACACGATAATAGGAGGGACTCCAATAAACCTTTGTCAGACAAGAAAATAGAAATATCTAGGCACNGAAGCATGAAAGCAGACAAATGGAAATGAAACAAAATGAGAACAGACAGACAGACCCGAAACAAAACGAGAGCAGGCAAATGGAGATGAAACAAAATGAGGGAAAACAAAATAATGGCAAACAGGAAATACGGCAGAGGCCTGAAACGCCGAAACAGAAGAGTGAAGGCAGACCTGAAACACCAAAACAGAAGAGTGAAGGGAGGCCTGAAACACCAAAACACAAACACGATAATAGGAGGGACTCCAATAAACCTTTGTCAGACAAGAAAATAGAAATATCTAGGCACAAACTAGATGTGAAATCTGATCCTTCAAGGATGAAACCTGAAAGTAGACCTGATCCAACAAAACAGAGGCCTGATGGGCGCTCAGTTTCTGATACACCAAGGCGTGACCATGATAGCCTTAAACAAAGACCTGAGGACAGGGGGGATTCAGAGAGATACAGAGGAGATCCATCCAAGATTAGAAGGCCTGAATATTTGAGATCCTCAAACAAAAGTGAATATGATTCTAAGCATGGTATTAAATCTGATGGTTCAAAACCTGAGAAATTTGAAAGGAAATATAGGCATGAGTCTGGTGATTCAAGGTTTTCTTCTGGGGATCAAAAATCAAGACCTGACAGCCCTCGTATTAAACAGGAAGGTAAAGGGGATTCTAGCAAATCAAGACCTGATAAACCTGGTTTTAAGTCACCAAACAGCAAGGATGAACGAAGGACAGATGGTAATAAGAGTAAAGTAGATAGTAATAAAGCACATGGTGACAATAAAGCAGAGTTTCCCAGTTATTTGTTGGGGGGAAGATCTGGCGCATTGAAACATTTTGTCATTCCAAAAATCAAGCGTGATAAAGATGGCAATATTACTCAGGAGTCAAGGAAAAGTGAATTTAGAGGTGAACAGAAGGACAAAGTAGAGAAGATTGGGCTAGTTGAAGATCTAAATAAAGGAGCTAAGCCTGTAGTTGTCCTTCAAAAGCTTTCTTTGGATGATGTGCAGAAATTTATTAAGGACAGAGAAGATAAATCAAGGGGCTCTTGTTTTAAACCTAACAAGAACAAGTCATCCAAACCTAATAAAGGTAAGATTGTTTTAATATTAATTGCATGATATCTTTTACACTCAAGTTCTTGTAGATTTTCTACTTCTGCTGTTAGAAATTAAATGGAAACATTTGCTAGTTTATATGCTTGCTTATATGGGGATTTTGAGAAATAAAGTGAAACTAGTCTAAAGACTTGTCATTAGTGGAAATCTTGCTACAATTGTACCTGAAATTATTTATTTACTTCAGTACAAGTCTTAATCTGGCAACACTTAAATGGTCTTAAGCTGTACTTCAGCTGCCTTAGTTTAATATGGTAATTTTTCCAGTGAAATATAACTTCTGTATGTATAATTTCACCCGGTTTAGATGTGTCTGTATGAAGGACTGCCACTTCTGTAAATAATGTAGCTTGAGTGATGGGAAATACTGAGTATGCAGCCATAAGATTCTTTTATATATTTAATTTGAATTGAAATGGCTTTTTCTGAGGCATGTTTTGACATGGTGGTAGTTAACATAGTTGCAAAGTCCCATCTGCCTCTTTAACACTATAAATGCAAGTCGGTTGAGGTGGTTCCATACTTGAGACTTTGTGACAATAAACTTAAGAAAAACGTTTGGTCATGAAGAATTCATATATCATTGTCTCTAATGTCTGTTGTATGCAGAAAGAAGAAAGCTGAACTATTGGCTGGCATTTTGAAATTAGTAACATGGGCAGAAAATAAATCAGAATAGCTTGTAGGTTTGATATTTAACTCATTATCTCTTCTGCAGATTAACACTTTTTTAAAATAAGATTTCTTTTCTTGCTTCTTTAATTTTGGCTTCTTTGGTTTCAGACTGAAGTAGATCATTTCACATTGTGAAATCAGTATTACTAACTGGACAGGTTTCTGGGTTTTTTTAACGTTTAATATTTAAATAATTTAAATTTCTTATATAGTCATGTTTATGGAGTTGTTGTGTCTTAAAATAGACAGATCAAAAGCCAGAGGAGAGGTTTACAGCAGTATGCAGGATGATTTATAAATCTATTTAGAGGTGTATAATGAATTCAAAATTAAAACATTTTCTTACATAGCTGATTTGGTAAGAAATGATGTAGAAATCATCTTTGTGAATGTGTGACTATTTAATGTGCACCTGTAAAGAGATGTTGTCTGTATCCTGAATTTCTTGTTGTATGCCTGTTTTCTATCTACTAACCTGTTTATATTAACTTTAAAAAGCCTTAATAATTCATGATGTATATTACTTCTTTGTAAAATATTAGCCTCCTTGTTAGGGATTTCTCTTTGTCCTGGAAATAAGAACATTGTCCCTGTCCCTTTTTGAGGTTCAAAACAGGCAAAATTTCCATTTCTAATAATAGGTATCTAGAGTGAGCTATAAAATTTCGACATCTTTGTTCTCAGTTTAATCTGAAGGTTTGAGACGTAACTCGTATGTTCTTGATAAGAAATGCTAAAAACTTTCTGATGGAACTCAGGTCTAGTGTCAGTAGGATAGATTTTGAATTCACACAATTCTATGTGCAGAAAATCAGTTACTTTAAAGTCTTCAGAACAATAGGCAGTGCGTGTATGCTTTCCAAAGTGTTTCTGAATTACTTTTTTCTTGTAGTCTGTATTATATGTGGTTATGTATGTAGAATGCTTTTGTAATGTGTAAAGGTTTTAATGACTTTTACTGTGATTCTAGTAACTGTCACAGATGAGCACTGCATTGATTTTAAAGTCAGGTTTATAATTTCTCTACAATATTTTTCTGCATTTTTTTTTCTTTTGGAAGTCATCTTTTTCTTGTGTACTTTTAAATATCTTGGGACATAATTTGCAGGGGAAAAATTGTTTGAATCTGATATGAGTCTTTTTGCAAATGTATTCAGAATAAGGTTCTTACAATAATACTAGAAATAGGTTTAATGAAAAGAAGAATGTAACTGTTTTTATCTTATAAATCAAGTTTTGAGTGTTCAGCAGGCAGATTTTGGAAGAAGTGTCTTTGAACTGCAGATTTTGATGTGTATATTTAGTTCTGTATTTTTTTTCCTGGTAACTTACTTCCTGGAACACATTATGCTAATTAACCAGGTGAATTCATGTGTACCTTTGAAAAGGTACCTAATTTATAGTTATCTCTCTTCATAAGGCAAAGTCTATTTGTCAACAGCTAACTCATGTAGACATATTCATGTCACTGCCACAATGTCCTCAGTCCAGTTGAAATAGTGTTCACAGTTCTACTTGGTGCCATTTTTAGTTAGAAACATTTTAATGCACTAGGAAATGTAGTTTTCACAAACCTTCTTTTAGTTCATCCTATACTACTTAGTAGATTGTAGCAATTCTTTTCTAGTATTGCCTTTTAGCATCATTATTCAACTTCTCACATGCCTCTTATGCCATGTAGCTTAGTATATTTTACTTTATCATATTTCATTACCCTTGTTTCTCTTGTCCTTTCTTTTTTGTTTTCTCATCCATCCCTCCCTCAAGAAAATGTCTTCTCCTGACTTTGTCATGTACAACTTCATTGCTAGAATTTATCTGAAATGCAGTTTAAAATAGGGTTGTTCAGCTAGTTCAAAACACCATTTTGATAGTCATTCTGTCTTAAG
>VZRF01007958.1:21437-38594 GCA_013396875.1 Vireo altiloquus | reverse complement strand
AAGGGGCTCATTACAAATCTCAATAAAATTGACTCATGTTAAGCTACAGTTAATTCTTTGCAAACTGAAAGTCTGTACAACTTTTTGCATTGTTTCAGTAAATTTTAAATTTTAAAATCATGCCTTTATTTGCATTGTACTTCATAAAGACAAAATAACATTCTCACCAAATTTTATAGACACGTGTGAAATTTTATCACCTTATGAATGGGAGGGGTAGCCACAGTATGTGACTGTTAATATTGAATCAATCCAGGAATGCCTTTTGGCATTTACAAAGAAGGAACTTCTCTTTCTCTCTCTCCTGATCTTTGAGCATTTTTCTGAAAGATTCACTGTATCTCAGAAAAAGTTATGGATTTTTTTTTCATAGTATTTTTGTTACAGGGTTTTGTGGTGAAGTCTTGTAGCCAATCTTGTCCGGGTCAGAATGAATTGTGACATTTTCTTTGTCTGATTTTAACATCTGTGAATGTCTTTTATCTTGGTTTTAATGCAAATGTATTTTGTTGTGGGATCCGTGACACTTTTCCCTTTAAGCTTGTGCCTGCAATGAGGAGGTCATGTTTGCTGTCCTTTCTTTTCAGAGCTTCAGCGAATACCTTCTCTGCTGCTTTTTAGAGTTATGCTGATCAGCTGTGTTGGGATGGGAGCTGTTAACAGCTTGACAGTTACTGCATTCTGAGCAAGACAAGTTTTCCTTTGTTAAAGTATGAGTAATGAGAGAAGCTGTAACTGTCTGTGTAAGGAGATGTCTGAGTAGGTTTAAAATATGTTTAAATGTTTGTCTTTGCAAAGTAAGCATCTTTTGGATCTTCCTACATCACCTAAAAGGAATTTGTTGTTTTAAGGAAAAAAAAGAGGAAATTCTGATCTGAATGCTATTCCACCTTGTTACGGGATTTCATGATCTGTACAACATAGGACTGAAGACCTAAGTTTTTGTTGTTCACTACAAGTCTTCCTAAATATACTGTGTTCTGTGCTGCTCTGGTCTGAAATTTGAGTAAAGATTTGACATTTCTTTGAAGGTGCTCTTCGTGCATACTCTTTACAGGATCAGCTAAAAATCTTACTGCTTAATCATCTTCATGTCATTAAAACAATGCTTCTTGATTCTTCTGTGTTCTGTGCTTATATGGTTTGTTTGTTTTTAATTCCAGGTGACTTTTTCAGAGTCTATAGTACCTCTGTTTTGGCATTTGTGTAACACAACAGTCTCTCTTTGAGTTCTAGCACTGTTGGAAATAGTTTCACTTGTGAAACAGCAATCAATTATCTTCTAGTAGTGAAAAGAAAGGGAGTACTTCAGGATGAAAATCTGTATCCAAATTGTGTGGGCTTGGTTGAGTGAACTTGTGATGCCTCTCACTAATTTCTAGTTAGCACAGCCGAACTACTTAAAGAAAGATGCTGTATCATACAGATGAAAACTGTGGGCAGAAAGGGAGCACCAATTTAAACATTGTTTAATCCTTCATGTGTAGGACTTCTATAAGGACAAAATTGGGTTATGGATGTTAGCACATCAAATTTGAGAGTTCACACAAATTTATTCCCAAAATAACAATTTCTTAATGCTGAAACAGACACCCGGAAATCAGAGGAGCTGCAAGGAAATAACTGGAGTAAAAACATACTACCCTTGGAAGGGGAAAGCAAACTCAGCTCGCTTCCCATAAATTGTGCTTTTGTAAAGGTTAGCATTGTGAAAATCCTCAGTTCCATATATTTTGCATTTGAAATCACTATCTTGAAGTTCCTGGTAGCAACTGCATTTGCACGTCTCAAGGCCAGAGTAATAACCTGCTGACCAGCTTGGGTGTGCGTGCAGCACCAGGTGGATCTATAGAAAATTATGCCACGCTTCAGAGGAAAAAATACAGTGTTTCAGCATTTACAGCAGAAAATTTATGATTCTTCTCAGCTCAAATGTTTAAACCTTCTTCAAACTAAAATTTAATTGTAATTATAGAAAAACAACTATGACTTTCATAAGAATTCTACAATCTTCCTAGTTTTTCTCTTTTCTGAAATGTTAATGACTACCTCCTCTCACCTTGACAAGAAGAGGGACCTTGTGCCATTAGAAACATTTCAAGATATGTTGGGTTTGCAGAGGATCCATTTTAATATGCACTTTGTTAATTGACCCCTGATTATTTATTTTTCATTTCTGGATTAAAAGGTTCACATTTTGAAAAGTATTCCAAGCATTGTTTAGTTAAAAGTTTAAACTATATATAACTTGTTAAAGTCTAGGAAGATCTGATTTCTCTTACATGCTTTGCCCTGGAATGGTTTGTTCCTATTTGCAAGGAATTTTAAGGTGTGGTGTGTCTGTCCCATTCCAGAAAGAAGCTAGGATTTGTATGGGCATTGTACATACTCTGTGGGGCCTTCATTTTTGGTGCTAGTTTTTCAGAAGTAGATGTTGGATAAACTGGTATCTGTACTCCTGGTACAGAGCAGGAATCAGCCATTGCTCACTGGAGTAATTCCTTTTGTTAATCTGTTACTGGTAATAGAGGTGACATTTTCAGCACAGGATTTTACCTGGTGGCTGGTTTCCTACTATTTGTTTCCTACTTTAGTCTTTGCTGCTGAATATTTTAATTCTTGCTGCTGCAATATTTCTCTGGATAGGAAGAGTGAACTTTGCGTGTGTCACATCCAACTCTTAGCAGCAACAATCAATTTTGCCCAATCCACTAGTTCCATTATACTTTGATTCATCTGAAATATGATGCTTTGTCTGTTTGCAGATTTAAGAGTGCATTGTTTAATTGGTTGATTTTTGAAAAATTACATTGGCATATGTAAGTGATACACATTTGTTACCTAATTTGTCAGAACAATTTCTTCAAAGTCTGAAACTGCTCTTGGTTTGTGGACGTGGATGCTTGATTGAGTTCCTCTTGCTTCTGGGAATAGTTAAGGCTATTTTGCATAAATAATTTCTGCAACAGTGCATTGCAATGTGTAAATGTGACCCAGCAATTTGTCTGAAGTCAGTTACAGTATGCAGTGTGGACTTGTTCAAGTGTCTAGGGATCTAAATGTGGATGTTAATCTTGGTTTATATGCAGGGATATGTGCTTCAAATTTTTGGTTTTAATTTTCTTCTAGCTGAAGGGTAAATTTGACTAAATAGCAGAAGGCCTCCCATTCGCTTCTGGAAAATTAACTTCTCTGTTGCTCAACATTTTCAGCTGTTCTAGGTGAATCTTTTCATGTAAGAAAATTGAAACTGTTTACTTGTCTTTCTGACAAAACTGAACTGACAATTTCCGATAAATTACTGAACTGTTGTTTGCATTAAATAACTTTTCCTTAAATATACATTCTGTTTAATTATCTTCCCAGCAGAAGAAGCTTTTCCTGTACTATTTTATATTTAAAGCTAAAACATCAGCAGGCATTTGTTGTTGTTCCTTATGTAATTAAGTTACCTTGAAGAAGCAAACTTAGTAGCTTCATGCAGTATTTTCAATGATAAGGACTGAGAATGTTTCCCTGCAGTAAGAAGAACAAGCAGGTCTTCTTGATGTGCCTAGAAGTCACAGATAAGATGTAAAATAATGGCTTTTGTTTGCTTATTCTCTGCAAAGGTTTTGGTTGTATTATATTCCTTATATAGAAACTTTTCTCCTATGAGAAGAAAAATTATGAGGAGTAATCTTATTTAATTAAGGTCTTTTTTCTCAGGCCCAGTTAACAATTAATCAGAATACATGGCTAGGAAAATACATTAGTTGTAAATGTCAGATTCCAAACACTAATCATCATAAGGTCAAGAAATGGTTTGTGTTGGAAATGAGTTAAAGATCATCTCATTCCAACTCCCTGCCATGGGCAAGGACATCTTACACTGGATCAGGTTGCTCAGAGCCCCATCCAGCCTGTCCTTGAACACTTCCACGGATGGGGCAGCCACAACCTTTCTGGGCAACTTGTTACAGTACCTCACCATCCTCTCAGCAAAGAACTTCTTTCTATCATCTAAACTAAACCTCTCCTGTTTTTTGGTTTAAAACTGTTCCCCCTTGTCCTATTGTTGTCTGCCAGTGTAAAAAGCCACTCTCCCTCTTGTTTTATAAGCCTCTTTTGAGTACTGAAATGAGTTTTAATAGAAGAATATTAACAGAAAATTACACTCTGGGTTTTCGAACTGTACAAAATACCTTAACTTCTTAATACAGTAAATTGAGTTGGTGTAAATTTCAATGCATATGTTCAAAAGCAATGACAACAAAATCCAAAAGCATCCCCCAACACTGATTCATAAAAGCGAGATAGTTTGACAGCATTACAGTTACTTCAATTGCCAACCTTGCTCCTTTTAATTCTGGGTACTGCTTTGTTTTTTGTACAGCATCTTGGAAGACTAGACTACTCTAGCCTTCTTTTATCAATTTGTATACAGACAAAAAGCCAGCAGTAAGGCCAGCAATGAGTTCCTACAGCAATCAGATAGCTTGAGAACATCATTGTTACCAGTGTAAATGTGAGTTCTCTCAGCATTGTGGGAGAGTGTTTGTTATATAGAGCATATTCCCTACTCTCTGCCTGGATATTTCAGAGTTCTCTTTTGAAATCCTTTCCTTGCTTCTAAAAATGTTTATTTCTTCTCAGAGTTGTACTATTGTACAAATTATTTTTGAATCTATGCTGCTTAGCTGTGGTTAATGATGATCTCTATTGTGTCATGGAATTATTCTGTTGCCATGTCCAGATCTCCTCTGGCCAGCCTGTCTAGGTCCCTTCTTTTAAGGCCAGAGCTGAGGATTAGGAAAAAAGCAGAGAGTCTGAAACTTTTTTTTTTTTTTTGGGCTGAGGGCCTTTCCATTATGCTACTATTGGGGCAGATGAGGAAGAATTGTTTTGAAAAATATGTTCAAGCAGGTAAGAAGGCACACTTCTCCCCAACACTACCTTTCTCCATCCTGCTAAATTCATTGCAGCAGAGAATCCTGTGCGTGCAGCCCCTTGGGTGGTGGTGAGGGCATCTCACTTTCCCACCCTTTTTCTGGCATGAGTGTCTATGAGGTGAGCTCTGGAGTTACCCATTCATGTATGTAGCCAAAAGGTTGTAAGGCACTCAATAGAGGGTTATATCCTTTTGGATGCATCCTGTAGGAGGTAGCAGTATACTCTTCCATAAGCTTAGCAGCAGTGAAGGGGAGAGTGGAGAGGAAAGAGAAAAGCTGCTGGAGTAAAAGTACTACTCAGTTTATTTTCAACAGTATTCATTTGATGATGTGTTTTTCAACTGATGTTAGGGTACTGAGATAAAAGTGGAACTTCCATCTTATGAGCAGATAAGTCCTCCTCAAAACTTAAATTCACCTAATAAAATTATCGGTATTTTCTTGTGTTTCCCCTTTCTGTTCTCAGAACTTTTCAGGGCACAAAATTATTTGGACAAGTGTGAAGCTGGTGAGAAGTGGACAGATCGCTAAGGGCTCAGTGGACCATATAAAGAACACACTGGAGCATTTTAAGGGAGAACCTAGTGGAAATTGTATCATTAAATTTGCACACTAGAGAAAGAACCAAAGATTTTTCAGCTGTAACCAGCAACCTCTTCATCAGTTTATCAGCAGTCATGTGGCCCTTTGCATTGCAGTGCTTGAATACTGTAACCATAGTTAGTGATTTTAGAAGGGTGTTTATTTTGTAGACAGCTTTATAACGTAGGGAACTACTTCTGTCATTTCTGTTTTTTCTTTTAGTTCCTTATCTAAAGTACAGCCTTACCTGCATGAGTAGTTGCTGTAGATTTAACCTGTGAGTCTCTGCTTTTGTAGCTTCAGTGACATGGCTATTCAACAAGATAACAGCACTCTTCTTATGGAATAAGGATTGTTTATTTCATTTAGCACAGGTTTGAAGATTGTTTGAGCTAATTCAGAAAGAAACTGCTTTCCTTCCTGCATATAGAATTTTGGACTAATAATATATATATATTATTAGATATATAATGACATATATATTATGTCATTTCCTGACATAAAAGGAAAGTTAGACTGTAAGCTTTTATTAGATAAGGGAGGAATATCCTTTATCTAATGCTCAGAGAGGACATTTAAGGAAGGTGAGTTTGGTCTCTGTGGAATAGAAGCAAGACTGGATATTTTAGTCAAAAGCAAAATAAGAAAGGTCCAGTAGCAGGGAGCGTCTTTTGTGACAAAAAGGGAACAAGAAAAGAACAAAATTAAGCTGCAGCCAGTAGGGGTTTGTTTTTAATGTCCAAATGAAGAGGAGTGGCAGTTCTCTAGTATAGAAGTTCAGTGGTCCAACTTCAATTTCTAAACACTGAGAAATGGGAAGTAAATATTCACATCCTCACCCCAAACAGGTGGCATTATTCTTTTCTCAGACCCTTGTGTGTTCTTTCATATAATGTCTTGATAGTTCGAAAAAGTTCTGTTTAAGATCAGGATCTATAGAGAGATTACAAATGTGAATTTGCATTAATTGTAGTTTTGCTTATTGCAGACAATTCGCACACAAAAAAGGAAAAGATAATATTTGTTTTCACTATATTAACTGCCTCTTATAAAGTAGCACTTCAGAGTTTAGATTTCTAACTATATTTAGATCTTGATGGCTTGTAGTTCATAGGAAATTGTACCAAGATCTGATCTAAACTATGCATTTATTTTCCATCATTT
Source organism: Vireo altiloquus (assembly GCA_013396875.1). Classification (NCBI taxonomy): domain Eukaryota; kingdom Metazoa; phylum Chordata; class Aves; order Passeriformes; family Vireonidae; genus Vireo; species Vireo altiloquus. The sequence continues at coordinate 31,917 of VZRF01007958.1, read as the reverse complement.
GGAAAGCAAAGTTCCATCATTACTGAGAAAATAAGAGTTTATTAAAATTGGTTTTGATTTCATGACAGAAACAGCCTCTCTGATCCTGGAAAGCTCGCCTAAGCATCAGTAAGAATCATCCTCTTTTCCATAGGTGCTTGTTTGAAGATGTTACACCAAGCCAGGTGAAACTAATGTGAACACAGATTGTTGTGTCAAAAAATAATTGTGCTGTCCGTATTGAAAGGACCCAGCAAAAAGGGTGTTACCATAAAGGATGTTACCTTTTTTTAACCTCTCTTGAAGGATGATCTGCCTGGATCAGGAAGATCTACTTGACTTGCAAAGTCAACATAAAGTGATAATGAATCCTCCTAAAGATTGGATATGCATAAATATTAGCTAAAGCTGTTCTACAAAGTTGAAGCTGCAAAACAAAGTACTGAACTGTGAATCGGATCTGTTCTTTTCCATTATTTTTTTAAGCCATATGTGGAGAAGGGAAATACTAAATCCTGTAGATATTTATAGATATTTATGATCTTTCACACAGTACTTACACACAGTAAAACCCTTTCAAAAGCTTCCCAGTCTATAATAAAACATGGGAGCAGACTTACAGACTAATTGATTTCTCACTGAGATTCCCTGATTGATCTTTAAGTGTAACGTATTTTGTAAAGAAATGTTTGATGACAAAACACCTTATCTTGAGGGTCAGTGGGCATTGAGTAGTAGATGAAGGTTCATTAATATCTGTCCTTAGAAACTTTTTGATAATAGCAGTCAAGCAAAACCAGGAATTTGTTCTTCTCTGGCGAGTAACTGGCATGAAAGTTGTGGAGAGCATTGCATATGTTTGGAAAAGCACTGTAGAAGTGACTCTTTGAATATGCAGTTCTTTGAGATAAATCATTCTTCCATGTCTTCCTTTCAGTTTCACCAATGTGGAGTTTGTTAGCATGCTCTTCTTGGCAGTAAGAAAAATATTTTGTTATGATAGTACTTTTCTTCTGGGTTTTTTTTTTTGGTTGTTTGCTTTCATAGTTGCAACAGCTTCAAAAGTATGAATAAATGATATATGAAGAATACACATGCCTATAGTCGCATTTTAGGCATATTGTGTACACTGATCACACAAATTGCAGAAAATGAAGTTTTCCCATTGGTGACGACAGTCCTTCAAGAAGATATTTGGGCATTCTATTAGATTATTGAGTAACTTTATAATAAAGTTACTTTCTCTGCTATTTAAAAAGGCGTGCATACTGTAAGGAAATGTAACTGACTAAAGTGAGGACATGAAAGTAGGTACTAGGTCTTAGCACTAACTTAGCAAAAAAAATTGGAAAATTCAAAGTGATTGTACATGGATTTGAAGATTTCAAAGAGATTTCTGTGGTATATTCTATTAATTATTTTAGGCAAGTTTCCCATAAACTGAAAAGGCATTAGCATGTGTTTTATAACCTAATTCTTTTTGCCATGTGACTGGATTCCCATGGTGAACTGGATTCTTATAAGTATTTCCTTACCACCCTGAACACAAAAATAGTGCCTATATTATAAAATAGAAGATATTAAAGAAGGAATTTAGTAAGATATTTCTAGTGACTTTTGGGCTGCTCTGACTCAATGTAGCATAATTAATAGAGTAAAAGAAATATAAACAAGCTCTTGGCTTGACCAAAAATATCTCTGATTTTCTTCAGAAAGGATGATAAATCCTTCTCCATGTATATTAGAATTTTACATACGTGTACGGTAATACTTAGCTCTTTTGCACCAAATAAGTAAAACTTTATATATTTGGTTGTTTGCAATCCTCAGCAGCCAAGAAAACTGGGCATGTGGCACACTTACTTCTTCATTGTGACAGAAAGAAAAACTTCAATGATAGCTTATAGAAAGCTTTATAATAATTCTGTTTGTTCTCTTTTCTGTTGTTACCTACTTGAAAAAAGTAAGCTTTACCTATTTCCTAATAAAAGAAAAATGGGTAAGCTTAAGAAAGTGCAAATCAAGCAGTAGTTGAATTTAGCACTGGAGAAATAGAAACTTGAAACTATCGAGACAGAAATAAAATTAGTTTTACAAATTTTTAAAGTAGTAGATTTTTTTACACTTATGTCTAATGAATGCTGTGATATTTGATTTATATTTCGAAAATGAGTTCAAAATGAAAAATCAGTGAGAAAAGAAAGCAAGAACAGATATTCCTAGGAGACAATAGAATAGCCTGTGAGTTTTGTTTGCTGTTTGAAGATAATGCAATTTTTGTTCATTTACTTGTAGCTGTCTTTTGCAATGTTTTTGTTTGGCCAGATTTACTGTAGACTTTATGCTATGTGTGTAGTCCTGCTGATTTTAATGAGATTGCCAACAGGCATAAAATTGAAAATACATATTAGAGAATCAGTATTTACAGTAATCCATCAGTTTCATCTGTGGAAATTTTCTTAGAACTTGTATATGTAAATTTTCTGTATTCTGATGCTGGATGTAAGCTCCTCTTGCACTGTATAGGCTTACAAAGTATGGGGACACCACTGCTCGGATGCACAGCTCTGCAGCATCCCAACTGGACCTGGCTGTCATCCAGTCATCTGCTGGTACACACAGAGGAAGTGGTCTGCCCATGCTGCCGTACTTCTACCTGTCTGAAGTCAAGTGCAGAGCCCACAAAATTAATCATTATCCAACAAACATGGCCAACCACACCATGAAATGTTTTACAACATTCTTGAAAGCAGTTGTGAGAATTTATGTAGCCTTGGTACATGGCGATTGTATAAGCATGGCAACCTAACACAAATAGCGAACATGATGTGAGGGAAGCAGGGACAACTTTAACTATCACTTTTATTTGTGTTTGTTTCAGTACATCACTTCAAAACTCCCAGTATTTGAAGTTAAATTGTTTTTTAAAATGCACTTAAATGAGATGACTTACAGAATGTATTTTGTTGCTGGAATCTCATAGTAAGATTCTTCTAATTCCAATTAAAGATGTTTAAAGAGAGAAAGAAAAAATCCAAAGACTTTCTTGCATTAGAAGTTAGGATATTAACACAAAAATGGAAATAATTTTTAGAAAGTTAGGGCAGTGATGTAGTGAATGCAATTAAAAAGTATATTATCATCCAGAAGTTAGTTTTTTAGGAGGAATGTGTGTGTATAGCAATTTGGAAGTGATTTCCTCTACCAATAATATAGTATGCATTGGGAAGGAGAGAGAGGCGCTTATGACAAAAATGTTTCTTCTGTTGCTGGAAAAAGATTAATGGTTTAGTTTAGTCTGATAACCTGCAAATCTCTGCAATAGGTTCTTTGATAAATAAAAAATAAGACATCAAATAAACAAACCCCAAAGAAATACTTTTGAATTAATTTGGTTTCCTTTTGTCAGTTGGAAAAGTTTTGCATGCAAATCTCCTTCACTCTGACTGCACATCAGTTTAATCTTGATTTCAAAATAATGAGAATAGTGTGCTGTTGTCTGCCTATTTATCACTGTGAAAAAGAAAGCTGATTTGTGGTTCAGCTAGCTGTTTGTTTGCATTAAATAAAAATGTTTCAATTTTGTTTTGTAAAAAAATCAAGCAAGAATTTGTGTTAAATTATCAAACTACTGATAGGAGGTAAGAAAAAATGTGAAGCAAAAGCTGGGTTGTCAATGATTTGACCTTTATTTAGGGATATGACCCCCAAAGTTTTGCCACAAGTTGTCCCTCCTTACTGGAAAAGAGCATATTACTGTTTGTGTACACTAATTACTATGAATGACAGTAAACAGAAATGTTATTGAGGCACTAAGAACCCATAATTTACTTAAAACTGTTAGAAAACCTGATAAATTCAGAGGATGAACTGAAGTAAGACTAAACTTTGTGGAGTAGAGCAGGGATATCATTCTACAAAGGTAACTCAAAAAGTGATTCAAAGGTAATTCATTTATATGAAAAAAAATCTTTTTGAAGGAAATGTGTATGCAATTTATTGTGTTAATTTCTCATTGTAGCGTGAACTTTAAAAAAAGGCTGTCAAATACCTTCAGGTCTATCTAACTGTGATCTAACTTATTGTTAGTGACTGTCCTGTGAGTGGTTCCTGAGAAAGGATTGTGGTGTTGGGCCCTCTTTTTTATCTTCAGGTTCACATTTGCTCTTCTTACTCTCCACTAATAGGTAGCATAGATCAGTCAGTGTTAAAGGAGTTGCCTCCTGAGCTCCTGGCAGAAATTGAATCCACCATGCCCCTTTGTGAACGTGTGAAAATGAACAAGCGCAAACGTAGCACAGTTAATGAGAAACCAAAATATGCTGAAATCAGTTCTGACGAAGACAATGACAGTGAAGAAGCTTTTGAATGTAAGTAGTACATAATTCTGTTCCTTAAGGTAAAAAAAGCTAGTATTTTGCTTTTACAAAAGATACACTTTTTGAAGTTGACTACCCTGAAACATACAGCCCCGAATTTGCTGTCCCAGTAACTACCTGGCCAAGAACTCTTGTTTTTCTTTTAAAAGAAAAATTACTTGATTACAGCTTGTCACTCAAGATGAAAAGCAGTGAGTTGTTAAATTTATTTTCCTGATTACTTTACTTGAAACTGCTGCCTTTTCTTTTTTTTTGCTTTCAGTTGTTCCATGAAACATTCCTAACCAATCAGATTAAGAAAAATATCCTCTAAAGAAGCACTGAATTTACATACAATTGTATGCAAAGAAAAATTTCATTAAATAAATTCTTGAATTATTTTTAGTTTTATTGATAAGAAAAGTGAAAGATCCCCTCTTAAATTTTTCTGACATAATAAATTGAGAATCTTACTGCAGAGATGTTTCTTAAAAGATTTCTTCTACTATTTCTCTTGTCATATTGCTTGAAAAACTGGAGTTGGTCGTGATGATTTTCAAAATATCATTTGCTGCTTATACTATTCTTGAATTAACTGTTTTCAAGAGAGGAAGCTTCTAGTTAGAGTTTTGCTGTGCAACTGAATAAGGTTCCTAAGTAAAAAAAAAAAAAGTTATTTCCCTCTAAGTTAGGAAGGTATTTCCTACTTGTTGATGAAGGTATTGTTCGTTTGTCTCTAAGGTTGTAAGTTCATCAGCAGTGGAAATAAACTGTTAGAACAAAGTGAATCAGTTCAATCTGAGCCATGTAGCCATGCAGGGCTACAGGAGAAGCTGGTTAGCCAGAGGAGGAATCTTGCTTATAATGATTTTTCCCCAGGTTTTACACCTTTGTTTATACAAACAGCTTAATGAACTTTAATAAAATACAGTGTTTTCTTTAATATTTCTTAAGGTCCAAAAGAGAAAGATTTGTTTGTTCTGCTTCTTAGTATGAGTCAAGTTCTTATCATGTATCTTATTATTATATACACTATGTTTTTGCACATGAAAATTGTAACACTGATGCCTTTGATCTTTATCAAAGAAGCTGAAAAAAAATATCCTTCTGGGTTTTTTTTTCCCCTTTTAATTATAACTGAGTAATGCTTCTCCGTGTATGAATATGATGTCTTGAGGTAAATTGTAATCAGTCTAAATTATGGCAAAGGCTAAAGATGGCTTGCTTCATTCAGGAATTCTATATTCTCTGTTTACCATATCATATCGCATCACCTGTTTATGATGTTAATAATTTGGAACAGTGAATTAAAAAATAAATGAACTAAGCAAAGTTATTTAAGTTGGTTGGGAATGGAGAGAATTGTCAAAAATTTCAAATAATCTATAATCTATATATTAGCCATGGCTGTTGAAATTCTTAAATACAAAGTAGAACAATTTAAGAGAAACTTTCCTACTTTCATTATATCCACTCAAGAGATCTGGCCGTCATTCTAATCAGTTCAGTGAGTACATCTGGTTTAAAAATAAATTAGTGTTTCTTAAAGAATACTGTAGAAATTAATTAAATCTAAAACAAGACAGAACTATCAAAAGTGAAAGATTTGTGGCAAGTATGCTGAATAGATTTGTATTGTTACAAATACATGTTTTTAATCATTATGTTTGCCTAAAAATGAACTTATAAATTTGAAATAATGACTAGTATAGAAAAAGTTTCTTTGAATATTTCATTAAGAAGAGACATGCCTTTCTCATTAAACTAAATAATGAGAAAGTAAAGATGGATGAAGTCATTCTCTTACAGTAATTGCTAAACGTGATATTGCATAAATATTTGGCAGGATTCAGAAGGAAATTGGGTATTTATATTCCAAATAGTATTTATGTATAAAATCAATAATAACTTTTGAAATATTATTAATACTTAAATTTTTACTCAATTTTATTGATTTCAAAATAAATATTGTAGAGCAGTGATTGTGAATAGCTGTTCCAGTGTTCGCTTCATTTGTCTTATAGAGCTAGCAGAAGTGCAGCACATTCAGTTCTGTTATGCAGCATTGAAAATTCTGCCAGAATGCAATATTGGAAGTTGCTTTTCTTTTGGAGATGTAACTGGGGTCAGAATTCATCCTACAGAGCTTAGTGTTAAAGATGATTTGTAAACTGTGGAGAAGGATCCACCTGCCTTCACAAAACACTGTCTCATGGGATAAAAGAATTAGTTAAGATATGTAAAGCCTTTTCCCATAAAACTCTCACTTCTCCAGTACATTTACTCCAGGTATCATAGAATGGTTTGGGTTGGAAGTGATGACCTTAAAGGTCTTCTAATCCCAACCTTCCTGCCATGGTTAGGAATGCCACATTAGACCAGGTTGTTCAGGGCTGTGTCCAGCCTGGTCTTGAACATTTCCAGGGATGTCTCATCCATAGCTTAACTGGGCAACCTTTTCACTGCCTCACCACCCTCGCATATAGAATTTCTTTCTGATCTCTAATCTAAACCTACTCTTTTGCAGTTCCAACTCATTACTACTTGTCCTATGATTCCATGTCCTTGCGAAAGAGCTCACACGGGTTAACCTCTAGAGCCTGTCATAATCCCCCTGGATGACATCCATTCCCCTCAGCGTACCACACAGCTCTGTGTCATCTGCAACTTGCTGAGGGTGCCCTCAATCCCACTGTCAGTGTCACCAAGATGTTACAGTGTTGGCCTCAACACTGACCCCTGAGGAACACCACTTGTCTTTGATCTCCATTTGACCATCAAGCCACTGACCCCAACTCTTGAGTGTGACCATCAAGCTAATTTCCTACCCACTGAGTGGCCCCAGATGGCCCACCATTTTTTCAGTCACAGTTAACTCTTTCAACCATTTTAGACAGTGCTGGTACCTCTGCCATCATGAACATGACTAATTTTCCAGAAGCAAGTCTGATCCAGATGCAGTATAGCTTGGAGCCTGAACTGAGTTACTACGTTAAAGACTTGGACCACCTCTGTGCAGGAGTTCTATATTACATTCTTGAAATTTGAAACCTCTAGGGTCCATTGCAAAACAGAAGTATTCCCTCAGGATTTTTTTAAAAATTAATTCTGATCCTGGGCTGACTATTGACTATAACCTGGTATGTTCCTTATGTTTCTTAATAAATGGGTTGTGGTAAGAACTTCTTGGTTCAATTTCAGTTCAATATAAATGCTTTGAGCCATTCTTCTCAGAAACAACCTTATATACAGTCATGCCAAGAAGACTTTGGTAGAGACACTCAATATCAGGACTGTTTATATGCAGGTCCACAAGCAGTAAAATGGCATTAAACACTGAACGTGATGTTTTGGAAGTGTTTTGAACTTCACAGTACAGTGAAGTGTCTGTTAGACGTCTCTTTGGTAGCTCAGTTAGCTGATTATGTTAAAAAATGGAAAGTTGGCTGATTTCATGGAGGAAGCTACCTCCTCATCTGTTTCCTTTTCTGTTACAGCTGAGCACTCTGTCACCTTCAAAACATACAAGACTTTCTTTCAAAGTAACAGAAAACTGTCATTCTGCTCCCCTATTTTGTTTCCACCAAATCTCTGTATGCAATATTTACTCCAGCTTCTCAACATTCACTTTGGCTGGGCTTTATGGTCCTGTGTGAAAATTAATTATAACAATAATCTCTAGCAGAGGCTTGCTGTTGGGACCAGAATTGTGACTCCAGCTTTCTCCTTTACACAAATTTCCTGCAATATATACAAGGCAAAATTTTAGTTGTCTTGGCAAAACAGAATATCTTTTAGAAAATAGGTTACCAATAGATTGGAGCTTGGTGTGTTAGATGGGTAAGGCAATCGCTGAATTGGAACATGGACACCCAGTAACAGCCGCAATTTACATAACTGAGGAAATTATCTCAATGCTCTCTTATAAAAGGATGAAACTTATTTTAATTTGTTCCGCTTTCCTTACTTTGCTTTTAAAAGGACAAATGCCCTCTAAATTTGTAATTTTAAATGTTTTTTGGTGTCTTGGCAGTTTTAAGCGTAGTTTTTGTGTAATTCAAAAGAAAACATTAGAATAAATAATCCATAGCAGAATTATATCTGATAACTTTAGTGTTCGTTTGATTTGCAGAATGTAAATGTTAGAGTGTTTGACTTAAAAATCATAGAATTATTTAGGACCTTTTTGACCATCAAGTCCAATCATACAACTAATGCTGCAAAGTCCACCATTTGTCCATGTCCCTTAGCACTACATCTGCACATCTTTTGAATGTTTAAAAATGTTCAGTTTTGAACTATTAAAAGTGAAAGTTTTGTATTTAAAATGAAAACGCATTCATTTCTAGCTTCTCGTAAGAGACACAAAAAGGATAGAGATGAAGCTTGGGAGTACGAAGAACATGATAGAAGAAGTTCTGGTGACCATAGGAGAAGTGGTCATTATCACGAAGGAAGGAGGATTTCTGGTAGCGGCCGTTACCGTAATCGCAGTCCCGATGACTCTGATATGGATGATTATTCTTCTCCTCCTAGCCTCAGTGAGGGTAACTGATCATTATAAAGATTTAATTTTATTCCATACTACTAGTGCTTTTTAAATGGATATGTTAAACATTTTTAAATGGACATCATTAGATGCCATATTGAGTACAAGTATAAGAAATGTAAAAAATCCTTTCTTTAAGTTTTGAGAAAGTATTTGCTTTACTCCTTATTCTCTCAATTAGTGGCTAGAAAAATGAAGAAAAAAGAAAAACAAAAGAAGAGGAAAGCTTATGAACCTAAACTAACACCTGAAGGTAATTTTAGAAGATTTATTTTGAACAAACTGTATTTTCTGCTTTATATTTAGGATAATTGTTTATGAATTTCCTTTTTTTTTCACCAGAAATGATGGATTCTTCAACCTTCAAGAGGTTTACTGCTTCAATAGAGAATATTTTGGAGAATCTAGAAGACATGGATTTTACAGCTTTTGGTAATAGTTCAGAAATTTTCAAAATGTTTGCCCCAGTTAGAAACCCAAGAAGCATCCAAAAAATTGTACTGGTATTTTTGAACTTCCTTCGTGGTGATATAATTACAGATGATACTTGCTGGGGCATACTGGATTTATATGGCTTCTGCTGTGAGTGGTGGCCTTTACCTTTCCAATTTCACTTGCCACTGCCTGAAGAAGATGCTTCTTTCTCCTCTCTGCAGACAAACAGGACATAAATCATAATGAGTAGTCTCCTTGAAGTGGAAAGGAGACTTCTCTGGGATGTCATTAGAGTGTTACCTCCTGTCAAACATGTTAACCAGATGGTTTTCTTGCTAGTAATGTCTGAGGCACATAATTTTGCTTCTGTTTTGGCCTTTGCCCAGCAGATCTTGATTATTCAATTCAGACTGCAGAGTCCTTGTGAATTTATGGCTGAGACACTGAATCACTTACCTGTTTCAGTGGAAAAACAGCCTTCTTAGCTAAGTGTTTGAGGAAGTAGTTCATGTTGCCAAGGATGACTTTCTTTTGAAATGGATAATGGAATATTCTTTTTTTTTTCCTACCATTTTTGTCACAGGATTAAAACAAGGGGAGGGGCATAGTAAACAAATCTCTATGGCTTTTAAAGCCGTAGTGTATACAACCTTGAACTTAGAAGTGAAGTCCTTGCATTGGATCTTTCTTTGTCTGGTAATGTGATTTTATTCTAAGGTTAAATATAATTAAGACTCAGATTATCTCAAGGTGCTTAATTTCGTATGTGTTTTTCCTCTATTACTCTTGCCCAGATTTGAACTTTAGGGCTACAGTAGTTTAAGATTTGTTTTCAATTTGAATTGAAAGTTACGGCACAAGTGCTGTGATAAATGGGGTTTGCTATTTTAAAAATTTTCCATTTGTGACTTTCAGAAATGCATGCTTTATGTTAGGCTCTCAAATAGTATTTCAGAACCAGTCAGACTTAACAAGTTGTTTCAACGCAACCAAAAGGTGTCATTATCAGTCTTTGTTAGATGCTGATTATTTGGAACCATTAGATGCTGGCTATTTGGACAATCAGCTCCTTTTCTTCAGTTAGCTTTTCATATTGGAACCAAAAATACTGATTTCCTAGAAATCTTACTAGAAATATGATTGTTACTTTTTTCCTTTT
>VZRF01007958.1:10898-21424 GCA_013396875.1 Vireo altiloquus | reverse complement strand
TTTTTTTTTTTTTTTTTTTTTAAAGGCGATGATGATGAGATTCCACAGGAATTGCTGCTGGGAAAACATCAGCTTAATGAGTTGGGTAGTGAATCTGCAAAAATCAAGGCAATGGGCATTATGGACAAGGTACCTCTTCATAATTTAACTTTTTTTGGAACATTAAATACTGATTAACATACAAAAACAAACTTCCTCTACAATAACATTACACCCTCTTAAAGGGTGCGAAGAAGAAAAGAACCCTTCTTCTTGCTGAAATGCTTGGGAAGTTACAACATCCTAACTGTTAACTCTTTCTGAAGCTGAGACATTTTTGTTGAAAGGTCCTCCTCTGTGTCAGTGTTGACTATATGCCAATATATAACACCTATGCCAATGGTAAAATCTAAAATAATTAATCTGTTTTCACAAAAGCATGTCAGCATCACAAAAGGCTTTGCTATTTGAACAACCACAGTAAATCAGAACCTGCTGGCAAAGTAAAAATTTCCACTCTTCCTGATGTATGCCAGCAGTGCAGTGTAGATGTATGATGTCCATCCAGAAACACAAAACAAAAATCCTTTCTTAGAAAATTCAACATGGCAGGTAGTAATAAGATTAATTTTCTTTAGACTGCATGCTATGTTTTCTTTGCCATACTCTTCCCCAGTCAGTTAGAGGAACTTCTGTTGGTGCAAACTTGTTAATGTCACACCTATAGAAACAGTGTTCTTGATTTTCTTTTACCTTCCTGGAGCTATTGGCTTTGGGCAGTCTTATGTTAAACTCTTTGCCTACACTTATGTTTATGGAGTGTCTGTGAAACCATTTACTATAATAGTTACTCTATTCCAAACTTTTTAAATCCAAACTTTGGATATTCTTCCTGGATTTTGCTTTGATCTCCCTGCCTTCCTTTGTAGTTTGTGGGTGGCATGATTGTTTCTTTCCTGATTGTTCTCACCGTTCACTCTGTTCCATATTTTTCACACATACATACATACACATCTACATCAAATCAGTTTTGCTGCTTCGAAAGGTAAGTAGTATCTAGATGAGAGAAACTGGCTCTCCTCAAATTTAACATTTGCCACAAATTATTTAATCAGAATGCTACAGGAAATCATAAAGTGAGTTAAATTTTACTTTTTTCAACATGCTACTTCGAAGTTAACACTGATATTAAGAATACATTTCCGTTTTATTATCTTTCAAGTATCAGGGAATTTATTTCTGTTTGTTCATGCAGTTTGGATTTTCTCCTAATTAAGCTCTATATGGTCAGTTAGAATTCGTAGATCATACTTGGATTTGGTAGATTTCTAGAAGCAAAAATGTATAACTACAAAACATTAATGACAGGCAATTTAAAAATCTGTTTCTGTGGATTTTGCTGGTTGAAAATGCAGTCTAATTGCAATCCTAGAATATGTTTTATCTGTTTTTGTTATCATATCTGCATTCTACTTATGCCAAATTGCTTACAATTTAATTCATTCAGATTGTACAAGGTCTGTCCTTCGTTCCTCATTGTTCCTTTCAGCAGTTTGAAATCATTATTGTTCCTATAGTTGTTTGACATGTTTCTTTACTTGTTTTAGCTCTCAACAGATAAAACAGTAAAAGTCCTGAATATTTTGGAGAAGAATATTCAAGATGGATCAAAACTTTCTACTTTACTTAACCACGTGAGTTTGAAATTTCATAATTCTGCACCATTGTGCCGAATAGTTTCCTTCATTTGAGTCCTGTTTAGCAATAGGTTCAAATACTGTATATGTTTGTGGAAGGGATTTCTGATATAACACGTGTGATTGACATTGCCAAGTTTTAATACTTGGAGCAAAATTGAATTAATTACATTTTTTCAGTACTAATCATGTTTTACTATAGTAGTGATGACTAACAGGTGTATTGAGAACAGCTGTGTTTTCTTATGTTTCATTTTAGATATTATAATTTCATCCTGAAATATTCGTGGTAATTCTGGTGTAATTTGCATTATTGGACATTTCTTTGCTATGTGTCCATAAAACATCCCTTAGAAAATGAAAGAAATATTACAGTTTTCACATGGAGCGTATCATTCTCCTGAGCATTAAGGGGGAAGTTTAAGGTTTAAGGATTCTTACACTGCAAAGTGACAGTTGTCTATGTACATAAAATTAACAGGAAGCTTAATATTTTAGGATGTGGGCTTTTTTCCTGGTATGCCTAAAAGTACTCAAAGATTCTGAGGTTTTATGAGGCTGATGTCCCGTATTTCACACTTCATATATTTATTTATACACTTTCTATTCAAAATATTATTCTAGCAAGATTAGAATTGAGTTTTATAGAAAAAAACTCCTCATCTGTAGAAATAAGAGGGTAATTGTTTATATGAGAAAGGAAGAATTTTAACTAGAAAATGAAAACCAGAGACACGTTATTCGTACCTAAATACTTTCATCTAGACAGTTTGTAGGGGTTTCAAAGTTTCAGTATATGGTTCTAAATGTCTTTGGCAATACAAAAAATGTATAAAAAGAAAGTACTGGTTTACCTGGTCTACTTCACTGTGATGAGTTTTTATGCAATGATTTTAAAGTGATTATTTTCTTATAGCTTTTTGAAGTAAAACTAAAAATTATTAAGCAGTTAATGAAATTGTCCAGTGATTGCAATTCAGAGACAAACTTTGATTTAAAAAAAACCAGGTTTTTCTAAAAAAAAAAATCCCAAACAAATTTTAGATTTTTCCTAAAACTATTAATAATAATTCAAATCATTGTGGCAAAGAAAGCTTCTGCCATGGAGTAAGCTTACCACTTTTACAGTGCAGTGAAGATATCTTACCTCCATGTCAGCATATATTTCAGAGGCGGAGGATGCTGTAATATTCTTTTTATTTCCAAGAATAATTTGGGGAAATTTTTCTTTCCTTAAGGTCTCATTTGTGGAAGTAGCAAATTCCTTAAAGCCATTATATCTCAGAAATATGCAGGGACCTCCTGATTTGCAGATTTTTGTTGATGCGGTAATTATGTATGTCATCTATATAATGTACTGTTCTGTTGGTTCAAATTCTCTTACCCCAAGGGCAAAAAGCTATTAGAGTTTCACTGACATCTAATTTTTACAAGAAAAGCGAACAGTGTTGAACTATGGTGGTGTTACACAGGTAGTAAAGACCCCTTTTCTTTGGATGATCTCTCTGTACTAGGGAAGCTATGAGAAATTCTATCTGGCTTTGCTGTAATAATGTTATTACAATATTTAAGTAGTGCTGGATGGTCATAATTAACCTCATGTATGTTTGGTTTAGTACCTTTTACAAACACAGTAATATAGAGACTCAGTAGCCTGTGGTAATCTAAATGGACGTATTTGGTAAAATGTGTTTTAAACCTGTTCATGATAGATGGGTTGGTCTCTGAAGCAGAGAAAGTTGTGTACTTGAGGATTTCATGTGACTTGGAACAGTCTTTTTGTGTAAGAATTCCCTCTAGTGGTAGAAATTAGATGGATCAAAGCAGCAACTGGTGCCACTGAAGAAAACACTAGATGAAGGGATTACATTTTGCTTAACGTACAGTGATCTTAAGTAGAGCATGTAGCAGTCTTCCCTCATAGTGCTTTCCAATGAGATGCAGAAAACTGCTTTGTTCTAGCAGAAGAATACAGAATACAGGACTTTGAAGACCTATAGTTTAGGCAGGTGTTACAAACATGTTGCTACTGAAACAAATATTACGTGAATTTTAAAACAAATTATTTTGGTATCAAAAAGGAAATACAATATTTAATACATGAGTGTATGTAAGGGTATTAAGGTAATGGAGTTTTTTTTATTACTTGGTGAGAATAAAAATTTGACTTCTTATTCATGCTCTCCTATGTTTCTTGCCTGTTGCAGAATAATGACACTGAAGATGAGGAGAGATTGTGGCGAGATCTTATTATGGAAAGAGTGACAAAATCTGCTGATGCTTGTCTTACTGCTATCAATATTATGACATCACCAAACATGCCTAAGGCTGTATATATTGAGGACGTAATAGAAAGAGTTATTCAGTACACAAAATTTCATTTACAAAACACTCTGTATCCTCAGTATGATCCTGTGTATAGAGTGGATCCTCATGGTGGTTAGTATGCTGAGAAATCTTTCCGTATTAAAAGCTATAAAAATTTAATCTGTATGATGATGTAAATCATCATTTACATGTAAATGATATGACTTTCTGGAATAAGATTTTTATATGCAACTTATATACTGTTAGTTCTTCCTTATCACATACAGCATCCTGAATTAATGTCCTGATTTAGTTTGAAGATGATGAAACATAGAGTAAAAAAGCAATTAAATGTGTCATCTGAAGAACTTAGTCATATAGCACCTTGGTTTACTGCAATAATGTTAATGTAATCAAAGTATTTAGAATAAAGTATTTAGAAGTTTGAAGTTCAACTTTACTGTTTAGTTATTATATGTAGGAATAAGTAATTTCGTAGTCATAATCTCCTTGTATATAATAATTTGTTTTAGGGAAAACTATTTAGCTTCTGACCTTTTATTTTCATGTACATTCCTACAGATGCATGACTCCAATTTCAAGAACCTTTCTAAAAATCTCAGGTCCAGAATTTAGAGTAATTATGAAAAATAATTACCATGTGAAATTCTTGTTTTCCCACTGATGCTACTAAGTAGTTTTTCTAAATTGCCTTTGCAAAGATGTAGTCATGCAGTTGTTTTGGGAACACTTTTTGAGGAAGATCATCTTTCTAGTATTTGAAACACTGAAAACATTAATGAATATTTTATTTTATAGGTGGTGTTCTGAGTTCAAAAGCAAAACGTGCCAAGTGTTCCACCCACAAGCAAAGAGTTATAGTGATGTTGTATAACAAAGTTTGTGACATTGTCAGCAGTTTGTCAGAGTTACTAGAGATACAGCTTCTCACTGATACAACTATTCTTCAGGTATTTTTTCACAATTCCTGTCCCAAAATGTTAACTTAGCTTTTCCTAGAGTGATTGTTTCAGTGACATGAAGTTTGAAATCAGTACAAGCTTTTGTATTCTTAACATCAGAGTGACTAGTTTATTGTGTAGTATGTCATCTGCATCTTCTCTTGTACACTTAGGAAAAGCTTAACCTGTATGTATATTGAGTAGTAGAATAATTTTCACTTAAAAAGATCCATAAGAACATCAAAAGCTGCCAAGTGCACCACTAAACCACGTCCTTAAACGTGCTATCTACATGTCTTTCAAATACCTGTGGGGATATTGGCTGAACCTCTTCCATGAGCAGCCTGTTCTCATCCTTGGCAACCCTTCCCATGAATAATTTTTTCTTAAAATCCAATCTAAACTATCCCTGGCACAATTCATGGCCTATTTTCTTTGTCATGTCGCTTAGCTTGGAGAAGAGACCAACCTCACCTGGCTACACCCTCCTTTCAGGGAATTGTAGAGGACTATAAGGCCCCCTGACCCTCCTTTTCTCCACACTAAGCAGCCTAATACCCCCTCAGCCACGCCTCCTAAGACCTGTGCCCTAATTTAATAGCCATTTGCAAATAATATGAAGTAATTGTTGAATACCTTACCTGTTGAATGAATAACCTTCTTGTGAAACTGCATGAATACCCATTTGTTAGTCAGATATACTTAAAATAACTTCTTTCCATTAATAGGTGTCATCGATGGGAATAACACCTTTCTTTGTAGAAAATGTCAGTGAGCTACAGTTATGTGCCATCAAATTAGTGACTGCAGTAAGTACTTTTTAATTTGTGGGTTCATGTGCCTGTACTTCTGAGAGTTCTTAAGGCATTTACATAGGCTATATTTTCTCTCTGGTAAAGAATTGGAGTGTAGAATTAATGTCATTCTTGCATGTTTTTACAGTTTGATATCGTAATATAGAAACAGCATTATATCTAACTTAGCTGCTCCTATTTGCAGAGTACTCTATAGAAAGAAATTGCCTACTTCAAGCAAAAAGCTTCTTAATTTTGATTGTCATTTAAACATAAACTCCTTCTTCTTGCCTGTCCCTTTTTTTATCTTAAGAGAACTCTTTTTTTGTAATCCTAAATCTTAGCTATGTGGTTTTCGTTATTTCCTGTGTTAAGATTTGAACTTAGGCAATAAGGCATAGAACTAGATGCATATTTCTGTGTAATAAAATAAGTTCTTTTCCTCTGAAGAGGTGACATTATGAAAAAGTCACAGGACAGGAAAACATTATTTCAGGAAAAAATGTAGTGGAATACAAATTCCTTGTTCAAGTGGGAGCTTTCCATCTTTATAAGGATTATATACTTCAATATTCTGCCCAAACAAAAAGGGAGGCAAAATCAACAATTCTGACCCTGTAAATTGAAAGAGTATGTCATGTCAGGCAAACATTTAAGCCTGGCATGTGAAGTAAAACTGTCTTTTCAAATGTACTCTAAAACCTACATTTTTTCATGTTAATTGAGTTACCCCAGTTTTTCTTTATGCTGAGAGAAAGAAATACTAAGTCCAAAAGCTTTGTATTATACTGTTAGACTTTCCTATATAGTGTGTTATACCATCAACAAAAATTTTTTAAATAGAAGATATTTTCAAGATCTATTATGCATTTATGTTCTATAAAGATTTTTTAAAAGTCTATTTTTGGAGAAGTTGTTATGTATTTTATAAAGAAATACTTGCATTGAGAAAGCAATCCATTAAAAATAAGGTGAATTATAATTTATTAAAGTGTCATGTGATGTGTATGCTGTAATATATAATTATTTACAATATAAAAAGGAATATTTTATGTAACAATAAATCATTTTCTAATAATCCTGCAACTGTTAAATAGGTGTTCTCCCGGTATGAAAAACACAGACAGCTAATACTAGAAGAAATTTTCACTTCCCTTGCGAGACTACCAACTAGCAAGAGGAGTTTGAGAAACTTCAGGTAACTTCTGATGTAAATTAATAACTTGCAAGCTGTAGCATTTACAGTTTTGTAGATGCAGGATTTTAGGATTCATTGATAACTAAACTGAAAATGTGTCTCTACAAGCTGCACTTTTTGCAGGTTGAGATTTCAAAACATATTGTTTGACAAATGTCTCATAGTAATTGCTGGGTTTTATGCTATCACTTTAGTGCCTTTTTACAAAAATAATTGAAATATGTTATTATTTTTCTCACTAAGAATGTGAATGGGTGTAATGTTAGTGTGCCTTGAGAATTATTTTTTGTTGATCAATTCTTTAATTCTGTTTCTATGGAGTTACATAATTTCTTCATTGCTAAATCTTTATAGGAAAATTCTGGCTGAATTTCTTTGACGATGCACTCAGAGCACTCTTTTCAGGAAGAGAATCAGTTTCATATCCATATCATCTCATATGTCAGGGTTTACCACCTTTTCATGCTGTTAAACGTAGCAATAGGTGGTACTGATGTGTGTATGGGCAGTAAACTCATACTATTTCTGAGCTTATATCAGGGAAAAACAGTCTTCTTACCAACTTAAGGCAGTTGCCTGCTGAAGTTTGTACTCTGCTATGCTGCTGCAGTTTATCATAGGTATAGCTCTTGTAAAAAGTCAATCCAAGTCTATGGTCATTTATTTCTCTGTTGTTTAGAAGTCGTACACATTTCACATACATTAAATACAAGAATGTATAGAAGTATAGAAGAATTACAATGGCAACGGTTTGCTGTGTTTTGTTGTGTTGTGTTGGAGAGGACATGGTATTATACATTATAAGCTTATTATTAAGTATTTTAGTGGGTAGGTGTTTGTTTTATTAAATATTCCTTTAGCTTTTTCAGCCAGTGAACTGTGTGCTGTTTCAGTGCTCTGAAGCACTCTGTTTTCACAGCTCTTCTGAGCAAAAACAATACTTACTGGTTTTGTTAGATCAAATGTTACATTGCATAAAAAGAAGAAAATTACTAGATAAATGTCTATAATGTAGATTTCTAGCTATGGTAATAATTTTTGGAAGATACTACTTGGGAACAAAAAATTTTCTTCCACTATGTCCTTTTTGTTTATTTTTAGTATTAATGCTGTCTTTTCTTATTAACAGGTTAAACAGCAGTGACACTGATGGAGAGCCTATGTACATTCAGATGGTAACAGCACTAGTTCTGCAACTTATTCAGTGTGTGGTGCACTTACCATCAGCAGAAAAGGATTCTAATTCAGAGGAGGAATCAAACAAGAAAGTAAGATATTTTAAAAAGCTATTTTTATGTGTGTACAGAAATAACTTACAGTTTTCTTAGGTATAATACATTACTACTGTGCTCTAGTAATCAAGCATTGTAGTTTTATCTCTGTTGTAATTTTTGATGCATGAGAAATGCTAATCTGGAAATAATAGATCTATGCTAAAAAAATAGACAAATGTATTCTGTTATTTTTAGGTGGATCAAGATGTGCTTATGACTAACTCGTATGAAACAGCCATGAGAACAGCACAAAACTTCCTTTCTATTTTCCTTAAGAAGTAAGTACTGTTGCATTCTTTATTGTATTGATGAAACCAACTCCAAATGAATACTTTAGGACAAACCTGAGCCCTGATCAGTGATAAGTACCTATTAATAAAGTTGTTTATAATAATGTATTTAAAGATGCCTAAGAGAGCTTCTTGCTTCAACAAAAATGTTTATAGAAGAGAAATTCTGCAGTGTTCTTCATACATTTAAAAATCTGTCTCACAGTTCATGTAGGATTCCTTTCTTAGGGGTCTCTCTATTATCTGAAGCCTGAAAGAGAAAGCTGAGCAAATATTTAAGTGTGAAACCATATTGATTCAGCTAAAGTTAGGAATGTCAATAGCTCAAAAAGGAATTTTAAAATGTACTTGAATTAACCATAGAAATTCAAAGAATAAGTCCTCAGGTTTTTATTGTATTTATTTCTACACTTAATGCTGATAAGCTATTTAATAAGCTGTTTAGCAATCTCGTGCTTCTGATGTTAAACTTAGGGATAATATATAGAAGTCAAAAAGTATCAGGTATGCTAACTTCTGGTTTTTTGTGGGTTTGGGGTTTTTTTTCGCATTCTGATTGTAACCTTTGTGAAGTATAGTACTGAGATGTCTTATCACTATCAGATAAATGAAACCAAGCTTAAAGAATATAAACATTCCAACTCTTAAATATCCTATTCTAGCTTCATTTTTATAATTCTACCTACTTTTTTTGTACAAGTTAATGCAGACTTTAATGCAAAGCTAAAAATAAAAAAATCTTAGCAACAAAATTCTGCTGTCATGTATTAGCGACTTTATTTCTAGAGCAACCAGGAGTGATAACTGTTTAAGCTGTTTCTCTGCAAATGAATAAAACAAATTTTCTGGTAGTATTTCAGATTTGTTTTCTTGGAATTGCATAAAACTCTTTTTTCTGATTAAACATAGGATTACTTCTGTTTACATCAGAAGAAAACCTTTTATGGCTGCTGAACTCGCTTAAAAAAGCATTTTCTTTTTAATAGGTGTGGCAGTAAACAAGGGGAAGAAGATTACAGACCATTGTTTGAGAACTTTATTCAAGATCTTCTTTCAACAGTCAATAAACCAGAATGGCCAGCTGCAGAGTTGCTTCTTAGCTTATTAGGAAGGCTGTTGGTAAGGGATTCTTGTTTTTAACTATATGAATTCATTTCTTATTACAATGAAGTCTTATTTATTTCAGCTGAAACTACTGTAGGAATGCTTTCTGATCGTTGACACACATGCAGCATATAAGGATTTTCTTGCATGTATCACTACTGTGTAATACATAAATAATAAAATTTTGGTTAGAGGATCATTCATATAGAACTTGTTAAAAATTGTATGTATAATTTTTCGTGGAAGTCCAGTTCCACTAGTTGTTTACATTTTCAACATAAAAAAATGTCATTGCAGCTATAGCATCTAATAAGTGCATATATTTATTTGGAGTAAAGTTGGCTTAGTAGCTCCAATTATACATATTAAATATCTTCTCTGGACTCTTCCCTTAGCAGAGAAGGAGAAAACAACTAAGTGGTTTGTTTTTTTACAACTACAACAAATTCTTATGACATTTTACAGAATGGGAATGTTTTTGTTTGTGTGGTTTTTGAGTGTTGCTCTTCAGTATTATAATGTAATTAACACATTAATTTGAGCTGCTTCTTGAAAAAATATTGTATGATCCTGTTCTTGATAAAATGTAGCCTTATATTTATGTGAATAATGAGGAGATAGCATTATGGTGCTTAAGATCTCTTCTGTTGAAGTTCTGCTGTGCTAGTTGTCCAGTTTGTTTAATGAAAATATATATTTTTAAAAACTCTAAAAGATGTATTTGTAGAGGGAGAGAGACCCAATAAAGCAAGAAGTATTAATATTAAGTAAGTAATGTATGTGTGATGTAAATGACATATTTTTATGCAATATGGAAGTTAGGTGAAAATTTTAATAAGGTAAAGCAATCTTTTGTAAGAAAAATCTCAGTGGCATAAGTATTTATTTTTAAATGTCTATTCTGCTTTTCTTAGGTTCACC
>VZRF01007958.1:0-10714 GCA_013396875.1 Vireo altiloquus | reverse complement strand
ACATTTTACAGAATGGGAATGTTTTTGTTTGTGTGGTTTTTGAGTGTTGCTCTTCAGTATTATAATGTAATTAACACATTAATTTGAGCTGCTTCTTGAAAAAATATTGTATGATCCTGTTCTTGATAAAATGTAGCCTTATATTTATGTGAATAATGAGGAGATAGCATTATGGTGCTTAAGATCTCTTCTGTTGAAGTTCTGCTGTGCTAGTTGTCCAGTTTGTTTAATGAAAATATATATTTTTAAAAACTCTAAAAGATGTATTTGTAGAGGGAGAGAGACCCAATAAAGCAAGAAGTATTAATATTAAGTAAGTAATGTATGTGTGATGTAAATGACATATTTTTATGCAATATGGAAGTTAGGTGAAAATTTTAATAAGGTANTTTTGTAAGAAAAATCTCGGTGGCATAAGTATTTATTTTTAAATGTCTATTCTGCTTTTCTTAGGTTCACCAGTTCAGTAATAAATCTACGGAAATGGCATTAAGAGTTGCATCACTTGACTATCTTGGAACTGTAGCAGCAAGACTGAGGAAAGATGCAGTCACTAGCAAAATGGATCAAGGATCTATAGCCAGAATCCTCAAACAGGTGTGTGAGACATCCATGGCAACAGGATGGAGATCTATCCATTCAAATACTTGAAATTTTTAAATATACTAATAATTTTTGAATATAATTGAAAAATTGACATTATGAAGAATCAGTCTTCGTTCACTGTTTAGGTTTCTAAATCTAAGTATCACATTTGTTAGCTTATGTCTTCCTTGCACCATTTCTGTAGTGATCCTATAACTTAATTAATTACAGTGGTTAGCCAGTTTTCTTGTGACAATACTGAAGAAATAATGGAGCAACAGTTGGATTCCGTCTTAAGAGGCATTAAAAATACATACAAACCTGCATTTGCTGTTGCAAAGTGGAAGCTGCGTTTCTGATGCTTAAATACATGCTTTAGAGAGTTTATCTATTAGTCTTGTAAGGTTAGTTTTTATGTGGTGTAATTTGAGGGTTTGGGGGGGTTTTGGTGTTTTTTACTGAACTTGCTTATGTGTTTGTAATGGGTTGAAGCTGGCCAGGCCCCCACCCAAGCTGCTCTCACTCCATTCTGAAGCTGGACAGGGAAGAGGAAATTTAACGAAGGGTTCATGGGTTGAGATAAGGACCAGGAGGGATCACTCACCAAATACTGTCAAAACAAGCTCAACTTAGAGATAGGAAGGGAATTTATTACTAACAAAATCAGAGCAGGATAATGAGAAGTAACATAAGCCCTTACAAACACCTTCCCCACTGTGTTCACTCCTTCCCAGCTCTACCTCCTAGCCCAGCTGTGCAAGGAGACACGGAATGGGGGTTGTGGTCAGTTCATCACCCAAGGCTTCTCTTGCTGCTGAGGGAGAGGAGTCATTCCCCTGCTGCACTGTGGGGTCCCTCCCACAGGAGACAGTTCTCCATGAACTTCTCCAACGTGAGTCCATCCCACAAGCAACAGCTCCCTGTGAACTGCTGCAGCACTGGGTCACTCTTCCTTGGGGTGCAGTCCTTCAAGGACAGGCTGCTCCAGACTGGGAGCCAGGCCCTCTTCCCACAGGTGTCCTGTGGGCTCACAGCCTCCTCTCAGGTACCCACCTGCTCTGGGGTGGAGGTCCTCCCTGGGCTGCAGGGGCACAGTTGCCTCACCAGGGGCTGCACCAGGGCCTGCAAAGGAATCCCAGTTGCAGTGCCTGCAGTCCCCCTCCTTCTCCACTGACCTTGTGTCTGCAGGGCTGTTTTCTTTCACATGTTTTCACCCTGCTCATCTCTGGCCACCATTACATCTGCACAGTAACTTATTTGTTCTTACTTCTTGAGTGCATTATTACAGAGACAATTACCACCATTTCTAATTGTCCCAGCCTTAGCCAGCAGCACCTCCATCTTTGGAACCACTAGGGTTTGGCTCTGCTGGACATGGAAACAGCTTCTGGCAGCTTCTCACAGAAACCCCCCCTGTAGTCCCCCTACTAAACCAAAACCAAGCCATGCAAAGTCTTTTATTAGAGAGTGCATATTTGGATTTCTGCTAACGCTGCTCAAAATGTACAGAGGCGGCAACATATGTTACAGCAGTGTATGCATTTGGGCTCTATACAGTACATATTATGAGAAAATCTCATGTCCCATGTGTCCTTTTAAAAATGGGGACTTGCATTTTTTTTACGGACACTAGACATTTCTCTCTGAACTAACTGTTCTCAGGATTTCCCTTTCACTTCCCTGAAAAGACTACGGATCTATTACATGTACTTTATAATGACTGTTAGATTTATATTGAAGGGAAAACTTCTGTACTTTACAGGCATTAAAGACTCAAAGTCATCTACTCCTTTATGAGGCTGATTCTTCCCATAATTGTTTTCAATTAGAAAATCCTACAACATACAGTATCAAATTTTTATGTCCATATGTAATGTAATTTATACTTCTATATGGAAAAGGAATTAATTCTCCCCTGTTGACAGTGATTCTGACAATTTTACATTATACTTAGTAAGGAAGTATTTCAGAAGAATCCTTTTCTCTTTCCTTATCCCCACAAGTTGTAATAGTATTGAAAAATATAGAAAGATACATACCTGAGCAGTGACCTGAATTTTTCTGTTTGGTTTTGGGATTTTGTGGGATCAGGTAGCTGCTAGGCATTGGCATCTGCAGAAAATAAAATTGCTGTGGGCAGTTGAGTGCTAAAAACATTTTTTTCAGTTTCTCAGGAAACCTATCGGTAATGGTAGACAGTACCATCCATGCATTGTGGAAGGTGTGTACTATGCAGTACCATCAATCAGGGTAGACTGTTGTGTTTATAAATTTGTAAGAGAAGAACAATGAATACAGGACAGCTGAAATGCACTTTCCTTTTCAGATGGCAAGAAAGTAAGAAGATCCATTGGTAGCTGTTGTCATCAGAAATTTAAACTAGTATTTCCATTCAGAAACTAACTCATACCTCTACAGATTTTTCTTTCCTGCTAAATTGAATACTGCTGTTGGGTATTTTCTTCTACACTATGATATTTGTCAATGATTGATAAATGCATATAGTGCTCTCTATTGTGGTTTGGACCCATGATTCATAGAATAGGTTTTAGGGGAAAATCTATTCTGTTTTGACATTTTCAAACAGTATATTTTTTTAGAAATAGATTGTCTAGTTTACTTGAGCACTTGTGCATGCTTTTCATGAGTTTATCTCTTGATATACCAGTGTTTTGGTATATCAATTTGCAATTTGTTAATTGCACCTTTCTCTGCTTGCTGATGTTTGCAAGCTATATTATATGCTGCATTTGTGTCAAGATTCTCAGTCAGTGCTGTTAATACAGAACTGAAGGTTATAAATTAGAAATTTCATTGCTGAAGAAGAAAATGTTCCGGCTGAAAAATTTTTAAAAAATTATTCTTCTGCTTTCATTTTGATTACTGTTCACAGTATCTCTTTGTTGTGGGTTTTTTATTTGTTCAAAAGTAGCTAGGCAGTTAAGCATCAAGTACCCCTTATATTAAGCCAGTTAGCCACAGAATTTCAAATTTGTCAATGGCCAGAATATCTATTCACAATTTGCACATACATCAGGGTGTTAAATATAGATCTAGACATAGATATATGTGAACCTAATCAGTATTATATGTCTTGTAGACATGCTTTGAAGTCTTGAACTCATTCATTTTGGAATAAAAAAATAATACTTTCTTCTGCTGTAATATCAGCAATTGCAAGGATCTACGTGTTTCAGTATAATATTGAGCAAATAAACGTGGTTTATGGGTTTCTCTTTTTTTCCTTCCTCTGTGACAGAGGGTCCTCATGCAAGATTATAGAATGAAAACAAACCAAATCAGTCAGTCTTTCTTAAAACCAGTCTTACTCTGCTCTTAATATTTTTTTGACTTTATAACTAATTGGTTAGAAAAATTATTAATGCTCCACAATTATGCAAACAACTGACTTGAGTGTATTTTATATGTGGACATGCCGGTTTTAAGATGGTAATTATGACTGTACAATATTCTTGTTTATAACTCTCTTTCTACTTCTGACAGGTTTCAGGAGGAGATGATGAAATTCAACAGCTGCAAAAGGCTTTACTAGATTATCTGGATGAGAACACAGAAATTGATGCATCATTAGTGGTAATTTTCAGCTTTCTTTCATCAGGAATGTATATAAGTAATTTCAGCAACATGTACTGAATAAAATTATTTTTGATTTTACATATTAGTGCTTCAGTTAAATTGTCACCCTAACATGTACTGTTGATTGTTTTTCAAAATAATGTTGATGCGTTAGATGCATTCCCTAAATCTCATTATAAATCTGTTAATTTTCTTTTTCTGTATCTGTTGGTTTTGTTTTCTGTGCATCCTGCTCCATTTCTTCAGTTTTCTCGGAAGTTTTATGTAGCTCAGTGGTTCCGTGATACAACTATGGAGACAGAAAAGGCAATTAAATCTCAGAAGGATGAGGATTCATCTGAAGGAACTCATCATGCAAAAGATGTTGAGACCACAGGACAAATCATGCATAGAGCAGAAAGCCGCAAAAAGTTTCTTCGCAGCATCATTAAAACTGCTCCATCTCAGTTCAGTACATTAAAGTATGTTTCAGTACCGCTTACTTCTTTAATAGACATGCATTTGATGTTTTAAATAATTTTTTATGAACGTGTCCTGATTAACACATGGAATTTATTTCAGGATGAATTCTGATACTGTGGACTACGAAGATGCATGTTTGATTGTTCGCTACTTGGCCTCTATGAGGCCGTTTGCCCAGAGCTTCGATATTTATTTGACACAGGTAAACTGTGCTGGAAGTCTTAGTACAGTGAAATGCAATTGGTTTCTGATTCCAAACACTTTTGTGGTAGTGTGCCATATCTGTTCATTGTTGAGCACAGGTATTTAACAGGCCATAACACCATATGCTTTGTGTATTAGTGACATAAGTGCTTATATTTCTTCTTTTTGCATGCATGTTATATGTCATATTGTACATGCATTATTTTGTCCATGGATGTAGATGACAAAATCAATATCTTAGATGTACACAGTAAAAAAAAAAAATTGCAAAATGTTGAAATCTTTTTTACAGTTTCTGTAAGATGCATGCTCATTTAGTGATATTAACTCATTAAATTGATCTTAATTTGAAAATACAAGCCACCTTAGCTACTTGCTTGCAGTGCATGTTACTGTCGCTTTGGAAGCTGTTGTTTAACTAGTGTGATTTCTTTCCTTTTTCTGGGTGAGGAGCACTAACATGTTGTCATGGCAACATGTTTGAACTCCAGTACTGGTTTGGTTTAGTTTAGATTCTGTTACTTATAGTGATCTGCATACAGAGCAATTCTTAAAATTATAGTGCCCAGATCCACCTTTTCCATTGAAAGAACCATGATGAAAGCCACAACTGAATGGCAAAAGTAGAGTTTAAAATGGACTTCTTATTTTAGTTATTTCATTCGCATGTTATTCTGCTGCATTGTTGCCTGTAAACAGTTTTTTACCTTCCTAAAGCAAATGAATCTTTGTTTTTGTTCTCTTATTAGATTCTGCGTGTACTTGGTGAAAATGCAATTGCTGTTCGAACAAAAGCCATGAAGTGTCTGTCTGAGGTTGTTGCTGTAGACCCCAGTATTCTAGCCAGGGTAAAAAAGGAAATACCTACCATGCACATATCATTCTTAAAATACATCTTTATTTCTTAATCTGAATCTTTGTTTCGTATGTTCTTTTTAGCTGGATATGCAACGAGGAGTTCATGGGAGGCTAATGGACAACTCCACTAGTGTACGAGAAGCAGCTGTGGAGCTTCTTGGCCGATTTGTGCTCTGTCGTCCTCAGCTTGCTGAGCAGTATTATGACATGCTGATTGAAAGAATTTTGGTATGGTGACTTGTAAAGTATTTATGGTAAAATAAGTGGCATTGGAAAATTTGCTTTTAACTGAGCATATTTAATAAATTGGAATTGTTTGAATGATCAACTATCATGCTTTTAAGAGCAACCTTGTAAAATGCACCACTTGCTTCTAGGGAGGCTTTATTATGTTGAAAGGTAAACTTCTACAGAAAGTTGTACTGCATCAGAACCAGGGTTATATTCCTTTTGATTCCATTTTTAGTGCTCAAATTAGCTGTGTCATGGTTTAAGCCCAAATAGGAGTTTAGCACACACCAAGCAGCTGCTCACTCAACCCCCACCTCTCTTATCCCCACCCTGGTGGAATGGGCAGGAGGATTGCAGTAAAATTTGCATGTTGAGATAAGAATATTTAATAATTGAAAATAAAGTAAAATACAATTATAATGATAAATAATGATAATAAAAAGGAAACAAACCATTGATGCACAAAGCAATTGCTCACCATCTGCTGACCGATGCCAGAGCCCCGTTCCCAAACCTAGACTGGCTGTGTTTCCTGGTAACTCCCCTCAGTTTATATGCCAGGCATGACGTTCTGTGCTGTGGAATATCCCTTTGGCCAATTCAGGTCACCTGTCCTGGTATGCTCCCTCCCAGTTTCTTTGCCTACCTCCTCATTGGCAGAGCATGAGACGAGGGGAAAAAAAGGTCCTTGATTTAGGATAAACATGGCTTAGCCAAAGCCAAAACATCAGTGTGTTATCAACACGGCTCTCATTCTGAATCCAAAACACAGCACTGTAACAGCTGCTGAGAAGAAATTAACTCTACCCTAGCTTCAACCAGGACAAGATGAAATAAGGAGTTTTGCTACATAATTGAAGTCTGAAACATGGATCATTGAGGGCAGCTTTTCTATGCTATTCTTAGTGTTTTGAAAGGCTTATTAGAGATTTTTTACAAAAAAGAGGGGTTTTTGTCTAGGTGGTCAGTGTTAATTTAACTGTAGAATAACATTAGCTCATAGCATCCATGTCAGGATTTTAGTCAAGTACTACACATTTGCTATAGTTACATGATAAAACAAGTTTATGAAGGCTTTTGGAGATAAGATGGTCATGTGCATACAATACTGCATAAAGCAGTTAAATCTAGCATTCAAATTCAACAGATTTTGAATAAGGTGGTATTAAGTGGAGCTCCTCGTCTGTCTCCGTAGATGAAGCCTAGTAAAATGGAAAGGGCTACTTGCATGTATCTTATCCATAAGCTTCATCCAAAAGCTTAAAGTATTATTACTGTCTAAATCTATAGGGAATCTTGTGTGTTCCTATAAAGTAAAACATCACTGCATCTGGCTTGTAAGATCTTGAGTTAAGAGTGGTTTATACATTTACAACATCATGAGCTCTTAAATGGAAGGGTACAGATGGAGAAAGTGTTTCTGCATTCTAGGAACTCAGCCAGAACTTTTCGAACAAGTTATGTTGAGCTTTTTTATAAATGTATTTTAGAAGATTTTAGTTGCCTTTTCTAAATAAATTTTGCAAGTCAGATTGGGTGATCTTCAAGTATTAATCCATATAGAACATAAATTAATGTTTCTGAATTGTTTTCAAGAGTGTAATTCTTTTCTCTTTACAGGATACTGGTATCAGTGTCAGAAAAAGAGTCATAAAGATACTTAGGGATATCTGCATTGAACAACCAACATTTCCCAAAATTACTGAGATGTGTGTGAAAATGATTCGGAGAGTCAATGATGAAGAAGGCATTAAGGTAGTATGAAACATATCCCTCAGAAT
This sequence comes from Vireo altiloquus, assembly GCA_013396875.1. Classification (NCBI taxonomy): domain Eukaryota; kingdom Metazoa; phylum Chordata; class Aves; order Passeriformes; family Vireonidae; genus Vireo; species Vireo altiloquus. Next base: position 2,996 of record VZRF01007958.1, on the reverse strand, counting down.
TTTAATTATTGTTACTTTAGTGTTTTGACAAAATGAAAAAAGTACTGCATTGCTCCCTTGTAATATTTGTGACTTAGGAATTTTTGAGAGCTGATATTTTAGCTTTCTGTGATTCTCTCTGACTTATTTCTCTTTCTTTTCTGTCCTCTGTTTTCTGTAACTTCTTGTTGACAATTGAAATATTTTAAACATTTCCAGACTTTTTTTTTCTTCTTGCAAATATTTTCTGTGGTGCTTCCCTTTTCTAACAAGTAAAATTGGCATATGAAACTTATTTCTGCAAATTGATAAATTTTAGGTAAAAATTAACTACTTGACATTAATATATGCCATATATAATTATTAAAGTTATAAACTATTAATCTGTGTTAATTTCATATTAATTTAATGAAGCAGTTATTCCCCCTAAAATGTTGATTGTCTGCTCATACTCTAGCCTTTGTGCAGTGTGTGTTTACAGAAGGGCACAAACCTAGAATAATGTTTTAAATCATAAATGACAATGATTATTTTGGTTTTTTGACAAAATAATTTTAAAATTTTTGAGTCATTATGAACACACCTGTAATATTTTTGTATCACACTTTCAGTAAAATTTGAAAACTTTAAAACTGCAGCAGATATTTTTGCCTCTTGAGGTACATTAATGTAAAGTGGCTTTCTGAGAAGTTTCTTACTCAACGAGCAGATTAACAGCTAAAGCCAAGGTGCTGCTGGAAAGGGAGGACGACATTGTTCTCACTTCTCCTTCTTTTTACCTTTCTAACAATAGGAGAAAAAATGAGGCATTAACTTCAGTGCAATTTTAACAATTCCATGAATGAGAAGTAATTTGGAATAATTTTTGTTCACTTGTATTCTATTCTATGTTGTTCTCCATTCAAAAACATTGAAAGGGAACATAATTCCTGCATTTGAGTATAGAGACTTGGTTTCTCTCTCTTTCCCACTTTGTCACAGCTGTTTTGTAAACTAAAGGAACCTACCACTGCTGCTGCAGTTCTGCTGTAGGAATTGTTTGTTCAGCTGTCAGCTTCTCAGCTGTGTTTTCCTGAGAAATACCAACTAATGCAGGAAGGTGGTAACTTTATTTTCTATAGCATCAGTTCCCATTATTTCATTTTGCTGAAGTTTGACTTGAGATCAGTGTAATAGTAGGTCTGGGCCGGTCTCAGATAACATTTCCTACTACAGTCTCTCTTAAATTGCATAATTCCGTATGAAATGGCACAGATCATCAGCCAATCTATTGTATGGATGTATTAGAAATAATCTTTGTGACAATATAAGTTTATTTATTTATGCTAATATTTTATTTTCCTTCAGAAATTAGTAAATGAGACATTCCAGAAGCTCTGGTTTACTCCAACTCCACACCATGACAAAGAAGCAATGACAAGGAAAATACTAAACATCACCGATGTGGTATGTTAAATAAACTTGATTTGTGTGCAAAATCCAATTTTGTTTTTAGTGTCTTTGAAATATTATATGTATTTTTTTGAGCACAATAGTTTGTCAGATGATTTCCCTTTTATATTTCTTGGCATGAAATGTATGGCGAAAATATTCATGTGATTGAGCAGGCTCTCGAAAATTTTAAGTGCTCACTAATCTGCTGGCAAGAGCAACTGTGACCACAGTATATTTGGGTTCTATCAAGTACTTGTTCAGTTAAAATAGAACCAATTTCTATTGTGTGTAACATTCTACTGGAATTGCAAGTAGCAGCGTATAGTTAAGAACTAAGAACTTGTCTCTTAAAAGAAAATTTTCCTCAAACAATTGATAACCTTTATTTGGCAAGGTTAAAAAGCTGTTTTAATAAACATAGGGTCATGTTTTCACTCAGAGTAAACTGGTGTCTGGATAGTTATATTTTACTTTTTAGGGGCAGAAAATTAAATAGCATATCTTCAAAATGACAAAATCTGTTCCAGATAAAAATGCTTTAATTTGTAGTGAAAATATGTTGTATAAAACCACTGTGCTGAAAAGGTGTTTTAATATCGATTATACAAAGATGTAAATCTCAAATAAAAAACTCACTTCGTTATTTACAATTATACGTTTAAACTTCACTCTGGTTTACAGTATTTTTAAAAATTACAGTCTAGTTTGCATTTTTCCTGTCTGAGAAGTCAGTCAATTTGACTTCAGTTTAATTCTCAGTTCTTCTACCAGTTCTAATTTGAAGCACATGTGTGCTGTTCCTGACATATGATACCTGTGAAGGCTTGATTTGTTTATATAAAAATCTGTGTATATATATACATAAATAAATAAATGTGTGTTTGTGTGTGTATACTTCTCTCTGGTGCCCAGTGACTGGACACAAGGGAATGGCCTGAAGCTGTGTCGGAGGAAGTCTGGGCTGGATAAGAGGAAAAGGTTCTTCACCCAGAGGGTGGTTGGGCAGTGGAACAGCTCCCCAGGGCAGTGGTCACAGCACCAAGCCTGACAGAGCTCAGGAAGTGTTTGGATAATGCTCTCAGGCACATGGTGTGACTCTTGGGGTGTCCTGTGCAGGGTCAGGAGTTGGACTTGAGGATCCTTGTGGATCCCTTCCAACTTGAGAGGTCCTGTGATTCTGTGATACACATGCATGTCCATTTTCAAAGTGTCAAGTTTGTACTTAAATTTATACTTAAATTTGTTCAAAATTTTCTACAAAACAGAAGTTCATCTTGCACTAAAGACAGAAATCTCCAGTGAAGCACGTAGGCTTTGTGTTTGAAATTTGTATTTGTATGAAATACAAATTCTAAAGTCACCTAAATGGTGATAACTGTTTTTCAAATGTAGAAGACAGTTTCTGGTCTCCGTTGTTCTTAATGCATATGAAAATGTATGCATGTTTACTGGTCTTTTGATATGACATCTATATTGAAGTTATTTTTTGTCAGATGCCGTTTTTATTAACCAATTTGTTCTCAAAAATACTTACAGGTTGCAGCGTGTAGAGATACAGGGTATGATTGGTTTGAACAGCTTCT
>VZRF01007956.1:30291-42905 GCA_013396875.1 Vireo altiloquus | reverse complement strand
TGGTCTCCCAAAGTGAGGAAAACACTCCTAAAAAATCACGGAAAAGCGATTTTTCCCGGCTGATCTCATCTAGTTTGGTTCTTCGGGAGAAAGGGCACGGAGCAGGGTTTTGGAGAGGTGGAATTTGTGGAAGAGGCTGTTGGGTCCTGCCTGCCTGCTTGGTGTTTTCCAAAGGTTCATTCCTGTGGGAAGAGGCTTGGGAAGGACTTCTGCAGCTCCCTGGGATGAGCAGAGGTTTGTTCCCTCTGCTCACGGATAAATCGGCTGGGAAGGAGCTGTTCCCAGTGGCCTCTGGGAGCTGCGAGGGAATCTTGGCAGGAAATGATCCTCAGGGAATCTTTTCCGGATGTGAAAAAGCTGGAAGTTGGGGGGTTTGGTGCAAGGATGCTGGTCTGGATTTGGTGGGATCAGAGCAGCGTTTTGGGAACAAGCCTCAGATAGATAATAGGGAATGCTGTCGGGATTGGCCTGATCCTCAAACCCAGCTGTTTTCTGGGAAGAACCTCTCGTCTCTCCCCCTTTTCCACCTCCAAAGGGTCCTTGGAATCCTGGAATGGAAGGATCCGTGGAACTCCTGCCTGTGGAAGTGATCCCAGGTTTTGGTTTGCTCAGGATGAGCTGGGCTTGGACCTGAAATTTCATCCTGAGCATTCTCAATCCTGTTCTTAACCCCTCCCTGGCTCTTAACCCCTCCCTATCCCTCCTTGGATCCCAGGATAACTCCCTGTGTTTGCAGCTCTTGGTATCCAGGGAAAAGCCTCTCCCACCTTGGGAATTACCAACAGCATTCCCATATTTTTTTACCCTTTAATATCCCATTTTTCCTCCACCTCATTCCAGCTTTTTGCTGAACATCCTTAAAAACCAACCCTGCACTAGTCCCAAAGATTCCTCATCCTGGCAAGTCGCAGGGTTGGGAATATTTGTTGGGATGAATCCCTTTAATTTCTTCCAAATTGTGTGTTCATCCCCCTTCCCGGATTTCCTTGGATAACGGATCGTTTTAATTTGTAGCTTTCCGAGGGTTTGACGAGCTCAGCACTAATTAACATCCCGGATTCCCGGGCCCCGCCTCATGTAGGTACCGCTTTGTTTCTAATTGCTGATTAATCGCTTCATTAATAATCAATTGCTTCGTTAATGAACCTGAATCCATGAGAACACGTGGATTGAAATGGAGACGTTTCCTTCCGGGAAAAATCCTGCCTGCCTCTTGGGAAGTTGGGATTCCAACTGGCTGCTGGTGACTCCTTGGGTTTTCCACTCATTCCAGAGAGAATCAGGGAGGTTTGGGGAGGAATTCTGCCTCCATCTCTGGGATCTCAGCGCAGGAAGGACATGGAAATGTGGGAGAGATCCAGAGGAGGCACCAGGATGGTCAGAGGGATGGAGCCCCTGTGCTCCAGAGCCAGGCTGGGAGAGCTAGGAATGTTCAATGGGAGAAGGGAAAATTCCAGGGAATCCTCAGAGTTCCTAAAGGGGCTCCAGGAGAGCTGGAGAGGGACTGGGGCCAAGGCATGGAGGGACAGGAGGCAGGGAATGGCTTCCCAGTGGGAAAGGGGAGGTTGGGCTGGGATGTTGGGAATGAGGAATTGCTGTGTGGGAGGGTGGGGAGGGGCTGGGCTGGAATTGCCAGAGCAGCTGTGGCTGCTCCTGGATCCCTGGGAGTGTCCAAGGCCAGGTTGGACATTTGGGCTTGGATCCATCTGGGACAGTGGGAGCTGTCCCTGCCTGTGGAATGGGAATGGGATGAGCTTTCAGATTCCTTCTCATTCCATAATTCCATGATTCCTGGGCATCTCCTGGAGGAGAGGAGCTCAGGAGGGACTCTCGGACGCCTCTGAGTGTCCATTCCCTGCTGTTACTCCTCCGTTACTCCTCTGTTACTCTGAAAGCTTGTGCCGCTTTCCCTGCCGGACACACAAACCCCCCATCCCGAGAAATGTTAACGGAGCCGAGCGGAGCCAATTCCAGCCGATCCATGTCTGTAAACGATTTGGGATAATTGGCTGTTCGCTGTGTTTGCTCTTTCCCAATTCCAAGCCTGCGTTTCACAGCTTCTCCGGTTACTGCTCCTTGGAAGAGCTCTGGGTGTTGGATGGCTCCTCCTGGGAATGGTTCCCAGTGCTGCCCCTCCACCTCCCCCTGGAATGTTCCCGATGGTTTTGATATTCCCAGTTGGGAGCCAGCCCATGGCACTGCCACTGGGGAGGGGGGAAAAGCATTCCCAGAGAAATCTTCAGGGCTGGATTTCCATACGTGGAGTTTGTAGGATCATGGAATGGGTTGGGTGGGAAGGGATCTGAAAGCTCATCCCAGTTCCATGGACAGGGACAGCTCCCACTATCCAAGATGGATCCAAGCCCCAATGTCCAACCTGGCCTTGGATATTCCTAGGGATCCAGGGGCAGCCACAGCTGCTCTGGGAATTCCAGCCCAGCCCCTCCCCACCCTCCCAGCCAGGAATTTTTTTCCATGGAGGAGAAATTCTCCTCCCTCCAGCCCTGCTTTGTCCCTGGAGCTGCTGCAGCTCCCGGGATGATGGGATTGGGATGATGATGATCTATCCAAAGGATGGGTCCCTCTTGGAAAAAAGCCTTAAATTCAAGGGCGATGAGAAGGAAGAGGGAGGGATTAGGGATAGGGAGACAGGAAACCTCTGGATAATCATGGCAGCAGCTTTCCAGGTGGGAATAAGCTCCTTTTCCAGGAAAAATTGAGGATTTGGTCGCTTGGAAATAAATTTTTCCACAAGAGATGCTCACCTGGGAGTTGTGCCCAATGGGATCCATAAAAAAAGCAGGAAAGGGAGCACAGGTCCCGATCCCAGAGATCCTCTGTGCCATATCCAGGATAAACTCCTGGAGGTGGTTTGGGATACCTGGAGGGGATTTTATCCATCCCCTGGATAAACTAAATCTCTCGATCCATCCTTTGCCGATCCATCGCTTTCCACGGCTTCCCCATTCCCAAATGGAATCACATCCATCGCTGTTAACATTCCAGCTGCTCCCCTTCCCCAATTTTTTTTTCCCCCTCCCTGTTTTCATTGGAATACTGGTCAAAATCTACCAAAAAAAAATCTCTAATCTGACTCTTTCCCTTTGAGCTGCAGATGATTCCGTGGGTAAGTCTCAGGATGAATCCAAGAATTTTCCTTGTATCCCAATACCTGTGGAATGTCACAATGTCCGAGTGGAGGTTTTAAGCAATAAAATGGGGAAGTGACGAAAGGAAAATTTGGATTTTCCCAAAAACAAGGAGGCGGCAGAAGCCTCAGAGTGAATTTCTGGAATATTCCAATTAAATCCAATGCCCATCCATGAAATCCTGCGTCGCCGGCTTCGGATGTAAATCCGATAAAATTCCATTTGGAATCCTTCATGAGGGCGGGGAACTGGAATTTTTTGGTCTTCTAAAAGGAGACACCAGGGTTTTGCAGGAATTTTTCATGGATTGACGGCAAAGCGATCTCAGAAATGGGATTCCCATAAAATCCATGGAATTGTTCAGCCAGTGTGGCCATTTTTCCTCTTGGAGCAGCATCCTTGGAGCTGTAATGGTTCATGCTGGGAATGAGGCGATGGATAATGGTGGGAGCTGAGGTTTTGTGGGATTTTCCCGTTTTTTTTTTCTTTTATCCAAGAGTCGTGTGCTCCCAGAAACCAGAGCACCGCTGGGTTTTAATGGAAAAATGGGAATTTTATGGGTTTATTCATTTATTTGCAGGTTTTGTATGGATGGGCAGGTTGGGTGGTGCTGGGATACAACCGGGAAGTCAACCTCCGTCTCCCAAATCCCAAAAATTTCCAGGGAGAACCTAAACTCAGGACACTTCAGGCTGTTAACACCAGTGTTAAATTAATTCCCTGCCTGGAAATCCTGGGAAAACTTGCCCTCTGAGTGGCCAAAAATTCCCTAAAAAATGCTCCAAATCCTNGATATTACTTGGAAAAGGGATTCGACACCTTGAAGGTGAGTGGCTTCCGTTGGGTGTGGGTCCTCGGAATTCCACTCTCCATGATTTCCTTGGGATTTCAGGCTTTTTTTTTTTTCCATCTGCGTTCAAAAAAAAAACCCCATGAAATATTTTCCCCGTGCAGAAAATTCCATTTCCTTTGGAAAAATCCTTCCGGAAATTTCCCCTCAGCAAGTGGTGGAGGAGGTGGGGAACTGCTTCTTCCCAAGGTTTGGGAATGAGCAAAATCCGGGATTTCTCAGGGAAGAGGGAGATTCAGGCACAAGATATCCCAAATTTGATGCAAGCTCACAAACAGGAAAGGTTTTCCTTGACTTTAAGGAAAACATTTCCTGCTAGAAGATCTCTTTCCATGAAAAACCCTCCGGGAGACCTTGGCTTTGTCTGGGTCCTTGGGATGGGCTGGAATTTTTTATGGCATTCCCGAATTCTTCCTCACTCTCCCAGAGGGGAAACAAGGGGGAAGATTCCTGGAAATTTCTCCCAGTGGGTTGAATTTTCCCAGAGTTGAGGAGTTCGGTTGGAATAGTTTTTTTTCCCTGCTCCATCTTTTTCTCCTCAGGTCTACGAGACGGAGCTGGAAAATGTGGAGGAATTCGAGCATCTCTCCGACTTCTGCCACACCTTCAAACTATTCCGGGGGAGATCCCAGGATTCCAACGACGACCCCTCGGTCGTGGGGGAATTCAAGGTGGGATTGGCTCTCTCTCCATGGATTTTGTCCGTAGGGGTGGGAATGGGAGGATCTTGAAGGTCCTTTCCAGCTCAAATCATTCCATGACTCCAGGCGCTGGGGGAGTCATGGAATTTTCATCTGTGGGAGTGTCCAAGGCAGCTTGGGTGGGGCTTGGGATAGTGGGAGGTGTCCCTGCCGACGGAAAGGGTGGAATGGGATGGGATTTAAGGTCCTTTCCAGCCAAATCCATTCCAGGATTCTGGAGCACTTCGGCTCCAGAGAGGGAGAACTGGGAATGTTCCCCTGGAGAAGGGAAAATTCCAGGGAATCCTCGGAATTCCTAAAGGGTCTTCAGGAGAGCTGGAGAGGGAGTGGGGCCAAGGGATGGAGGGACAGGAGGCAGGGAATGGCTTCCCACTGGGAAAGGGGAGCTTGGGCTGGGATGTTGGGAATGAGGAATTGCTGTCTGGGAGGGTGGGGAGGGGCTGGGTTGGAATTGCCAGAGCAGCTGTGGCTGCCCCTGGATCGCTGGGAATGTCCAAGGCCAGGTTGGACATTGGGGCTTGGATCCATCTGGGACAGTGGAAGGGGTCCCTGCCCATGGAATGGGATGAGATTTCAGATCCTTTCCCACTCCAACCCATTCCACGTCTCCATGATTCCCTCCGGTCATTCCAAGCCTCCTCCCGCAGGACCCACCTCCGCATGTCATTCCCTGAATTCCCATCTCCTTCCCAGGGTTCCTTCAGGATTTACCCTCTTCCCGATGATCCACGAGTTCCGATGCCTCCCCGGCAATTCCAGCAGCTCCCGGCACGAGGACTCCAGGAATGCCTGGTCCGAGTTTACATCATCCGCGCCTTCGACCTCCAGCCCAAGGATTCCAATGGGAAGGTAATCCCAGCGGGAAGGATCCGGAGGAGCTCCAGGCTGGATTCTTGGAATAGCTCAGCCCTTGTTGGTCAAAATTTGGTCCAAATTGGTGAAAATTTGCAAATTTGCCTTAAAATTTAGGAATTTGTCCCTCTTTTCTGCCCCCCTTTGGGATATCTGGGAATTCTGGGAGCCAACTCTTCCTCCACTCACAGGGATTTTTCAGGATTAGTTCAACTAGTTTTGGGTTTGGCTTCATTTTGGGTTTTTTTTTTTTGGTGTTTTGGTGCCAAAGGAAACAAAATCCCATTTTTTCCCGAAATTCCTTCTCGCAAAGGAAATTTTCTTTCTCTGGAAGAAAAATTGTGGGAAAATGGGAATTGTGTAGGTCCAAAACTCCCCAAAACTCAGGGAAGGGAAAAATCCTTTTTCGATCTCTTTGTTCCCCTAGAAAACAGGAGAAAATTCAAGGAATGCTGTGGGAAATAAATATACATGGAATAGATGGAAAATAAATGGAAGAATATTAAATTTATATGGAAAATATATGGAAAAATAATCCACCGAGAAGAAAATACATGGAAAACATATGGAAAAAAAATGAATATATTTATATATATATGTATGGAATATGAGAAGTATGTNGGGGAAAAAGGGTTTTTGCATTTCAAAACCCAAAACCAACCCAAATTTGATCTCAAATTTTCCCTGGGATGGGAATTTTCCAGAGGCTAATCCCAGCTCAAGGAAGACCTTGGTGCTCATTCCCTTCCCTGAGCGCTGTTTCCCATCCATTCCTTAAAAAACAAATCAGCAGGAGGAAAATCAGGGAAAAACAATGAGGAAAACTTGGCCTGGATGTTTTTTTTCCAGGGAATCTTTGGATGTGACTGGGATGGTGGATCCCTGTAGATCCAGGTGAAATATTTTAGGTGGAATTGGATCTTTTCCTTGGATTTTTTTTTTACCTCTCCTGGCCAAAAAACGACTGACTTGAATTAAATCCTTCCTTTCCNAGAGGGGGGGGGGGGGAAGGGGTTTTTTGCATTTCAAAACCCAAAGCCAACCCAAATTTGATCCCAAATTTTCCCTGGGATGGGAATTTTCCAGAGGCTAATCCCAGCTCAAGGAAGACCTTGGTGCTCGTTCCCTTCCCTGAGCGCTGTTTCCCATCCATTCCTTAAAAAACAAATCAGCAGGAAGAGGAAAATCAGGGAAAAACAATGAGGAAAACTTGGCCTGGATATTTTTTTCCCAGGGAATTTTTGGATGTGACTGGGATGGTGGATCCCTGTAGATCCAGGTGAAATATTTTAGGTGGAATTGGATCTTTTCCTTGGATTTTTTTTTTTACCTCTCCNTCTTTTCCTTGGATTTTTTTTTTACCTCTCCTGGCCAAAAAACGACTGACTTGAATTAAATCCTTCCTTTCCAAATTTATCCTGAATTCCCAGGACAATTTTATTTGGGAGAGGGATGGGATTTGGAAAATTCCCGGGAAAAGGGTGGAATTGTTTGGGTTTGGATGGGTTTGAGGGTCGCTCCCAATCCAGTGATCCCATGGGATCTTTGTGTTTCCTTCCCTTCCCGCCTCCAGTGCGATCCCTACGTGAAGATTTCCGTGGGAAAGAAATCCATAAATGACCAGGAAAATTATCTTCCCTGCACTCTGGAGCCTGTCTTTGGGAAGTAAGTGTGGATTCCGTTCAGGATCCATGGAATTTTTTTTTGACGTCCTCTTGAGGGAATTGGGCTTGGCCAACCGGAGCTTCCCATTCTGACACCCAATTCCAGCTTGGAGCTACTGGGATAGTGGAAATTCCCACAGCAGGGATTGGGAATGGGATGGATTTTTGAGTTTTTTTTCCCCATCCAGCCCATTCCAAGATTCCTTTGGCTCTCGTTCATCAATACCTGGGAATTCCGAGCTGTGGATTGTGGAATTCCCTAGTGGAGGAATTTGGATCATCCCAGTGATGGGAAAGAGTTTGGGGAACTTTTCATCCGGGAACTTTGATCCAAGGAAAAAACATGAGGAATGGAAAGGAATGGGACACCTCCAAGTGTTCTGGAAAAGGATTATCCATGGATAATTGAGTTGTTTCCCTCACAAATGGGATAGAAGTCCAAGCATAATGGGGTTATCCCAGGAAAAGGTGTTTGGCAGGGCTGGAAAAGGAGCAGGGAAACTGAGGAAAGCTCAGCTCCATGAAAATCAGAGAATCCTGGAATATCCTGGATTGGAAGACACCCACAGGGATCATGGGTCTGACTCCTTCCCAGGACAATCCCAACAATCCCATCCTGTCCCTGGGAGCATTGTCCAAACACTCCTGGAGCTCTGGCAGCATTGGGAATGTGCCCATTCCCTGGGGAGATGCTCCAGTGCCTGACACCCTCTGGATGAGGAATCTTTTCCCGATATCCAACCTGAACCTCCCCTGGAACAGCTTCAGCCATCCCCTGCATCCTCTCCCAGAGATTTGAGCTGCCCCTTGGGATCAGCTCCGGGCTGCCAAAATCCAGGATTGGGGGCCACAAACAGGGATCAAATCCCACTTCCCAATCTGTCTGATCTTCCAAGGCTGCTCCCACCAGTCCAGGCCACCAGTGCTGGGACACCTTCCTAACGAGGCCAGGTGGAGAAGGAGATAAATTTAGATGGGACCTTGGGAAGGAATTCCTGGTTGGGAAGGTGGGGAGGGACTGGGCTGGAATTCCCAGAGCAGCTGTGGCTGCCCCTGGATCCCTGGGAGTGCCCAAGGCCAGGCTGGGCATTGGGGCTTGGATCCATCTGGGACAGTGGGAGCTGTCCCTGCCCATGGATGGATTGGGAATGGGATGGGATTTTAGGTCCCTTCCATCCCAAAGCATTCCAGGACTCTGGAGCCCTTGTGCTCTGGAGGCAGGCTGGGAGAGCTGGGAATGTTCCCCTGGAGAAGGGAAGGCTCCAGGGAGAGCTCAGAGCCCCTTGCAGGGCCTGAAGGGGCTCCAGGAGAGCTGGAGAGGGACTGGGGCCAAGGGATGGAGGGACAGGAGGCAGGGAATGGCTTCCCAGTGGGAAAGGGGAGCTTGGGCTGGGATGTTGGGAATGAGGAATTGCTGTGTGGGAGGGGGGGGAGGGGCTGGGCTGGAATTCCCAGAGCAGCTGTGGCTGCCCCTGGATCCCTGGGAATGTGCAAGGCCAGGTTGGACATTGAGGCTTGGATTCACCTGGGACAGTGGAAGGTGTGGAATGAGAAGGTTAAAGTGTCTCCTGACCCAAACCATTCCATGGTTCCATGATTCCATGATAAACTGAGCCACCACAACACAGCCCTGGCACTGCCGGTCCAGTGTGACCTCAGGACCTCACCGATCCATCCCATTAGTGGACAGGACAGGATGGGGGTGTGGATCTATTCCCACAGAATTCCGGCAACACCCCTCCTTTTCCCCAAGCATTTCTCCGCTCCCGTTCCCAGGATGTTCGAGCTGAGCTGCACCCTGCCTCTGGAGAAGGACCTCAAGGTCACCCTCTACGACTACGACCTCCTGTCCAAGGATGAGAGGATCGGCGAGACCATCATTGACCTGGAGAATCGCTTCCTGTCCAAATATGGAGCGCGCTGCGGCCTTCCCCAAACCTACTGCGTGTGGGTACCTCCACAGCCTGGGAATGGCCTTGGATCCTGGGATCGGGACACCGAGGCGGCCACGGGATCGTGGAAGGGTTGTCCTGGGGGAGATGTCTGGAGTTGTGCTTCCCAGAGTTCTCTTTCTCCTCCGGGCAGATCCTGTTCCATCCCAGGTGTCTCCTGGGGATCTCGTGCTGGGGATGCCCCCCGGAGAAGCTGTGGCTGCTCCATCCCGGGAATGGGAGGTTGGGCTGGGATGTTGGGAATGAGGAATTGCTGTCTGGGAGGGTGGGGAGGGGCTGGGCTGGAATTGCCAGAGCAGCTGTGGCTGCCCCTGGATCCCTGTCCAAGGCCAGGTTGGACATTGGGGCTTGGATCCATCTGGGGCAGTGGGAGCTGTTCCTGGGTGGTACTGGATGGGCTTTAGCCTCTTTCCAACCCAAATAATTCCATGACTCCATGACTCCATGATTCCATGATTCCATGATTCTGTTTGGTTTCAGCTCTGGCCCCAACCAGTGGAGAGACCAACTTCGTCCTTCCCAGCTGCTCCAGCTCTTCTCCCTGCAGCACAACTACAAAGCTCCCACCTACAAATCCGACCGGATCGTCTTCCGGGAGCAGGAATACGTCCTCTCTGAGCTGGGTAAGGTGACAGAAATCCTTTGGGATAGCAGAATTCCCTTGTTCCCAGAGCATGGGGATGGAGCTGGGTGTCACGGAGACCCCACCAGGAGTGGGTGGTGGCACTGTCCCCATCCTCCTCCTCCTTGTCTACGTTGGCTCTGCCCTTTTCCCGAGCTTGGCTGTGCTCCAAATCCTGGGATTGGAGACCTTCAATCCAGGAATGTTGACCTCGAGTTTGTGGGAAGCTCCAACCTGATGTTCCAAGTGCATGAAGAAGGGTCGGGAATGGGTGACGGACATGTCCCCATCCTCCTTCCCTGCACTGTCCCCCATTGGCTCTGAACCATTCCCAAGCTTGGCAGTGCTCCAAATCCTGGGATTGAATCCAGGGATTGGATCCAGACCCTTCAATCCNTGGAATTTTGGGGAGGAGTTTTGCTCGCGACACCTCCATCTGACCCAACATTTCTGGAGCAGGAGGGAGAGGTTTTTTTTGGGAAAACTCCACTTTAAGGCACAAAAAAAGAGGGATTTGCTCGCAGGAGGAGGTGAAATCCCACTGGGCCTGGTTCAGGAGCTGCTGTTTGGAATCTTGGAATGGTTTGGGTTGGAAGGACCTTAAAGATGATCCAATTCCACTCCCTCCATGGGCAGGGACACCTCCCGCTATCCCAGCTGGATCCAACCTGGCCTTGGACACTCCCAGGGATCCAGGGGCAGCCACAGCTTCTCTGGGAATTCTCTTCCAGAGCCTCCCCACCCTCATGAGGAAGAATTCCCTAAATTCTGATTGGGATATTTTTAAGATGACACCAGCGGTGCAAAACTAAGAACAACCCAGGGTTGTTCCCTCCTCGCGCCCTCAGGACAACAAAGCACAAATTCCTTCAGGAATTCAGGTTTTTCCCCTGAGGAGAAGGGAAGCAAGGAATCCTTTGCAGCCTCTCCTTATGGAAAAATTTTCCAGGGAAAGCAAGGGAGGTGTTAAAACGTGTCCCCACCCCCCTCACCAATCCGTGCCAGTGCCTCCACGTTCCGCAGTCGAAACAGCGGAACAAAGCCCGAGGCTCAACCTGGAGCAGATCTGGAATCCAGCTGCAAGCTCTGGAGCCGAACTGGGAATAAACTGGAGCTGTTAAACCCGAGAGCTGGAATTTTACAAGCCTCTCCCCCATCCCGTTATTCCATAACTCCCAGATTTGCCGTTCTCCGAGAGGGGCTCGTTCTTTTCCCGGCGTGCAAAGCCGCTCACGTGTGAGCGCACGCCAGGATTCCAGGGCTTTGGAAATCGTTGGGAATTAGCTGGCAGGAGTTAAGTGGTTCCTTGCCGAAGAAGGGGCTGGGATATCTCACCGGGATTTGGTGGAGTTGGAATGATGTTTATGGAGTGCATTGTGTTTCAAAGGTCCTGGAAGGTGCGTGGCTGGGCGGGGGTGAATCCACCAATCCCAGCCTGGGATTTTGGGGATTGTTTGGTTGGATTCAGAGAATCAGGGAATCTTTTAGGATGGAAAGGACCTTGAAGATCCTGGAATCCCAGGATTCAGGTTGGGAAAGACCTCCAAGATTGAGTCCAACCTTGTCCAAATGTTATGTCCATTTTTTCTTGGACAACTCCAGTGTTGGGGACTCCAACACTTCCCTGATATCCAAGGATAAGGCATCATGTCCCAAGGAATGGGATGGGGAAGCAGGAGTTGGCCATCAGCCACACTGGGATGGATGGATGGATGGATGGATGGATGGATGGATGGATGAATGAATGAATGGATGGATGGAACCATGGATGGATGGAACCATGGAGAGATGGATCCTGACCGGGAACATAAGGCAGGAATGTCCATTACTGAGGAATCTTGGTGAATTTGTGGCAGGATCAGGGGCTGGCGTGGAGCATGAAGAGGAGGAGATAATTCCAGGTCTTCCATGGATGGAGGACCCCAAATATCCTGATGGGACTGGAGCAGGGACTTGGAGTGGAGCAGGAGCTTGGAACAACCCCCAGGCTGTGCTCATGGTGTCTCCATGTCCTTCCTCTTCCTCCCATTCCCACCTTTCACCCCAAATCCTGCAGAGAAGAAATAAGATCCCACTGGGAGCTTGTTCCTGTCTGCCCCACTGAAGATCCTGGATGGCTCTAAACTCTGGGATAATCTCTTGGGAGTGGGAACATCGGCAGAGGGTTGATGGGAATTCTGATTCCCGGGACTTTAGGAGGCCTGGATACAGGAGTGGGATTAATAGTGGAATTCTCCTTTCCATGGGATCCGGCTGGATCCTAACCCTGTTTCCCTGGCTGCGATTTGTGGGGTGCTTGCACGAAGGTCCCCACAGGTTTTCCCAGCAGGAATGGGATACCTATGCCCGGGATGGTTTGGGATGACGGATTCAGGAACGGCAGCTGCGCTACTCCTGCTCTTCCTGGCCAAAAATCCATCCCCGTGGGATTAACTCTGCGCTTTTCCCGTTCCCAGAGGATGGAAAACCCCCGAATCCGCACCTGGGGCCGGTGGAGGAGCGGCTTGCCCTGGCCGTGCTCCGGAAGCAGGGATTGGTTCCGGAGCACGTGGAGACTCGGCGCCTTTACAGCCCCCTCCAGCCGGACATCGAGCAGGTGGGTCCTGGAATGTGGCCGGGATGAGCCCAGGAGTGTCATCTCCTGATCCAACAATATCCGGGTGGAGAATCCCGCCGGGAATGTCTGCCCTGGGATGTGGGATGTTCCCAGGGAGGGGAGGTGGTCGTTCCCTCCAGAATCGGCTCACGCTTTTGAATTTAAGTTCATTTATTTTATTTTATTTTATTTTATTTTATTTTATTTTATTTTATTTTATTTTATTTT
>VZRF01007956.1:8229-30156 GCA_013396875.1 Vireo altiloquus | reverse complement strand
TCCAACCTGAGCCTCTCCTGGCACACCCTGAGGCTGTTCCCTCTTTTCCTGTTTTTCCCCGGGATCAGATCCCAAATCCCAGCTGGCTTCAACATTCCAGGGAGTTCCGCAGATCCAGAAGGTGCCTATGGTTCCCTCTTTTCTCCTTTTCTCAGCTCCCTCAGCTTTTCCTGGTTCTCCAGCCCCTTTCCCGTCTCCCTCAGCCGTTCCTCAGGATTTACATCCATCAACACATTCCCAGCTATCCCTAAAATAATTGTAATGCCTTTTTTCCATTGAGGAATTCTTCCCTGCCACTCGAGGATCCCAGTTCTCCCTGGGGAGGTTCAGGTGTCCCAGTTTGGAATCTCCCAAGGTTTCAGGGCTCTGTTTTTCCATGCAGGGAAAGCTCCAGATGTGGGTGGACCTGTTTCCCAAATCCCTGGGACATCCCGGCCCCCCTTTCAACATCACTCCTCGCAAAGCCAAGAGGTAACTTCCCATTTTTTTTCATCATCTTTTCTTCAGGAAGGGAGTTGGGAATGCTTGGAAGCCTCAGGTGGGGGTGGATTCACCCACCTGGATGAGGGGTGGGTGTGGGATTGTTCCGGGGAAATGGCGCCCGCAGGGAAATCCCTCAGCGGGACAACCGGGCTTCCAGGTGGATGAGCTTTCCACCTTCCCACAGTTTTATTCCCGGGATTTTCCAGGTTCTACCTGCGCTGCATCGTCTGGAACACCAAGGATGTGATCCTGGATGACCTCAGCATCACCGGGGAGAAGATGAGCGACATCTACGTCAAAGGGTGAGTGTCCCGCTCCAGAGTCTCCCGGATTCCTGAGGCTGGAGGTGCGGGAGCGCCAGGGAAGGAGCAAAGGTGGTCCTTGGATTGGCGTCGTGGGATAGACGTGGATCCTGCTGGGATGGAGGGATCATCAGGGCTCTCCAGTCATGGATCCATGGATTTCCAAGTATGGATCCACAGCTCTGACTATGGATCCACACCTCTCCAGCCATGGATCCGCACCTTTCCAACTATAGATCCATGAATTTCCAATTATGGATCCACTCCTTTCCAACTATGGATCCACACCTCTCCAGCCATGGATCCACACTTTTCCAACTATAGATCTATGAATTTCCGATTATGGATCCACTCCTTTACAACTGTGTATCCACACCTCTCCTGCCATGGATCCACACCTTTCCAGCCATGGATCCATGAATTTCCAACCATGGATCCACACTTCTCCAGTCATGGATCCTCACCTTTCCAGCCATGGATCTGCCCCTCTCCAAACATGGAACTGCACCTTTCCAACCATGGATCCATGAATTTATGACTATGGATCCATGAATTTCCTACCATGGATCCACACCTCTCCTGCCATGGATCCGCACCTTTCCAACCATGGATCCACTCCTTTCCAACTATGGATCCACACCTCTCCAGTCATGGATCCACACCTCTCCAAACATGGATCCGCACCTTTTCAACCATGGATCCATGAATTTACATCTATGGATCCATGAATTTCCTGCCATGGATCCACACTTTTCCAACTATGGATCCACACCTCTCCAGCCATGGATCCACATTTTTCCAGCTATGGATCCACACCTCTCCAGCCATGGATCCACACTTCTCCAGTCATGGATCCAGCTTTTTCAGAAGACACATCTCTGCTGAGCTCACAACCTTTATCTTCCCATGTCTGGGATGATCCCATGGCAATGTTTTTCCTTGGACCACTTGGATGTTTCCATGGTGGGATAAGATATGGGAGCAGCCTGACCATGGAGAAAGGATCCCATTGTCTGCTCACTCCCAACTCCTCTCCCAGACTTTTTCCAGGCTCACAGATTGGATTACTTGCATGACTGCTTTCTTTGGAATTCCCTTTACTCCTGGAAACAGCTCCTCCGGCACATTCCCTTCCTTTCCTGACTCCATTTAGGATTTATTTTGTGTCAATCGCTGCAATCCTAGCCAAGGGAGTTCCTTATTTTGTGCCTTCTTGGGATTTATGGGCAGGAAGAGGCGGGATTTGGGAACAGACTGTAAATCTCCATTTTACAATCCCAATTTTCCCCCTGTAAATCCAGAATGCCGTGCGGCTTTCCTGGTATTCCCATCAAGTCCGTTGTTATCAGCTCTGGTTAAGCCGTTCCATGTCTTTTGGGGCTCCTAAAAAAGTCATGCTCCTGGAAAAGTGGGAGCATCCAGGGATTGCTGAGATCCCTTTTCCAATTTTTAGCATCCAAGCGAATCTTGCAGGGCTTGAAATGAGGTCAAAACTTGCTCAGCTTCCATATCTTCCACCCCGAGGGAAATTTGTCCTGGAAAATCCTATTGGGAAGGGAGGAAAGGATCCTTTTTGTGCCTAAGGATCTGCCCCATGGATCAGGAATCCAGTGGGGACTGTTCCTTCCATTCACCGCTGCCCCAGGAACAGGGGCTGGAACCTCCCTATCCTGGAAGGATATTGGGAAAAATTCTTCATGGAAAGAGTTGTCAAGCGGTGGATTCCCAAGGAAGTCATGGGCAGGCTGGGAGAGCTGGGAATGTTCCCCTGGAGAAGGGAAGGCTCCAGGGAGAGCTCAGAGCCCCTTGCAGGGCCTGAAGGGGCTCCAAGAGAGCTGGAGAGGGAGTGGGGCCAAGGGATGGAGGGACAGGAGGCAGGGAATGGCTTCCCAGTGGGAAAGGGGAGCTAGGGCTGGGATGTTGGGAATGAGGAATTGCTGTCTGGGAGGGTGGGGAGGGGCTGGGCTGGAATTGCCAGAGCAGCTGTGGCTGCCCCTGGATCCCTGGGAATGTCCAAGGCCAGGTTGGACACTGGGGCTTGGATCCATCTGGGATAGTGAGAGCTGTCCCTGTCCATGGAATGGGATGATCCTTAAGATCCCTCACATCCCAAACCATTCCATGATTCCATAATTCCGAAGCTGCTACCCCCAGCCCTGGGGCTGCTGCATTCCCTCTCCCACCTCCAAGTTATCCCTACCCTCCCAGCAGCCACCTGGGATCGGGAACATTCCATTTCCTGCTCATGGACATCATGACGTCGAGCGAGATCCCAAATCTTCTCCTGGATCCCAGTTTTCCATGGGCTCTCTTTATCCCTGGCAGGTGGCTGGTGGGGCACGAGGAGAACAAGCAGAAGACAGATGTCCACTACAGATCCATGGGAGGAGAAGGGAATTTCAACTGGAGGTTCATCTTTCCTTTCGATTATCTCCCGGCGGAGCAGATGTGTCACGTGGCCAAGAAGGTGAGTTATTATCCTGGATGGAATTTCTGCATCCCTCTGGGAATTCCAGGATGAAGTGGAAATTTCAGACCTTCACCAGCGGAGCCACGCAAGGTTCAGCCTTTCCATGGCGTTGACTCCAAAAACTTTGGGAATTTTGTTCAAAAATCTCTCTGGAAGAAAAATAGGGTCGGAATTAGAGATGGGGATTTTTTGGGAGAGACTGATCCCGCTGGGAAAGGGTCCAAAAATCTTGGAGCAAGTGTCCAAGTGCTCGTGGAAAACAGGGATCTTCCAAAGCTGGGGATGGCAATTCCATGGGGATTTTTTGGTGGGAACCTCTGTTTTCCAGCATGGAAAAAATGGGACTTGTGCTGTGCGGAAACTTCCAAGAAAGGCTAAAAATTGGGAAAAGAAGGAGCTGCCTCTAAATTTCCGATGGGAACATGGGTTGGGATGTGCCACTGGAAGAAAAGCTTTGGATTCGGGGAGAGGATTGGATTGGGAGTTGAAAAAGATGGGATTTTTTGGATGGGATTTTGATCCCCTGGTTCCTTCACTCGGCATTCCTTGGTGTTCCTTGGATCAGTTTGTGCAGCGGGATGTGGGAATTGCAGGAAGGGAAGGAAACAGGAGCGGAGCTGGGGCCGGTGCATGGAATAACGCAGGGAAAATTGGACGATGGCTATCACAGAAATAATGGGAATTAGGGAAAATTGGACACGGAACAATAGAGGGGAGGAGATCAATTAAATTCCCTTCACCCGGAGTTTAAAAGGATTAAGAGGAATAATCCAGTGCAATATTCCCTGTCCGTGGCAGGGTGTGGAATTGGATCCTCCTTAAGGTCCCTTCCGATCCAAACCATTCCATGATTCTACGGTTTTTGGCTCTTTGGGATCTGTGGAAAATCCCAGCTTCTTGTGGCACCTCCCCGGGGTCTTGAAGCCCTTCATCCACCTAATCCTGAGCCTTCATCCCTTGATTTTTAGATATCAGAAGGAATTTATCTATGGAAAAGGCGGTCAGGGATTGGGAGTGCCCAGGGAGGTTTGGAGTTCCCATCCCTGGAGGTGTCCAGGGAATTCCTGGATGTGGCACTCGGTGCCGAGGTGGAGATTGGGCAGAGCTTGGACTGGATGGTCCTGGAGGGATTTTCCAACCTCGGTGATTCCATATTCCCATGATCCCTACTCCCTGCTTTAGCTTAGCCTCACTCTTCATGGAATACGAGGTGCCCAAGAATTCCTGCTTGCAGTGGGACCATCCCTGAAACCCACTGGGATCCCCAAAATCCCTCAGGTTCCCAATAACCCTCTGGAATCCAAAAAGCCTGCCAGGATCCCCAAGACCCACTGTGATCCTCAACTTCTTCCAGGATCCCCAAAACCTACTGGGATCCCCAAAAACCCACCGGGATCCCCAAAAACCCACCGGGATCCCCATCCCCATCTTACTCTCCACAGAACCAGCGCCTCGGCTGGGAGGATTCTGGGAGCGAATCCCCCCATCCCAGACAATTCCCAGCTTCCAAAAGGCCTCCCCCCGGGGAAGTTCTGATGATTGACAGAATCCCAGCTGGGCCCATTTCACGCTTCGTATCCAGCAAATCCCAAGTACAGGGTGTACTACATCCAATTATCCCGCTTGGAAAAAGCCGAGACCCCCCTTCCATAAATCCCTTTGAGCAAATCCATCCCGCTGTGCCGATCTGGAATCTCTTCCCGCCACATGGCTGCCGAGGCTGGATCCGAAAATAAACACCTTGTAAAAGCTCTCCGTAAAGGCTGGGATAATGAAGGAAAAGCCGGGCGGAGCATTCCGGCTCCGGGAATTTTTTGATCTCGCCATGTGCTGTTTGAACTCCGGCTTCGTTCCCGCGGCCGTAAAAAATCCCGGCTGGAGAGGGAGGCGCTGGAAGGTGGAATTTCAATCAAAAGTTGGGAGCGACTGTGGCAAATTGGGAGCTGCTCAAAACCACCTGTGCCCAGCCGGGCCGGGAGGGAAGGAGTTTTCCAATGGTTTTCCTTTGTTTGCTCCATGCTGGAGCTCCCGGGAGTGCGGCCAGGTGGATTGGGAATCACAGAATTATGGGATGGTTTGGGTGTGAAGGGAGCTTAAAGCTCATCCTGTTCCATCCAGGGACAGCTCCCACTGTCCCAGATGGATCCAAGTCCGTCCAGCCTGGCCTTGGACATTCCCAGGGATCCAGGGGCAGCCACAGCTGCTCTGGCAATTCCAGCCCAGCCCCTCCCCACCCTCCCACACAGCAATTCCTCATTCCCAACATCCCAGCCCAAGCTCCCCTTTCCCAGTGGGAAGCCATTCCTTGCCTCCTGTCCCTCCATCCCTTGGCCCCAATCCCTCTCCAGCTCTCCTGGAGCTCCTTTAGGAACTCTAAGGATTCCCTGGAATTTTCCCTTCTCCCAGTGAACATTCCCAGCTCTCCCAACCCAGCTCCAGAGGCGAGGGGCTCCAGAATCCTGGAATGATTTGGGTGGGAAGTGACCTGGAATCCCATCCCATTCCCACCCCATTCCATGGACAGGGACCCCCTGAGGTCTCCCTGGAGCCTTCTCTTCCAATTCCATCGTTTCCAATTCTCCCAGCCTTTCCTTCTGGCAGAGCTGCTCCCTCCCTCTTGTCATCCTCTGGATCGCTCCGACAGCTCCATGTCCTTCCCGTACTGGGAATTCCAGAGCCAGAGGCAGCTCTGCAGGCCTCAAAGGGTTGTCCCAATCCAGACTGCAAGTACTCTCCCAAAAAAACCCAAGGATGCCCCTGGATAAGAGGGTGTCCATTTTATTTTGGTTTGATGTCAACACCTGGGGTCACTGGGAGCACAGAAATCCCGGGAAACCCAGGGAAAAACCCAGGAAATGCAGGGAAATCCAGGTACCATTCTTATCCCTGCTTTTCTGAACATTCTGACCACTTTCAGGATGGTTTTTCCATAACTTTCCTCGCTGGATGGGCGCTATAAAACTTTTTCTTCTCCTTCTGAGAGAGGAATTTACCCCGATCCAAGTTTCTAAAATATTCTCATGGATGAGAAATATTCCCGTCTTTGGGACAGTTCTTCTGAAAACACAGAAATGCCTTTTTGATGCTTTTCTCAGCATTCCTTTGGAATTCCCATCTTTGTTCCTACTTCTTTTTTTTTGACACCATCTTTCCCTCCCAGCCCCGGAAAAGCCCAGCCCATGTTGGCTGCATGGGAAGAGCACATTCCCAGCTTATTTTGAGTCCTGCAGGAAAACGGTTTCGGGGATGGAGAATGAGAAAATCATGGAATCTTTTAGGTTGGAAAAGCCCTCTAAGACCACCGAGGCCACCACTGACCTTTGTCCCCAAGCGCCACATCCAGAGGGATTTTACATCATTCCAGGGATGGACATTCCATTGTTTCCCTGGGAAGCCTGTGCGGAGCTGGCCAACCCTTTCCACGAAGGAATTTTTTTCCCCTAAAATGCAACCTAAATTGGAAGTTTAAGCTTTGAATCCCATTTTCCCGGGCACCCACTCAGGGAGGAGCTTGGCTCTCACATCCCGCGGGCACCACGGGGTGGAAAATTCATGGCATTGGTATCGGAACATTCAGCTTCCTGTGCCAATTCCAGAAGCACTTTCCATGGGCTTCATTTGGGATTTCTGGATTATCCAATATCTCGAATAGCATCCATAAAATGCTCCAATGCAAAATTCCTGGCGCATTTTCCCGAAGCCGGGCAGGGAACGGAGCGAAATTGAAACACAACCATCCAGGGGGATCTCTTAAAGCAAATCCAACGGGATCAGAGTGCCCACAGACTCCCAGCTGGAATATTTATGTTCTTAGGGAATGTGACACGTTTTTCCCACCCCCTTCCCCCTTTTTTTTTAATTTAGTACTGGATGAAATAATGAACCTGAGCCGTGTGGTGAATTTATGGAGCGACGGATGAATAATGCCGGAGTTTTCCTGGTTTTAATTAAAATCCCATCATTTCTGACACCTCCAGGAGGAATTGCCACCGGGATGCTCTTGGAGGGGGTGTCAGGAATCCTGCTGGGATTTTCCTCCTCTTTGCTGGAGCCAGGAATAAAGTCCCAACAATCCCTCAGCTTCCTGTGGGATTTTGTCTTTCTCCTGTACCCCAGTACTCCTTCTTGGATATCAGCAGGGATTTTTTCCTGGATAAGGTGGTCAGGGATTGGGAGTGCCTAGGGAGGTTTGGAGTCCCCACCTCTGGAGATGTCCAGGGAATTCCTGGATGTGACACTCAGTGCCGAGGTGAGAATCGGGCACAGCTTAGACTGGATGATCCTGGATTTTCCAACCTCGATGATCCCGGGATTCTTAGTCCAAACTCCCAGGCATCCCAATGATGCAACAGTGATGTTCCATCCCTATTGGAAAAAATTCCTGGTCGCATTCACAGAAATAGCAACACAAGTGTCGTCTCCCAGATAGTGGATATTCCTTACTCTGGGCTGCAGAACGGATGGATAATTTGGGAATGTTTCCCTGGAGAAGGGAAGGCTCCAGGGAGAGCTTGGAGCTCCTTGCAGGGCCTGAAGGGGCTCCAGGAGAGCTGGAGAGGGAGTGGGGCCAAGGGATGGAGGGACAGGAGGCAGGGAATGGCTTCCCAGTGGGAAAGGGGAGCTTGGGCTGGGATGTTGGGAATGAGGAATTGCTGTGTGGGAGGGTGGGGAGGGGCTGGGCTGGAATTGCCAGAGCAGCTGTGGCTGCCCCTGGATCCCTGGGAATGTCCAAGGCCAGGTTGAACATTGGGGCTTGGAGCAGCCAGTGTGATATCAGCAGATTTCCTGGGATACCATGGAATCTTCCTTTCCTTATCCATATTCCATGAATAAATTCAGGAACCATGGGTGGCCTGATGGTGGGAGAGGCATTTTCTGGGCTCAGGTTGTCCCACAGACCTGGGAGCAGATTGGAGCCATGGTGGATCCAGAAGGGAAGGGATCTGTGGGAATTCCCTGCTGGAAGTCCTGCTGGAAGTGTAAATCCAATATTTTTCCATGAATTAAGAGGGAAGTGAAGTTTGGCAGCCATACTCGTTGGTCTCTTCATCCTTGGAATTGTGGGAATGTTATGGTGTCCCTCCCAAGGATCCTGTTTGGGAACTCATGGAGCCTTTTCCTAAATGAAATTAAATTAATTAAATAAAACAAATTAAATTAATTTAAATCGTTAAATTAAGGCATATATTGTTCCCAACAGCTTCCCGAAGCATCTCAGCTTTTCCACTGATTATCCTTAGCCATGAGTTTTCCAGAGCCTGTGGTCCTGCAGATCCAGAGCAGGTCTCTCCAGGAATTCCCAGATTTCCAGGAGATGGGAGGAGCCAGGCTCTGCCCGGTTCTCCGGATGAATCTTTCATTTTCCCATGGTTTTTTTTCCCGGCGTGACTTTAGGAACACTTCTGGAGCTTGGACAAGACGGAAAACAAGATCCCACCCCAGCTGATCCTCCAGATCTGGGACAACGACAAGTTCTCCTTCGACGACTATTTGGGTAAGTGGGGAATTTTGGGATCCATCCCAAAAAAAGAGGGAAAAAAAAATCACCAGCAAAGGTTGTCTGGAGAAGCTGTGGATGCTCCATCCCTGGAAATGTCCAAGGCCAGGCTGGACAGGGCTTGGAACACCTTGGGATCATGGAAGCTGGGAGTTTGTATTGAGATGGTTGGGGATGTCCAAACTCCACGGGAGCTGGGAAGATTCCATTGTTTGTTGGATTGCCCTCACCCGGAATGCTCTTCCTCGCAGGATCCATCCAGATGGATCTCAACAGGATGCCCAAGCCTGCCAAGACAGCGGAGAAGTGTTCCTTGGATCTTGTGGATGATTCCCAGTCTTTGGGCCGCTCCGTGTCCCTCTTCGAGCAGAAAACCGTCAAGGGCTGGTGGCCCTGTGTGGCCGAGCAGGATGGGAAGAAGATCCTGGCGGTAAAGTGTCCTCTCCATGTTTTTTCCTTGGATCCTTCAGTCCGATTCCCATCCCTGGAAGTGTCCGAGGTCGAGTTGGATGGGGCTCGGAGAAAGCTGGGATAGTGGGAGATTCCACCTGTGGAAAAGGTGGAATGAGATAGGATTTTAGGTCCTTCCCACCCAAAACCATTCCAGGATTCCATGATCCCATTCACCGCTCCATTGGTTGGATGAGGATTGGAGCATCCCGGGAAGGTTGCCCGTGGCACGAGGTGGGACTGGATGGACTTTAAAATCCCTTCCCGATCCAAACCATTCCAGAATTCCCAGAAAGCTCTGAGGAGGGCCAAGAAATTCCATTTCCAGCTGGATCCAGCTGGAGCACCTGTGGTTGGCTGGAAGCTTTCCAGCACCGTGCAGAGGGATGATCGGTTTTGTGGGATTTTCACGCTGGTTTTTTTGGGAATGTGCCACCACATTTGATTCCATTATCATGACTATTCCCAGTGATTTTGTGTCCCAAGCACCAGGAAAAAAATTCCAGCTGTCGCAGTGAGAGTTTTAAAGGTGTCTGGGCTCCTGTTCCAGGTTTTGGTGACTGTGCCATCCTGGTGAGGGAATCCAGGCAGGGAATTGGGTCATAAAACCAAAAAAATCCCAAACTGGTTCCAGGAAAATTGGGAACTGGGGAGCTGGGAAAGACTGGATATGGCACTCAGTGATGATCAAGCTCAGGCTTGATCCCAGAGTTTTTCCAACCTCCATGATCCTGGGATTCTGTGATTGTCCAAATTTGGGTGTTGGTGGGATCTGGGATTTCCTGGAGTAGCTCCAGTGCCAGGTGAGGGATCTTGGAATCCTGGGATCCCCGTGCTCGTTGTTCTGAATAGTTTGGAATCTTCTCCCCCCTAGTCCCTATTTCCCATCCTATGTCTGTTCCTCAATCCCTCTTTTCCATCTCAAACATATTCCTCCTCTTTTCGCCCCTTTTCTTTTTTGGGGGATAATAAATCTGGGTTTTTGTTTAACCCATCCAGGGCAAACTGGAGATGACTTTGGAAATTGTGGCGGAACAGGAGCACGAGGAACGTCCAGCCGGGATGGGACGGGATGAGCCAAACATGAACCCCAGGCTGGAGGATCCTAAGTAAGAACATCCCGAATGGAAAAGCAACCACTAGGGCATGGAGTTCTCGAGGACCAAATGGGAATTCTGGGTTTCCGGTCGGAGGGAACTGGGCTGAACTGGCTTTCAACCCAGGTGGGATCAACCCTGAACTGGTGGAGGAGCTGAGACAATCCAGGGAAATTTGGGTTGTAGTCAGAATCATCAATCCCGTGGGGTTGGGAATCTGGTCTGGAGCATGAATCCAGTGGGATTGGAAGGTTTGTCTGGAGCACCAATCCAGTGGGATTGGGAGACTGGTCTGGATCACCAAGGAGGACATTGGTGGGATGAATCCAAAAAGATGGAAGAGCTGAGACAGTCCAGTGGGATTGGGAGGATGGTCCGGACCATGAATCCAGTGGGATTGGGAGGATGGTCTAGACCGTGAATCCAGTGGGATTGAGAGGCTGATGGGGACCACGAATACAGTGGGATTTGGAGGTTGGTCTGGAGCACCAAGGAGGACTGTGGTGGGATGTATCCAGAGGGATAGGGAGCTGAGAAATCCAGAGGGATTGGGAGGTTGTTCTGGATCACCAATCCACTTGGATTTGGAGGCTGGTCTGGAGGATGAATCCACTGGGATTTGGAGGTCATTCTGGAGAATGAATCCTCTGGGATTTGGAGATTGGTCTGGATCACTTATGCAGTGGGATTGAGAGGTCATTCTGGAGCATGAATCCACCAGAATTGGGAGGTTGGTCTGGATCACGAATCCAGTGGGATTTGAGAGTCTGGTCTGGACCACCAAGGCGGATGGGACGGGGAATTCGGGAAGACAAAATTCCAAGGCGAGCTCCCCTTCCCTTGGCTCCAGGCGTCCCGAGACCTCCTTCCTGTGGTTCACGTCCCCCTACAAGACCCTGAAGTTCATCCTGTGGCGCCGCCACAAGTGGCTGCTGATCCTGGCCCTCCTCTTCTTCATCCTGCTGCTTTTCCTGGGAATCTTCGTCTACGCCTTCCCGGTACGGAGCAGGCGGGAGAGGACAGGGATTACCCTGGAGGGGTGATGGATCCAGGGGGGAATGGAAAATCCCGTGCGAAGGGACGCAGAGGGTTGAAAAGGGACTTTTTTTTGGGATTTGGGATCCTCGTGAGAAAGATGTGGAGAGGTTGGAGCATGTCCAGGGATGGGAGTGGAGGTGGGAAGGGGATGAAGCAGCAGGAGTGACTGAGGGAGCTGGGAAGAGGGCTCGTCCCGGAGAAAAGTGGGATCAAGGGGGAGCTTCTGGCTGCCCACGATTCCCTGGAATGTTGGAGCCAGCTGGGAGCTGGGATCTGCTCCCAGGGAACAAGAGGGAACGGCCTCAAGTTGTTCCAAGGGAATTTTAGGTTGGATATTAAGAAAAATTCCCCATGGGAATGGGTATCCAGCACCTGGAACAGTGGTGGAGCACCCATCCATGGAATTCCTCCGAAAACATCCGGATGCGGCACTCGAGGCCGTGGATAATGATGAACAAGGGTTGGTGCTCTTTTCCAACCTCAAGAATTCCATGACATCAGGGGTAGTGGAGATCCCAAAAAAATCCATGGGAAAGTCATTCCTGGGGTGTCCTCAGCAACACAAATGGGTGGATCTGGAACAGATCCTGAGGCTTTCCAGGATGCAGAGGGAAAAAATCAGGGATAGCTTTGCCTGCCTTGATGACCTTTGGCGAAATTCCATGGAGCTGCCAATTGGATTTGTCCTCGGAATAAATGAGGATGGGGAAGGGCTGGAGTGGTGCTGGGCCTGTGGAAAGCTCCTCATTCCAGAAAAATCCCGGCACGGCTCCGGGAATGCTCCAGGACCCCTTTCCAAAGGAGAAGTCCCGGATTTCGTGGGATCATGGAAAAAGGAGCTGTAGGGATACAAGGCCAGGGGTTGGGTGGAATTTCCATGAGATTTGTGGGAAGTGGAAAATGGGGAAGGATCAAGGGGATCCAGAGGAGAGGAGGAGGCTCCGGCAAATCAGGGAAAACCTGGGAATGCTTCCCACTGGTGGGACACTGGTGCTGGTGGGAGGGGCCAAATTTATTCTGAGGGTTGGAAGAGATGGGAATTCATCTTAAAAACTTTTGGGAAGAGCTACCAAAATCCAGGAATGACTCCCGTCATTGTTGAATTCTGGGATGGGACCTCGAAGAGCATCCTGTGACCAGGAACTTTTACTGGGAAAAGGGAAAATCTAATTTTTCCCATGTTTTGGGCTTTCTCCCGTTATTTTTAGTGGGAATGTGGTTTTTAATTCCTTGTCCCTGCAGGTTGGACTGGGAGCTTGGACATCCCTGGATCCATAGCTGTGTTCCATATACCCAAAAATGAATCAGCTTCCAATGATTCCCTTAATTTTCAAATGATTCCCTCATTTTTTCAACAATTCCTGTGTTTTTCCAACAATTCCCGTGTTTTTCCGTCTTTCCAGAACTATGCTGCTATGAAACTGGTGAAACCTTTCAACTGAAGCTGCTCCCATGCCTGCCTGGGAATTTGGGAAGGAATTGTGCCTCTGGAAGTGGAGAAGGAACAACCTCATCCAAGCTTCCAGCTGCTGCCAAAGACTTTGCTTCCCTGCTGCGGAATTCCACCCGGGAAGCGTCGTGTAACCAAAGCTTCCACCAAAATATTCCTGATTTCCCAACCTTCCCGGTTTTTATTTGAGTTTTCGTGCTGCTCTGGTTGGTAAATCCCAAATTCCAGTGCAAATCCGAGGAAGAGGGGGGTAAAAGGACCTTTCCATCCATGAGTCAGGAAGGTGCAGAGGATCCTCGGGATTTGGGATTTGCTGCCCTGAGCAGCCAAAATCCTGTGGAATCCAAGGACTTTTTGCTCTCTGATCCAGCCTCAGTTTCCCTTTCCCTGTATTATCCCATTTATGTATTGGAAACCTATGGAAAATATGTTGGAAAACCGGAATCCCTGGGATGGCACATCACATTCCCAAAGCCGAACCCATGGGAATGGGAAAGGCTGCGGTGCAAAACCTGGGATTTTGCAAAATCCCAACTCCTTCTGGATTTTGAGGCCTTTGCATTCCCTCTCATGGAATTTGGGATGTGGTTTTCCCTCAGAGCTGCTCCACAATCCCACAGGTCTCCCAGTTCGGGGTGGGAGAGGGATCCCAGGAGAAGCTGGGCTTTGATTTCCTCTTCTCCCGTTCTCTGCAACTCCCCAGCCACATTTTTGGGAATTCTTGGTCTTTTTAGTATCAGTGTTTGCAGAATCCTGGGATCCCGGAGGTTGGAAAAGACCTTTGGGATCACCGAGTCCAAGCTTTGCCCGATTCCCACCTCGGCACAGGAGGTGCCACATCCAGGAATTCCTTGGACAACTCCAGGGATGGGAACTCCAAACCTCCCTGAGCACTTCCAAACCCTGACCACCCTTTCCATGGAAAAATTCCTCCTGATGTCCAACCTGAGCCTCTCCTGGGACAACCTGAGGCCGTTCCCTCTTTTCCTGTTTTTCCCTGGGATCAGATCCCAACTCCCACCAGGCTCCAAATTTTCAGGGAATTGTGGAGAACCTCAGAAGGTTCTCCCCGATCCCCCTTTTCTCCAGGCTGAGCCTCCCTCTGATATTCCTTTGGAATCAGTCATTTCCCCCCATATTCCCGAGGATTCTTATGGAAAACATCACAACTTGGACTTGCTGCTGCTGAGTGTTATTGGAGCGGAAAACCTGTCCTTGGATGGGATTTGTTTTCCAAACCAATCCATGAGCCGCAGCCTGCTCAACCTCCCACGGATCCGATGGGAATGCTGGGACATTCCCTCTGTTTGCCGTTCCCTTCTCCTGTCCCCNGCCGCAGCCTGCTCAACCTCCCACAGATGTTTGCCATTCCCTTCTCCTGTCCCTGGAGTGGGATGATCCCATGGGATGCGACATTTGGGCAGTTGTGGCCTCGGCGAGATTGGACTTGAGCTCAGGGTTGGGACTTTCCCACCCTGGATGGTTCCGAAATTCCATGATTCCCAGGGATTTCCAGTTCTGGGAGGATATTAATCCACAGAGCCTCAAATTCCCATCCCACG
Organism: Vireo altiloquus; assembly: GCA_013396875.1. Lineage (NCBI taxonomy): Eukaryota > Metazoa > Chordata > Aves > Passeriformes > Vireonidae > Vireo > Vireo altiloquus. The sequence continues at coordinate 15,807 of VZRF01007956.1, read as the reverse complement.
AGGAATAACCTCCCATATTTCTACTGCAAAAATCCCATTGGAATCCAGCCACTCCGGCACCTTTGCTGATCTGGGATCTTCCCGTCCTCCCTTCAGCAGGATGAGACCCATCCTTGATTCCACATTTTCCTCGGAGCTGTGGCTTGCTCCTAACGAGCAAGGAGCTGGGAAAAGTGATCCCGAGGGATCAGTTTCCCGAGGACAAACTGTGCTCCTGGCCTGCTCCAGCCAGGATTTTAAGCCTGTTCTTAAAAAAAATGGGAAAACCGGCCAAATTGCTTTGTTGGATTGGGATGTAATCCATGGGGGCTTAAATCCCGGGATGCTCCTTGTAACAGCTCCTGGGTTGCTCAGGGCAATCCTTCTCCGTGTTTTCTGCACGGATTCGGGATTTATGGGGATTTTTAACCCCCCCATCCCTGCTGCCGAGCTTTGGCCGATCCATGGCCCTTTCCCAAAAGTTGGAGTGGCGGAATCGGCTCCGGATTTGCACATCCCAGGGCGGAGGTTTCATTTTCCATCGTTAAATGCTTCATTTTCCTTCAGTTTTTCCCTAAAAGCTTCCCGACCTCATTCCCACCCACCCCATCCCTGTTTATAGCCACAATCAAACCACCGGGATTGGCTCCAGTTTTCCAGAGGTTTTATTATCCTGGAGGATCTGAGGGCGAGAGTTGCTTCTGTTTGGCCCTTGGAGGTTTTCAGGATTTGGGTTTGGTGGGAATGTTGATCCCAGCACCTTTCCCACCAGGATCCAGCTGTGCCAGAGGGAATCTGGACATTCCCTGAGTGCTCTTCCGGGATCCGCAGTGGGAATTCAGGTCCAGAGTCCCTTGGATTTGCAGGGACTCTGGGATTTTCCCATCCTGGTGCCGTTCCCTGTGATCCTGACTTAGCTCCCAACCAAAATCCCGAATCCAAGTGCCCCAAATGTTGGAATGCCAGAGGTGGAAGGGTCATCCCCCATCCCTCTGGGAACACTGCTGTCTACCCCAGGAATCAAAATCCATCCCTGGGTTACCTTTGGAATGTCCGAGGGCGAGTTGGATAACAATTGGAGCCACCTGAGATGGTGGAAGTTGTCCCTGCCTGGAATGGGATGGGCTTGAAGCTCTGGGATTCACTCCAGAGACTCTTCCAGTGGGAATTCCCGTTCCCAGGACTCCCCCTGGGTCAGCAGCTACGGGAGGGAAGGATCTGGGGCATCAAATTCTATGGATAAGGGATTTCCATAAGGAAATCCATGCTCCCAGTCCAGTTTTCATGCCAAGAGGATTCCGTGGGATCCCGGTGGGTAAATTCAGGTTGGAGCATCCAGAAAAACCAACCCCATCCCATTTCTTTTCCCCAAACAGCCACATCCAGCTCTGGTTGTGCCTCTTCCAAAATCCAGGCAGGAGCCATAGAAAGAATTCCCCGCGGCTTCCGGTTATCCAGGGAATTGGGTGGAATTTGTTCAGGAATTTGTTCGGGATCAGCCATGCCTGCCTTATCTGCAGTGATGCCCAAAGCACTGTGATTCCCAATGAAATGCTCTGAAATATTCCTGTTCCCGGTGTTTTGATTGCGGGGATGGAATCGTGCCTCCTCTTTGGAGTGGGGATGGGAAAATCGGAATGGTTCAATCCGGAGAAGGGAAGGATCCCATGGAGCTTCCTTCGTTATTCCCATGTCGGGAATTTTATTGGCGGGAAAGGTAAACAAATAACGTTCGTCGCCCCCAAAATCCACATTCCAGCCTTGTTCTCCCATTTATTCCCAGTCTGGCTTCTGTTTGTCTCCTATCCCGTGGCTGTGTGGAAGGGATGGAGACGTAGGAATATTTCACATCCCAGGGTTTTTTTGGATAAGGTTTGGGTTTGGAATGAGGGGGAAAAACAGGGATTTGGGGAAAAAAACTGCACTTGGGGGGTTCATGGTTGACCATTTCCAGAGAAGTTGTGGATGTGTCATCCCTGGAAGTGTCCAGGGTCAGGTTGGACATTGGGGCTTGGATCCACNCTTGCAGGGCCTGAAGGGGCTCCAGAAGAGCTGGAGAGGGAGTGGGGCCAAGGGATGGAGGGACAGGAGGCAGGGAATGGCTTTCCAGTGGGAAAGGGGAGCTTGGGCTGGGATGTTGGGAATGAGGAATTGCTGTGTGGGAGGGTGGGGAGGGGCTGGGCTGGAATTGCCAGAGCAGCTGTGGCTGCCCCTGGATCCCTGGGAATGTCCAAGGCCAGGTTGGACCTTGGGGCTTGGATCCATGTGGGACAGTGGGAGCTGTCCCTGCCTATGGAATGGGTGGGAATGGGATGATCCTAAAGTCCCTTCCATCCCAACCTATTCCATGATTCCAAGATTCCCTGCCCGTGCACGGAATTTAATTGCCAAACTTTCTGCTGCTCCAGCGCTTCCCTGATCCATGATTTCCTCAGTTTGATGCTGGGAGTAATTCCAGCCTGGAATTACGAAGTGCAGCAGCTCCTTTGGGACCATCCGAACACAACGACCCTGTTGTGTTCCCGTTCCTCAGCCCCAGGAGCCAGAGGAGCTGGAAAACTTCCATCCCAACACGGGGGCTGAACTCCCTAAATCCCCAGCAGCCATCCCAAAATACCCTGGGAATGAGCTGGATGGATTTCCCTCCTCCATAATAACAATTTTCCAGGCAGTGCCTGGATTTATTCACTCCGAAGGGAGAGTTTTCCGCCCACAAACACGGATTGTGCCGGAGCGCTTGGAAAGCAGGGAGGCGGCACGGGGAGAGGAGGGGGATGAGAGGTGGAATCCAGGTCAAGTGCTTCCATAAATTTTTTTGGGAGCCATTGGCAGCCAGATTTGTTGGGTTTAACCCCTGCGGAACCCATGGGTTCCGCTCATTCCCTGGAGCACGGATCCGACGGGATGCTCCCTGAAAAAAACACCTCCTGGCTCCCAAATCCCTCAATCTCCTGATGGGAAGGTGGAGATTTCCCTGGATTTGAGGGACACAACTCATTCCAGCCTCGACTTGAGGCCTGACCCCTTCAGGCTTTCCCAGGATGGTGATTCCCGATGCCGGAATGCTCCCCCTGGAAGACGCAACCATGGAAAAGGTGGCGATGAATTTAAAGGTGGGATTGGATAATCCGAAATTCCTATCAGCTTTTTCCACGGACAACCCTGTGTTTGTGGGACAGCCGCAGCTGGGATTCATCCCAAAAAAGCCAAAACCCCGGGAAATGAGGGATGGTTTGTGGGGATCTGGAGGAGACTCCCAAGAAATGAGCCATGAAACTGCTCTGGGTACATCTCCGTCCCAAATCTGCTTCCAGAGGAAAATGAGCTTTTTTTGTCCTGTCTGCTTTTCCCATTCTCATCCCAGCCTTCCCAGAGAAGCCATCCTGGAAAGGTGCCGGGTGTTTTTATCCCTTAAGAAAGAGGGAAAAGGCTGTGGATGCATCCAGGGTTTTATTCCAGTTGGAGCAGCAGCTGAGGTGGGATTGGGCCCAGATCTCACCTCAAGGCTGGAACTTTTCCGTGATCCTCCATCTTCCCAAGCTGTCCCAGAATCATGGAATCAGGGAATGGATCAAGGAAAGGACCATGAATCTACTCCTGTTCCATGGGATCCATGATCCTTGGTCTTCAAGGCCAGCTCAGGCCATGGAATTCTGACTTTTGGGAAAGGTTTTGTGGATATTTGGGACACTGGGTTGAATCATGGAATTGTGGAATGGTTTGGGGTGGAATGAACCTTAAAGCCCATCCAGAACCTTTCTGCTATCCCAGATTGCTCCAAGCCTTGTCCAGCCTGGCCTGGGACACTTCCAGGGATAGGGAATCCACAACCTCCCTGGAAAACAGGATTTCAGAGGTTGGATTTGGAGATCTTTTCCAACTTTTAGGATTCCCTGAGTGCTCCAAGGGATAGGGTGGGATGAATCCCGGGAGATTCCCTGGCCCTCAACCACGCCATCACTGCCTCGGAGCACCATCAGGAATTTCCATGCTTGGCAACCTTTTCCATGAGGGAATTCTTCCTGATATTCCATCTAAACTTCCCCCAGTGCCGTTTCCTTTGCTTTCCCATCATTTTTGGTCTTTTCCCGCTTTTCCCCTCCATCCTCTCCTCCTTTTCCACTGGTGGTTTGTATCCAGGCCTCATCTAAATCCTCCATACTGGGAAGGGATGGGAATTACAGCCTGACAAATCAGGGAAGCTGCAGCTCTGCCAAATCCAGCCTCTTTTCCCTCTTTTTCCTTCTTTTTCCTTCTTTTTCCCTCTTTTTCCTTCTTTTTCCTTCTTTTTCCTTCTTTTTCCTTCTTTTTCCCTCTTTTCCCTCTTTTTCCCTCTTTTTCCATCTTCTTGGAACTCATGGGAGTGAAATCCATCCATCCTCCCACATCGGTGTTGGGATCTCCCGGACGTTTTCCCTGGAAACAGCATGATCCCATGTTTGTGGAAATCATGGAGCCAGGGGCGCTTTAACTGGATGGAATTCCTGGGGCCGGCTGAGGAGGAAGAAGCCTCATTATCCCTGTTTTTCCCACCCTTCGGAGCACACTCCAAAGGTCACACTTCTCTCCTGAGCGAATAAAGACAAACAGGATTCGTTGGATGTGGAAGAAAAAGTGGGAAAAACAAATCCCAGGATGAGCCAGAGATTTGCAATTCCTCCTTGCCAATGAAAACACATGGAAGGATCATCCATGGCTGGAAAACAAAGCCCGGATTCATTGTCATCCTCCGTGGATAACAGGGAACAATTGGGGTGAGTCACTTCCAAGGGGTGGGAATGGCCTTGGAGCTTCCCAGTGACTCCAGAGAGGGGCAGGGAGGTCATTGGAGAGGTTTGGAGGTCTCCGTGCTGGAATTCTGGGACGAGATCATCCCTGTTTTCACCCCTGGGGGCTGGGAGCAATCAGAGTCAGGCGACTCCAAGTCATTCCTGGTTTTGTTTTTGTTTGGAATTGTGCAATCCGAGGAAGAGCAAATAGAACAACAGCACAAAGGCAGGTTGGGTTTTGCTTCTGTTTTCCGGTTGTCCAAATAATCAGGGATTGGGAATTCCATTATGTCCTTTGGAAGGAGAAAACCCTAAAAATACTCACATTCCCATGGGACAACGGAAATTTCCTTCAATTTCAGCACCATTTTTTAAGGAATACTGCGAATCCCAAATTTTGTGGGTGATGGAGATATCTGGGATCATCTCCCTTGCGGCTGGAGCTCTGGAAATCCTGGAGGTGTCGAAGACCTCAATTAATTAATTATTCATTCATTAATTTAAATCAATTTATTGTTAATTCACTTTTTTTAATCCTTAACTCGATGCTAAAAATATTAACCTGGAGAGGATCATTGCCTCTTTCCTGCCTTTCCCACCCCCATCCCAACCAGGAATTCACATAAAAGAGGGATTTGTCCCAAATATTTAATTCTGGGGAAATTCCAGTCTTCCGGTGAAACCGGATGGGAGGGAATCAGACAAGGAGTCGGAACAAGCAGAGGGAAGAGAGATGGGAATCTGCGAGAGGGGACACTCCATGTGGGATGGGATTGGAATTCCCAGGCTTGTTTAACCCATCCGGAAGCAGAAAACAGCTGGGAATGGATCCGGGAAACCGAATGGAAATGTTGGGATAAAACAGAGAGGAAAGGGCTGTGGATGCATCCAGGATTTTATTCCAAGGGGAGCAGAAGCTGAGGTTGGGTTGGGCCTTGACCTTCGCTTAAGGTTGGAACTTTTTCCATGATCCTTCATCTTCCCAAGCCATAGGATCGTGGAATCATGCAATGGATCATGGAAGGGACCTTAAGGTTCATCCCATTCCATGGGCAGAGCCATCTTCCAATATCCCAGGATGCTCCAAGCCCCATCCAGCCTGGCCTTGGACACTTCCAGGGATCCAGGGGCAGTCACAAGTTCACGGAGAACCAAATCCTAAATTCTGATGGTTCGGAGCTCCGCTGGTGAGGACGATTTTCCATCCTCTCCTCACCACTGGGAAAATTCCTCTTTGGCAACTTCCAGGCTCCATGGAGAAATTCCAACCCCTTGTGTCCAAATCCTCCCCATGCCAAGGAGAAGCAGAGACTGGAGAGGGTCTGGAGCAGGAATTCCGCTCCTGGTGTGCCAGCGGGTGGACGAGACATTCCAGGTCGCCTAATTCCAGGAGTTCTGCTTCCCATTAAAGCGCTGGAGAGCAGCTGGAGCTCTGGAGTTTGTTAAACGCCGTTTTTCGGGAATGGGGTTTGGTTCCAGCTGTTTATTTTTATATCCAGGGAGCTGAGCAATGGATGCTGAAGAAGGAATAAATCAAGGGGAAAAAAATATGGATGATCGGATGCGGGGTGGAAAAAACCATCGGGATATCAAACATGGCTTCCCTGCTCCCACATCCCAGCATGGAAAAGCCCTTTTGGAAATATCGACGATGGAGGATCCAGAATTCCGGGATTGAAACATCCTGACTCTGTACAAGGAAATGTGATTTTTAACTTCTCTGGGATGGATTGCCCGGGAATAGGGATGGGGATCCTTCTTCCGAAGGTGCTGCCGGGGAGGCCTCGAAACTGGGAGAAATGGGATGGAAGGAACCAAAGTTGTTCCAAGTCCATTGTTTGGGAAGGAATTCCTGGCTCTGGGGATGGCGAGGTACCAGGATGGAATTCCCAGAGAAGTTGTGGATATCCCATCCCCAGAAATGTCCAAGGCCAGGTTGGATATTGGGGCTTGGATCCACCTGGGACAGTGGGAGCTGTCCCTGCCCATGGATGGGATGGGAATGGGATGGGATGGGGTTTAAGGTCACTTCCCACCCAAAGCATTCCAGGATTCTGGACCCCTCTGCTCTGGAGGCAGGCTGGGAGAGCTGGGGATGTTCCCCTGGAGAAGGGAAAATTCCAGGGAATTCTCAGAGTTCCTAAAGGGGCTCCAGGAGAGCTGGAGAGGGAGTGGGGCCAAGGGATGGAGGGACAGGAGGCAGGGAATGGCTTCCCAGTGGGAAAGGGGAGCTTGGGCTGGGATGCTGGCAATGAGGAATTGCTGTTTGGGAGGGTGGGGAGGGGCTGGGCTGGAATTCCCAGAGCAGCTGTGGCTGTCCCTGGATCCCTGGGAATGTCCAAGTTTGGATGGGATTCGGAGCAGCCTCCTTCACCAGGTCCGTTCAGCTCCCAACACATTCCCAAACCAATCCCTTGGATCAGGTGGTTCTCTGGTGCACCAAATCCAGCATTTCCCTGCTCCAAGGATCCCACCAGCAGCAGGGAATTGGGACAGCACCTCTTTTCCGCACCCCACAGAGCCGGAGAAAAAGCCGGCAGCCGGTTTTCCAATAAGGGTTTATGGGATATCCATGGATTAACATCAAAGGAGCTCTCCCGACCAGGTGGGAATGCCGAGCTCCAACCTCTTATTGCTCCTGCTCCAGGGAATTGTTCTCCCACTGCCAGGCCTTGGATACCAGGAATGTGTCAATTCCAGGCCCCTCTGGAGCACCTTCCTCTCCCTGCTCCCATTTACAAGGAGCAACAAGGAGCAATGGCTTCCCAGTGGGAAAGGGGAGCTTGGGCTGGGATGTTGGGAATGAGGAATTGCTGTCTGGGAGGGTGGG
>VZRF01007955.1:1042-149570 GCA_013396875.1 Vireo altiloquus | reverse complement strand
CTCCTCCTCCCCTCACCGCGGCCCCGCCTTATCCATCATGGCGANAATATAAATCTGGAATTGACCTCGAGGAATCTGCAGGTGGCAAAGTGGTTGTGAGGCGTGTTTAAACTGTCTCCTCAGGGACCAGGACACCGAATTCTGGGATTGCACGCCGCGGGAAAATCACAGAATCCCAGATTGGTTTGGGTGGGAAAGGACCTTAAAGCTCATCCAGTGCCAACCGCCTGCTGTGGGCAGGGACACCTCCCACTAGACAAGGTTGCTCCAAATCGTGTCCAATCTCGCCTAGACGGAGACTCACGTACGTGAAAAACCGGCAGCTAACACAACGCAAGGAAGAACCGAGTCCGGCGGCTGAAAAACCCCACCCTCACAGCACCCCCCGTCATCCCCTCACAGCGGCTCCTCCTCCTACCCTTATCGTCATGGCGGCCCCGCCTCATCCTTCATGGTGGCTCCTCCTCCCCTCACCGCGGCCCCGCCTTATCCGCCATGNGCCGTAGTCCCGGCGCTCCGCACCCTCCCCCTGCGGCGCGCACGGAAACCCCGTGCGTGCAGGCGCGGCTCTCTCTCGGGCCGCCGACGCCATTCCGCGAGCAGCGCGGGCAGCCCGCGCTCCGGCCCCGCCGCCCCGCGCCGCCCCGCGCCGCCCCTGCCCGCCTCGCCATGCAGATCTTCGTGAAGACCCTCACGGGGAAAACTATCACCCTCGAGGTGAGCCGCCGCCGCCGGAGCGCGCCGCCCGTGCCGGCCGATGCTCCGAGCTCGGGATGTGTAGGGAAACGCGGCCCTGCGTTGTCTGGGGCCGTTCGGGCCACGCGGTGGAGGCCGGAATGGCCGTGGCAGCACCGAGCGTGTGCCGGGAGCTCCTCGTGGTTTTTCGGCCTATCTAGGCTAATTAAAATGTGCAGCGCGTTTTGATTCTGTTTTTCTGTTTCATAATAGGTTGAGCCTTCCGATACTATAGAAAATGTAAAAGCGAAGATCCAGGATAAGGAGGGTAGGTTCAAGAGGCACTTATTGATTATTATATATTGATAGCAATCAGTATATGTTGTATATATTATTCCGTCCGTCTGCTTTTGTAGATTAATGTGTGTCTTACACAGATGTAATTTTCTGCAGCAATCTTGATTTTATTGCAGCCTGTTGTAGCTTACGCCCCTCATTTATTCTTGATTTATGTCACCAATAGGCATCCCTCCGGATCAGCAGCGGCTGATCTTTGCTGGGAAGCAGCTGGAAGATGGACGCACCCTGTCCGACTACAACATTCAAAAAGTGAGTAGGAAAGGCCGGACACAGCAGTGCAGTACCCAGGAACTGACACAGGCAGAGCTGACTGACCTTTTCTTAGCTAAGAAATGTTTTATAGATTCAGCCAAATCAAGGGGTTGGGATAGTGTTGATGCTGGGAGTGTGGGATGCCACCTTAATAGCAAATAATCCTATTAGAACTTTCCTAAGTGCCTCATCTCACTTGAGATGTACTTTCTCTAGGTAAAAGCAAGAAGTCTGCTTAAATGCTGCACTTGCCTTGAGAAAGCATTTTGAGTCTATTCCATGTGCTTTTCAAACAGGAATCAACCCTTCACTTGGTGCTGAGACTTCGTGGTGGTGCTAAGAAAAGGAAGAAGAAGTCTTACACCACTCCCAAGAAGAACAAGCATAAGAGAAAGAAGGTTAAGCTTGCAGTGCTCAAGTACTACAAGGTAGGCAGAACTAACTGGAGAAGCTTGATGGAAACTCAGCTCTCAGCAGGGAGGATGTAGAGCCTGTAATTGGTCTGCACAGAGCCTGGTGCATTTAATATTTAAACTAATTCAATTTGCAAATACCCCATGTGTTAAATAAAAGACACAGGATCTGTTGCAGTTGGGGACTTCTGACATGTGGCTCAAGAAGTTTGATGTAGCTACTGTTACAAAAATTATTATGGCAGTGGGACATACTCAGGATTATTTTTGTTGCTAAAAGGTGGAGAGTGTGTGTGAGGCATTGCCTGTTTGTCCTTGCCAGGTGGATGAGAACGGCAAGATCAGCCGCCTGCGCCGGGAGTGCCCCTCGGAGGAGTGTGGGGCTGGAGTCTTCATGGCCAGTCACTTCGACAGACACTACTGTGGCAAGTGCTGTCTGACATACTGCTTCAATAAGCCAGAAGACAAGTAAATGTGTGAGACAATAAAAATCTGAGCTTCTCTACGGTTTAAGGATTTATTTTTGTGGCGCTGTGTTTTCGTCTCTGCTGAGCACGGAGTAAAATCTGTGGACCTTTGGGTGCTGCCTGCTGGCTAGGGTGAAATACTTGGTATAAAACGGAAGCAGCAACTTGATTCAAAGAATACTGGGTACCAGTTATAAAAGGAAAAATGAAACAACATCTGAGCTAACCTTAGAAGTGGTCTCTTAACATGAGACAGTTGTGATCTGGAAAAACAGGAAATTCAGAGGTCCAGAGTCAGGTCTGCAAGTGCATCAGTGCTAGAGAATGGGGTAAACACACTGAAATACTGCACAGCAGCACTGGGAGGGGAGGGAGGAGGTAGCTCAGTGGTTTTGGATCCAAGAGATTGTCAGCAAAAGTATTTTACCATGATGGTTTTACCCACTTGAAGTGCTTGTAGTTGCTCTGGTGGTTTATCCCACGTTCCACTGAGGGAAGCTGGTTGCTTTGACATGATAGAAAAGCAGAACATTTCAGATAGAAAATATATCTGAAGTGCTCTGATGTAAAGAACAGCTCCTGTTCATCTCTGGAAGTTCATTTAATGTTAAGAGTTAAAGGCCAGCCAGGAATATAATCTATGTCCTTTAGTGTTCATGTGTTAAAGTGTCTTTAAAATCCCGGGTCCCAGGAAGTTGTCTGTTTAACTTCTTTTTCTTCATAACAGATAATTTCATCTCCAATATTGAATTCCAGATTTTTGTCCAGACTCAATCCACAATCCATTCCCGTTTTTATTACCTGAACATCATCTTTATGGTGCTTCAGTGATGATAAACATCCTACAAAGAGAAATTCCATGAAAGAGAGGCCACCACCAGCAGAGCAGAGAAGTGGTTTGGTTTGCCCTTCTTGCAGAATTCATGTTTCAATTTGTGGCTATGCCAGGGAAGCAGGGAAGTGTAGGGATGGGGCTCCTGTGGTTAATGGAAGTCAGACACCAGCTCGTTCTGGCTGGTAAATCCTGTGATGCTCCTACTTCCCTACCACAGTGGGTGGTTGGAAAAAGGTCTGGGAACAGGACAGTGGCATTCGGTGGTTTTCCTCTCCATCCTGGACAGAATTTAGGATTTCTCTAGGATCCTTTGTACTAACTTCCCAGGGAACCAGCAATGTCTAAAAATACTAAACACAAATCCATGTTTGGTGGCGATTCCACTCACCTTTCCAAATTACATCCCTGTTACGGATTAGCTTAAACTTCATTTTTCTGTCCAGCAGCCCCTTGTGCACTCTGCATCCAGCCACTGGAATTTTGTTTTTTCCTACTGTGACAGAGAAGGTGTCAAGAACAGAAGCTTCCCCTAAAAGAAAAAAGTCCATAGGAATAAAAAACTGGCATGAGTTAGAAGCAGGCTGCATTTTTTTACTTGCCATGCTTTTAACAAACTATAGAAGTATAAAATAGTTGATACAAGAGGAACACTTCTGTGGAGAATAAACTTCAGGCCACATTCTGAGGCAAAAATGTATCAGTCAAGGAAAACTCACCTATTGTAGTCTCCACCACAGCTGGGGGCAGCTTGCTGTTCAGCTCCTCCTTCAAGTCTTCTACGAGTTTGTAGATGATGTTGTGAAGTTTAATTTTTATTCCCTTTTTATCAGCCAGCTTTTTGATACTTTCATTGGCTTTCACGCTGAATCCAAATATTACACCTGGTAAATGAAACAACTGTCAAGTGATGACTACAAGAGGTGAGTCTTAGAACAGTTAAAGTGAAATTTTGCAGCACAGGGTACATTTTATTCCTGCTTCTCTTTTAAGGGGACACCCATTAGCCTCTCCCACAAGGGCACATGGACTGCTACAACCCTCCTACCGAAATAAATGGCCCAAAAAAGCCCCCAGAAGGTCCCTGATGACAGAGCTGGAGGTATCAAAGCAGAAAATATAACACACACAGCTCATGTAAAGGACACAGATCTCTCTTTTTTGGGCTGGAAAATCAACTTGGCTGTCCAAATAAAGCTGGAAGTGAATTGTAAATGGCAGGTGCAGTGACCTCACCCTCTGCAGCAGTGAGAATTACGGGGTATGAACAGCAACAACTGACTCAGTCCTAGATCCAGCTGCCTCCCTGAGCAAAAGGAAATGATTTTCTAACCTGCTTTTCCAGCTTTGCCCTGTGTGAGCATCATAAAGCAGCCCAGATGAAGAGCCAGATTTTAACCTTAACAAGAGCATTTCTGGCAACAGCTTTTCCAGAGTCCTTCCATTAACATGAGACTTCCAGGCTCCCCTCCTGCACCAGTCTGAGGCTCAAGGAAACATTTTTAAGATTCACATAAATTTACCTTATTGATGCTGCTAATTTTTAGTGAGAAAACAAAAGCTGACTGAGGCCTACCCATTTCAGTAAGTCAGTCATTCCAAAATTGTAAAATGATTTTTTAACACACACCATTAAACGCTTCAGCAAGACTGATATCATTTTCACTGATATCTCCCATTCCAAAGTAGACAATATCCAGTTTACATTCATCCTCACAATCGTAGCTGTCCAGAATGCTCAGGATAGCTTCAACAGATCCATCCACATCACCTGCAGGGATAAATGGAAGTACTGCTGACTTATACAAAGTCAAAGACACAGAAATACAACTCATGTCAACTCCACACTGTGCAACAGAAAGTCTCTTGACATCTGTCACTCTTACTATATTTTCAGTAATATGTTAAAATTCATCCTAAAAGTCTGTTAATTCCAAAAATAAACTGGATAAATGCAGTAGGGCCAGAGGCTCTACATCTGCTGTCACTGTCAGGTCAAGTTTGCAGGTTTTCAACTACAGTCACTGCTTGAGTATCACTAAATGAGATTAAACCAAGTTCCTCCTGTCCCACTTTAATACATAATTGTTCTCCATTTTGCTGATGCAAAATGCTTAGAGCTTGTATTTTTTATTATTACAGTTTTATATGTGAATATATATATTATATATATTTATATAGGGGTTTATATGTCTGGATTTTACTCAGGAGTTCCTGGGTGAGTTGGACATGTTAAGTTTTCTTGTTGCTCTGGCCCTGCTGGAAGCACATCCTTCTGCTGGATGTTTTCTCATGCCCCTACTCTTAGGAGAGCAGTTCAACACTCAGTTTTACACTGATTAAACTTTTGGTAACAGAAACTATTAAATTTCGAGCTCTGTTTCAGACTGAGCATTTGAGAAGCACAGAACCAAAGGAGCAGCAAACAGACAGGGACAGCACCTTTAACTATCAATGACAGTGTGTTTTCATCCAGCTCTGTTCTCTCCTTAGGCCTTAAGAACATCACATGCTTATTGGCCTTGTACAGCACTGCCTTCCTCTGTCTCCAGGTCAGGTGGGCCAGCTTTTGCTGCTTCTCCTCATATTCCAACCTGTGTTCCTTTTGCTTTGCTTCAATAACTTCCAGGTCCTTCTTCATCTTCTCCTGTTGTTCAACATAGGTCCTCCAAGCCACAACTTCCTGCGCCCTTTGCTGGGCAGAAGACAGAAACATTACCTTTGAAGCACTGCATCAGAACACTCTGCAATAATGCAATTTCATCCTTTTGCATCTTCTCTACAGGCCCACTCATTTTTCTTCACTTTTAACCACAGGTTTTGCTGCACAGATGGCAGAGAATGAGACAAGAGCTCTTCCTCCCTAAGCTACCACATGACTCAAGGCCTATTTTTATGGGATCTCTGCATTGCAGAAGAGAATTTATTGTTCATTCTTTCATGTGGTGTTTTTCCAGCTCTCACAACACCTATTTCAAGCTATATTTTATGCATTTTCTTTTTGTCATACAAGAGTTATCTCTTCCTCATATTAAAACACTGATCTCCTGAAAGTACTGGATTGTTCCAGTGGAGATGAAGACACTCCAGCAGATGAAAGGTGGAAAAGAAAGAGGCAAAATGCAAACCCTCATTCCTCTTCTAGAACATCTAGCTCAGGTCCCTTAATCCCCATGCTCGACCTTTCATAGGATTATCCAGGTGATTTAAAGCTCTCACTTATTTTGTTACTCAGCTCCTTCCCATGCACCTTCCTGCAGTGTGAACTTTCCAATGAACAGTTCTTTCTGTACCTCAGACTCTACTTCAAGGATTTCATCTCCTGCTGAAGGGGATTCCTTCCAGCCCATGATTTCCACAGGGATGCCTGGTGAGGCTGCATCCACAGCTTTGCCATTCTCATCGAACAGGAAACGCACTTTTGCCCAGGTCTTCCCTGCAACCAGAACACAGCCTTTCCTCAGAGTTCCTCTCTGGATGATGGCTGTGGTGAGTGGACTAGTGAAGAGCAGAGGAGAAAAATAACAGACAAAATTCAAGTGATGTTTCTCCCTGTCTTCACAGTCAGTGTAGGCACAACACAACCAGAACTGATTTGTGATCCATCACAGGCAGAACGTTCCTGTGATGATTTACTGGAGCGCTCACTAAATTTTCATGTGAGTTAAAAAATGCCAAAGTCTGTACTGTACTCTTCATTTCTGCAGATCAATCCAAAATTTGGTATTTGTGAACCCAGCAACAGGATGATTTTACACATTAAGTGAAGCCCCAGTAAAAAAACCTAATCCCAAACAACAAATCCCAACAACTTTCTAGAATTCAGTTCATTTTTAAAGAGGGCAGAACACACCTTGTTCACACAGAACCTCCAAATGGACTAAGATACTTAAGAGTAGAATGTCCTGTTACACAAAACCAAGAATTTTGTATGTATTGACTGTAAACTTCATCATTCCTACTTTTTTAATGACATTTAAAAAACCACATCAGTTCTACCATTTTAAACTATTTCCTGTTAGAGGATTTCATTTCAGGGCTATGATGAATTTTGCCCCATCGGTTTGTATCCCTTGTGTTGCAGAGTAGTATCTCAAGGCTTTATATACAAACACTGCAGAGAAAGTGTTCCAGCTTTATTTCCCGAGGCACAGCCCCCTGAGCAGTGTGTCTGTGCTGTTACAAAGTGCTTCACTGAAGCTGCAGAGGTGGCAGCTCACTCACCCTTTCCCTTTGTCCTTCCGGGACTCAATGACAGTTCCCTCCACCAGCCCCGTGGCATCTGCCTTCAGTTCCAGCATCTCTGCCAGAGTAACAGTTGCCTCTGCCAAAACCATCAGGTTTTCCCCCTGCAGAAAACCACACAAAATAAAGGAAGTGCCCAATCAAAGTGAGATCAGAAGCTGAACCCTTAGTGCCAAATTCCCCTGCTGAAATGTGGTGACATTTAACACCGAGGCAAGGCTTCAGGATATCAGAGACAAATCTGTTGGGCTGAATTATCGGAAGAAAAATGAAATATTATTGCTTGCTGGAAGTCTGAGCCTCAAAATACATTTCAGTGTGTTTCAAATAATTCAAAAAATTCCAGTAAGTCTGAGCCAGTAGCACTGAGCTCATGGCAACATATCAAATACCAGGAAGAGAAGCATTTTATTCTCCAGCTGCCAAATAAAAATGCATCTCTCTGTACATATTAGGCACCCATGAACACCATCATTTTTTCTGCCACAATCTTACCTTGAGTGCAGAAATATTTACAGCCTGAACGTCACCTCCAAACTCTTCACAGACCACATCGTAAGCCAGCAATTCCTTCTTTACTCTTTCAGGATCAGCTTCAGGTTTGTCACATTTATTAATGGCGAGGATAAGAGGAACTAAAAAGAGAACACATGAACTCAGCACCAACCAAACCCAAACCTGCTGCTACCACCACAGCTGCTAGAAAAGGTTAGAGTGAGTTATGGCCCCTTCCCTGAGCAGCCATCGAGATCTGAGCTACCCAGGAGGAAGCTGAAGGAGTTATCCATGTAGGGAAGGGAAAAAAACCCCAAACAATGAACCCCTGTCTCGCTAAATATTTGTATTTTAGGAACTTTATGTATTACTGCAGCATTCAGTATATTTTCCAACATCTCAGGGGACGATGAACGGGACTGGGACAGTTACTTCCCAAGTTGTGTGGATTCCAGTCCAAGGAGGTTTATTTGAGAGGTAAAAGCAAGGTTCCCAGAGCACCCCACACTGTACCTCCTGCGTTTTTGGCGTGCTGAATGGACTCTATGGTTTGCTGCATCACTCCATCTTCTGCTGCCACCACCAGAATCACGATGTCAGTGACGTTGGTGCCTCTCGCCCGCATGGCTGAAAAGGCTGCATGGCCAGGAGTGTCAAGGAAAGTTATCTTTTCCCCAGAAGGCATGTGCACTGTGAACAAATGGTACAGCTCAGAATCAGCATTTCACCCAGCTTTACTGATGTATTGCAGATCAAGCATCACCCCTTTGAGAGCATTTTAATAGTAACTAAACATTGTTACTAAAACAATGTTTTAGGCAGTCAGGCAATTGTTGGCATGGAGATCATAGATGGTGTTAAAGCCTCAGGAAATAGAAAGCGTCTTGGGATCCTCCATAATCCAAAAGAGTCTAATTTCAACTGTGCAGACAATTCACTTTGAAGTTCCATCAACATAGCTATGACAGGTACAAGCAACAGACATTTCATGTTATGGTTTCCTTTTTCACCATTTATGTGGCAACTATTTTTGCCCAACTGGCAGCAAGTCAGCCTGCTGTGTGAGATGGGAATTGTGCTACACCTGAGCACATGGATCATACCAAGAAAAGCCCCAATGTGCTGTGTGATGCCTCCTGCTTCCATCGATGCCACCTGGGTTTTCCTCAGGCTGTCCAGTAAGGTTGTTTTCCCATGGTCAACATGTCCCAGGATGGTGACAACTGGGGGCCGTGGGGTCAGTACTGCTGGGTCTGCAGGAGGTCTGTAATTACAGCAAAAATGGGGGCTGTAAATGCCAAAAAAAAGTCTCTAAGCCATGCCCAGGATGGCTGAGAAGAGCCATCTACCAGCACTTGGTGCTGCGTAGTCGAGCACCTCCCCAAACACCTGCAGAAAGAAATACAACTAAAAGAGCCAGAAAGAACAGCTCACAACTTGCCTCTTCACAGCATCTGTGTTTTTTCTTTCCTTTTCCTCTTTCAGTTTTGCTGATTTATACTTCATTCCTGATTTTTGAACAATCATCTTGATGTGGTCTTCACGTAAGATGGAATCTGGTTCTACTGAATCAAGATTAATGTCTGTGTACAGCAGCGCTTCATAAATATGATCTGTAGAAAAACATAAGCACATTTAACAACTACATCCACAAAAACATGTGGGACAAAAAAACCCCAACCTACTACATCAAACTTTCTCATTATTTTCTTTGTGCTGATAAGTATTATGCACAAAGGAATTTTCCTTTAGTTAGATTAATCTAAAAGTTGCTATCAATCTACATACTTGCAGAGAAGAACTTTTTGCAGATTTATGGAAAATTACTACTCTGTTAGCTGCTACAATCTTATTTTTCACTCAGACATTCATAGCTTACTTTTCCACTAACTCCAAAAAAGAAAACAGCTGAAACTCATCTATAGCAAACAGTAAAGGAGGGATTCAAGGAAGAAGGGAATTTGATGTATCTGATCATATGCTCCTTTCTTTGGTTGTAGAAACACAGAATGTATTACAGTGGTCAAAAATTGTTACAGGGAGCACTCCCAGACAAGTCTTGCCCGCTCCCAGTTAATCAAATGACTGTTCTAATGAAACACAAATTGCTCCTGAACCCCAAATTCCTACTCCTACTCTGCATTTTGGGCTGAAGTTCTTTAGCCACGAGTTCTTAACTCACAGGGTTCCAGCTCTTACAAACCAGGGTGCAATGTTTCCTTCCCAGGGTTCTCCATCCTGGGAACCACAGCCACAAGGAGCAGCCTGCATGGATCTGAGGCCTTCCTGCTGGAGGTGCCAGACACACTTGGCTTCTTCACATTTAAATGTCTGCCCTGGTCATTTGGACAACTCCTTTTCTCTTTAGTCTCCCAACATTTCCTTTGGGATGGGTACAACCTCGATTCCCAAGGGACGGATCAAAAACCACTAACTAAGGCCACTGAAGACACCTTTGCCTTTCCCACTGGTGGAAAGGGTGTGACAGATTTTGCTGTTTCAGATCCCAGAGCAGGCTCTCACCTATGTCTTTGCCCATAGCTTGTGCCAGTTCCTCCACAGTCATCTTCTGCCTTATCTCCACTTCACCTCTCATCTGGGGAATCTTCTTTTTCTTCTTTTTTGTCTCCTACATGGTATTAGACACATATATGGAAATATTTAAACTAAGAAATAACAAAAACAATATTAAAAAGACAATAGGCTCAAGTCATATGAGGTAAACACATCTTCTTTATTACAATACCAATTAATCACAATAAATGAATGGGTTAACATATCATAATGAAATTTTAAATGTATAGCAATACCCTTAGTCTTTTTGCATTTTTAATTTTTCAGAACAAAGACAAAAATCAGTAAGACCATTTCCATTTTTGTTTGTAATAATTTCCTCCAGTGCCAGCAAAAATTCATGATGCTACTGGTCTGAGTCAGTATTTGAGAGGGCATGGCAATAAAATCATACATTAAGTACATTTTGTCTTGTAGATTTACATCAACTTCTCTACATTCACAAATAAAGCGCCCTTTTTTATTTAAATTAAAATGTTCAAACTGAGCTCTTGTACTTTCCACACAAACCCAGGGATTACTGGATGTCTTTAATTACCTCCTTTGTGGCTAGATGTCTGCACTGTGATAAGGCAGCACTGACTGATCTGTGTTTTTGCCAGAGCTGTGGCTGCAGAAGGAGGGACCCCACGGGATGTGCAGACAACTGCACAGGCTTCCATCGTGCTCCACAAACTTTCCTGGAGGACAGGGCACACAGCTGCCGGCAGGCACCACGGAGCTGCAGCACATTTTCAAACCTCAGCAGCAACCCTCGGTTCATTTCCCCACTGCAAACACAAAGCACACACTGAGATCAGCCTCGAGGCTCAGAGATCCTCAGAACAAAATGGACAACGGACAGCAGGAACACAAGGCACGAATGTTATGTTTCCAAACAGGCTTTTTAACACTGAAAAAATTATTTAGGAGCTGTTCCAGTTTTTCCATTTCCTTCTGCACGTCACCTTTCTCCACTACCCTACTGCAGACAAACAGATCTACTAAGAGCTTACAGATCTTTCATCTTTCTCCACTGATCTTTGATAAAAACTACTAATTCCCCCATTCGAGGTTCTTTGCCATTTCCTAAAAAAACCCCACATTTGCACTCCTCATGCTATACTGACAGAACTACCCAAGTGCCACCTACCTCCCTAAGCAGCAAAACACAACTGAAAAATGCCCTTTACCTGAGCATTTCAAGACAAAAGCACCACTGAAAGACCAGAGCATGGCAGTGACACCAGTGCTGTCACGCAGCCAGAGACATCCTGTGAGGCTGAGCCCTGGCTCAGCAACTAAGCTTCTGTCAGATCATCCCACATCTTGTTTTAACCATCTTAACTTTGGTTTGAGTCATTTTGTCAATTATCCTGCACAACAGGCTCCTCTCTGAGCTTCTCCTTTTGCTCAGAGCTGCCTACTCTGCACAGGCTGTCCAGGGAAGCTGTGGCTGCCCCTGGATCCCTGGAAGTATCCAGGGCCAGGTTGGACAGGGCTGGGAGCAACGTGAGACAGTGGAAGGTGTCCCTGCCATGGCAGGGGTGGAGCAGGATGGTCTTTAAGGTGCCCTCCAACCCAAACCATTCAGTGATTGTGCGATTCTGTCCTGCTCAGAGATGGCCTCTCTGTACCTTCCATGTCCCCTCTCACAGGTGTCCTTGTGTCACCTTCCCAGCTGCTCCAAAGGCAGGGAATGCTCTGGGTTCCTCTCAGAATGGCTGCGGGCCCTTTAAAACCTCCCTTGCACCCGGATACCTGCAGGAAGTGAGCACATGACAAACTAACCAACCAAACCCAGCTACTTTGGTGGCGTTTTGAACTCTACAGAGAACCTTAAAGAGGCCGAATCGGTAAAACCGAGGGAGCCGCGGAGCTGCCACAAGCCGCTGCAACACACACACACCAACAACACAAGGTCAAGGAAACACTGGAACAGCTCACAGCGGCGAAACCCACGCCAGGCTCTGCCTGCGGAAAACCCTTCCCGGCTCCCGAAGTGGGGGACGAGCCAAACCCGCTCCCGCTGCTCTCCTGCCCATCGTTCTGGCTAATTAATACCTGTCAGCTGCAGCCCGCCCTCTCCGCGGGGGCAGCGCCTTTTTCCGAGCCCCCGCGTGCCGGCCTTGACAGCCCGAAGAATGACGGAGGGAATGAGGGAGGAAAGGAGTGAGGGAATGGAGAGCAGGGGGAAAGCAAAAGACCCCGCGACCCCTCCGCGCCTCACGCCGGGCGCGCCGCTCTCCGCGCACGCGCCGCCAGGGCAGGGTGGGTGGGAGCACCGCGCAGGCGCAGCTGCGACCCTCGGGCTGCCCGGGCGGGGGCGGAGCCTCGCCTCACGGGAGGCGGGAAACCCCCTCAGGGGAGGCGGGACATGGAGCCCCTCATAAATCCCCTCAGGGGAGGCGGGACACGGAGCCCTGATGGTAGATGATGATAGATGGATAGATAAACAGATATTTTTAAAAATTCGTTTCAAAACCCTAGAATGGGGATAAACTCAGAAAATCTGTCCCCTGAGGAGCCCCTCACGGGAGGCGGGAAATCCCCTCAGGGGAGGCGGGACATGGAGCCCCTGATAAATCCCCTCAGGGGAGGCGGGACATGGAGCCCCTGATAAATCCCCTCAGGGGAGGCGGGACACGGAGCCCTGAGGGTAGATGATGATAGATGGATAGATAAACAGATATTTTTAAAAATCGTTTCAAAACCCTAGAATGGGGATAAACTCAGACAATCTGTCCCCTGAAGAGCTCCTCAGGGGACACGGAGCCCCTCACGGGAGGCGGGAAATCCCCTCAGGGGAGGAGAGACACGGAGCCCCTCAGGGGACAGATTTTCTGAGTTTATATACATTATATATATACGTGTGTGTATATATATATTATATATATACATTTTTATATACATATATTTTCATATGTATATTTTTATATACATATATTTTCTGAGTTTATATACATTGAGTATTTGCTCATTTTTGATGCTGGGTGTTGGGAAAAAAAAGTTCTGAATTTCAAAGGCTGGGTATTGACACCTTGAAATGCACAGGGCCGTCGAGTGTTTCTCCACGGGTAAAATGGGGAAAATCATCTCAAAAATAGATCACAGTAAAAAAAAAATTAAAAAATCCCATTAAATATCAAAACTTGTGCAAAGTGCATTAAAAGCAGTCCTGTTCCTGCACAGGAAAGACACATTGGGAAGGAAGGGCTGGCACAGGGACACTACGAGGACAACACATCCTGGGACTGCCTGGGATTGACCTGAAAAACGTTTTATTGGAAAGATAAATTTAGCGTGAGAAACAGCCATCAGAGTTTACTGCAAATCTGCTTTTTGGGTTGATCTTCCGTTGGATGCTGCCTGGAAATCTTCCTGTGCGCTGCTGTAAGTCTCTGGGAATTAGCGTGGGATCATATTTTATCCACATGTCCCTTACCCACAGAGTCATACTGTTTTAATTTAAAGCTTTATTACAGATTGCCCGTTTTTCTGAAGGGCAAACTGAAAACAAATAATTATTGATGTCATAGGTCAGGGCAATGGTTTGGGTTGTAGGAATATCTTCCAACTATGTGGCCGTTAATGCTTGGCTTTATCCCTTAGCTGCAATTCCTGATTGTTATTGGTTGCCTTTAAAAAAATACAAATTACGCAGTTTTTGGTTTTAGGGTGTATCGTGTATTTTGATTTTCTTTTAAGCTTTGAATTTTTCTCAGCTTTCTTATCTAGCAGCGTTTTCAGCAAAACTGTATGTAAGGAGCACGTTAGAACCTGAAATTACAGAGAGGGCATGTACAAAAAATTTAAAAGGTTAACTTAATCCGAGACGAAACAACATTTGAACCAAATACAGTTCACACCGGATGCGTGTCGAAGCAACGCGTTAATGTCACTAGTCGAGAAGGAAATTGCTTTAAAGGACGTGGAATGTGTTGAACTGTGCGGGAGGGGAGGCTCAGGTGGGATGGAGATATGTTTTATACTCTCGTCTGAACCGTGGGCGGTTGCTCCTCAGCGAAAAGGAGCGCAAATGGAATCAATGGAGCCGCTCCTGGAGGCAGGACGCGGCCCGGGGCGGGCCCGGCAGGGGCGGGGCGGGACGGGAGGAGATGGCGGCGGAGCTGCGGGAGGCGCTGGAGCGGCGGCTGCGGGACCTGGGCATCGCCACCGTCACCGCCGAGCACCCGCAGGTACGGCAGCCGCGCCCCCAGCCTCCGGAAAACCCGGGAACGAACCCCTGCCTGCCCCCGGGGCGCAGCGGGATCGGGCCCTGCGCGTGGGGCTTTAGCACAAGTATCGATGTGGAAGTTCCTGCAGGGCCTGGCAGAATGTTCAGGGGTATTTTTTGCTCGCTTTGACTCTGCCTCCAGATCCATCCCCTTTTCCTCGGTAGTCTGAGGAGCGGCCCACCCACTTCTTTTCCCTGAAGGCGCCATCCAAGATGCTTTCCCAACTTTTACTCGCTCCCAGTTACCAGCCACGTCATTGCAGTGTGTGGAGTCGCGAACGGGAGCGCTGCCGGCACTGCCTTTAAAGAGAGACATTGCTGTACGCACGAGACAGAAACGATTCTGAAAGTGTGCCGGAGCAGTTCGTCACAATTTATTCGTGTTCTGTTAAAATTCCTTCATAAAAGGGTACAGCTTTTAGGCCGAGTAGAACATTCAGTATTTTCTAAATATTTAACAAAAGATACCTGCTGGTACACGACTGGGAGTCTAATGGGATACAGAGTCTGACACCGCACTGGTGCTGTTTTCCAGGTGTTCACTGTTGAAGAAATGATGCCCCACGTCCAACACATGAAAGGAGGTCACAGTAAAAACCTGTTTCTTAAAGACAAAAAGAAGAAAGGGTTCTGGCTGGTGAGCGTCCTGCACAACAGGCAGGTCAACTTAAACGAACTTGGTAAAAAACTGGGCCTTGGAAGTGGAAACCTAAGATTTGCCGATGAAAATGCCATGCTGGAAAAGCTCAAAGTGGGCCAGGGCTGTGTCACGCCGCTCGCCCTCTTCTGTGACCAGGGAGATGTGAGGCTGGTGCTGGACGCTGCCTTGCTCGAAGGGGGCCACGAAAAGGTGTATTTTCATCCAATGACAAATTCTGCAACCATGGGCTTAAGCCCTGACGACTTGCTGACGTTTGTGAGGTCAACAGGCCACGATCCCATCATTGTACACTTTGATGAAGACACTCAATAGAGCAAGTTCACTTTTCTACTACTACTCGTAGATTTTGTAGAGCAAAACTGGTGGAAAATCTCATTACAAATAAAACTTGAAAAAAAATGGCTTACTCCTTTCTCATTTGTATCAATTATTTATGTTGTATAATCTGGTGAGAAAAAATACTGCCTTTGAGTTACTAGAAGTTTAACAGTGTTCTTAAAAAGACATCTTACAATCTACCACTAAGTAGCTAGTAAGCAGAAAAGGCATTATTTAAATACTGTTATAGTATTTATCAGTAAATGGATAAAACTGGAATTTTCCGGGTGTGGGACTGGCCTTGAAGGTTTAAACTTGACATCACTAGGAAAGAACAAATTCAAGATGTATGTAGAACATCTGTCAATACCCCTAGGACAGAGCTGCCCCCACCATGTCCCTGCACCCTACTACACATTGCTTTTATTCTTTTTACCTAAAAAAGCAACTCACCCACACTACAGAAAATGCATTTGATTGTCATTTTTCAACCTCGGTGTGCTGAAGACAGAAGCAGCAGAAGCTCCACCAAGTCCAGTTAACACCCCATGGCAACAAGCACCCCCCAAAAGCCAAAGGCAGGGGAGCAGCGAGTGAGGGATGGGATCTGAAGGTGATGGAGGTAAAGGCTTTTGGATGCAGCCTAAGGAGCACTCACGTACAAATGATGCCTCCAGGGCAAGAGCAGCAGTGCAGGCTGGGGTGAACTGAAACCAAAACTACAGGAGCGTCAATTAAAAACACGTAGAAGGATTTGTGGTCTTGAGTCAATGAACAATTACTATTAGTTATGAAAAAACATCACCTAGGGCAAGGCAAGTTCCTTCACCCCAGCCTTACCAGTTTCCATCATTTTGGAAGGATATGGCACCTGTTCTCAGAGCTCTTAGTGACAGAACACTTCACCATCCAGCAGTTTGGGTTCTCCATCTCTGACAGACACCAACCAACCCCATCTGTCCCGGGAGTCACGTCCAGTGGGAAAGAAGTGACTAAGAATGCTGAAGCTGTAGGAGGAGTCACTAGAGAGATGTCCAAATACATGTGATTTTATAGACTGAAGGGAACATCTGGTCTTTGGGAATACTGGGTTGATGAATGAGCTCTGGATTGACAAATGCACCACTAAATTAGCTCCATGTTAAGATACATTAGCATGTGTCTTTAAAAGTAAAATTCATCTTGCTCTCTCTCTGCCATTCACTCTCCCTCCCCCTTCACGTTTTTTCATTGTGGTACCCTAAAATCCCTTATCACTTTAAAAAAAAGAATATTAGATTTGACTTGTCATAGTTTTTAAATACAGAATGTTTTAAATGTGACAAATTGTTTGAAGGATGTGCAGAATCCTGGAATCTGCACTGCCTGAAGTGTGCCTACCTTCATCCTCAGAAGGCATCCTGAGACTTGTCTCAGCAAAAATAACCACCAGGCTTCAAATACTACATTTGGCAAATCTAGAATTACTTCTTTTTATATTTACTTATGAAATCAATGTATTTTTTTTTAAATAATAGTATCAAAATAGTGTACAGTTAAAAGCTACCCAGCTCTACACAGATCACACAGAACAAACTACACAAGGTCCAGAAAAATTCTGCTACAGTTTTATCAGTTTCCTTCCAGAAGAAATACTCACTGCACACATCACCACGACACCAATACCCTTCCAGTAACATCAGTTTCCAGAAAAAGTGTGTATAAATATACACACACAAAATAAGAATAAAAATTATTTGGTTTGGCATTTTAATAACATCATTAATAAATGTATACAATGGCAAACATTAAAAAAATCAATATGTAAAGGAAATTACAGTTTTAAATAAGAGCTTTTTAAGTTCTGTTTCACACCTAGGTACATTCCTTTAAGGCAGTTTTATTAATATCAAAGCATTATTTACATATACATCATCAGCTACCCCTAAAAATCACACATGAGCTCCTCTGTTAGGCTGCATCATGTCCTGGACAAAGTTTAGAAATAATAATAATAATAATCATAATCATACGTGTTGGGAATGTTACTAAATCCTCAGAGACTAACGGAAAAGTAAATAAAACACAGACATTATATGGCATGAGAACCTCCTTCGTAACCTGGAAGTGGCAGTGATGTGTTTGGGATTCCTGGGCTACAAAGGGAGGTGTGTGTGCTCCTGTGTGCACAGTCCCACAGCTGCCGTGTGCTTCCCTGCCACTGGGACTATCAGGGACTCTGAAGCTGCTCCCAACTTACATTTGCTTTTTTACTTTAAGTGCACAGACTGGGAAGATTAAGGAAGGAAGAAGAGGGGAATCAGCAGAGCACAGAGAGCCACCATGAACATCTCTGCAAAGCCAAGTGGAGGAGCGGAGAAGAGCTGAGCTGGTGAGTGAACGGGAGGGGCTCCCTGTGTGATGGAAATGACACATGGAGGGGTGGGCAGTGAGGGCAGTCAGCCGTGCCCAGCAGTGCTCCACACGTGGGGCTGTGTGCCAGAGTGGGGACAGGGACAGTGTCCCCAGACACTGCCACCCGCTGGGATCCTGGCAGCACGGGCAGCATTTGGCACTGCAGTTTCAATCTCTTCGTTCAAGCCATGCATTTTTCTGTAACAGTAAAATGGTTCTGGCTGGGGGGTTTGAGCTGCAGCAGTCCTCTGTCAGCAGAGACAAGGAGAACCCAGGCACAGGCCCTGAAATGAGCTTGAACATGCCATCATTTAGAGTTAAGAGAGATTTTCCTCATCTTTATGGCCTTTGAATTGTCTGTCATACCCGCTATACCCTTAGTATAGATCTTTTAGCCCATTCTGTCATCAAAACTTTCCCAGAAGAAACTCATTTATAAGAAAACAAACAGAAAATATCTCCTTCTAAAAGCTTACTGAGCATGCCTCTTTTTTGCCCTTCTGGACAAGATTTCATGCTTTTGAATCCATTGAACTGCCTTCAGCAGTGGGGCTTGCCTCCACTGAGGAAGCTGCAGGGGACATTATGCACCTGCCTGTTGGACACCTGGAGGAATGGACACAGGGAATTCAACCCTTTACATGAGGAATAGGAATGTGTTTACTGGCTTTAATAAAATAGAACAACTCGTTTTGGGTCTCAGTTCCTGTCCACTTCCTCTGAGCTCACTGCAAATCTTTCCAGACAAATATATGCAACCACCAAATGTACCAATAACATTTGTTGACTTTAATATAAATCAATAATGAACAAAATGTATCTAGTAAAAGATAACCTTTAAGGGAACTGATTGTAAAATGCCTATGATATTATTTACATTTCTTTTTGCCATCAAGAAACCTCCTAAGCCACAATCAGCTCATGTCAAAAGACAAACAGTAAAAAAAAAAAAAAAATTAGTCAATACACAAACATTGTAAGACAGTCTTATCCTGGAAATGGCATTTGTGGAAAACAGCCTTATATTAAAATAAAAGTTATAGAAAAACCATACCCGACAATTTCCTGTCAGAAACATCTGAACATACATATGCAGAGTAACTCGGGAATGTGAAAAACACAAAGGACAAACAATGTCTCTATAATACCATTATCCCATGACTCCCACTTCTGTTAGTTACCGAGCTTTTCCATGGAGGTAAACAAATTTTTCTCTTGCAGTATGCAACAAAAATCAGCATAAACTTTCTTAAGAGCAATTTCATGCAGATTATGCTAACCAAATAAGGCAGTGAAGTGCCAGTAGCTGTGAGGTTTTTGTATCTGTATATACAGTCCATTTCAACAAAATTCTACAGCATTTCCTTCAGATTTACAGACGTAAATAGAAACTGCCAGTTATGGGGGTTTTTGGCTAATTATTAGCAGAAGCTTAAGCAAATCAGTGGCTAATTTCAAAAAACAGAAGATGAAAGAAGTTTTGTTTTGTTTTTTTTTCCCTGGAGTAATTCTTGAGACCTTAAAATCCTTGGTCCTTAGGGAGATGAGAACTGTCCTTTATTCAGTAGATCTTAACAGTGCAATGTGCAATAATTCCTAAGACCATCTACACATTTTCGGCAGTAGACTCCAGTAGAGCTCCTTGATTCAAGGAAGGAAGGAAGGTAGGTAGGTTTTTATTTCTTGCCTGCTCTAGTCACGAAGAATGTACAAAATTCCCTTAATTTTTATTAATGATTCCTACAGTCGCTGTCTTGTTACTTCAGATATAAAGGCTTCACACTGAGATACTGAAGGACACTTTTCTCTCTGTGTTCAGTCGAAAGGCAGAAAGAGAAAAGAATGTAAGAAAAAGCTTCAGGTGTAGAGGCACAACACACAGAGTTCAGTCACTAACAGCACTAACAGCATGCACCAAAGGGGCTCAGGGAAGTCGAGAGGAGGACAGAACACCAAAACCAAGCTTTATAAAAAAAGGCAGATTTCTGTGGGGTACTGAATACTCTGAGTTTTGTTCAACGATTCTTTCAGATTTACCTGTCCCTGTCTAAAAACTGCCTTCAGTATTATTTCTTAGTGGGATTTCTCTGAACTTTTCTTCTTCAGGAGATTGGAAAAATACAAGTCAATGTCATTTTTACAGGCAAAAGGCTAAGGGGACGAGGTTCCCTGCCTCTGGAAGAAGCTCTGGAGAGCCACCAGCCCCGGCCTAACGAGTGAGCGCGAGAGAAGCCAGGTAAGCAAGCAGGATTTACATCTGGTTAATGCAATGTGCTCTGGGGCTGGGGTGGAATGCTGTTAGTTTGTTGTAAATGAAATTCATCTCATTTACAGGTTGGGCAGGAAACTCACCACTTGGCCCACAGCTCAGGTAGTGGGGAATAGAATTAGGAGCTTTGTTGCTCCCTAGACCTGCTTTTTGAATTTCTGCTTTCTGGGATAGCTTCCACATCTGCAGAGAAAAGCATTTCAGGTTATTCATTGTGTTTATCAGGACATGAAAAAAACCCCTCATGCATTAAAACACATTCTACTCATCAGGAGAGCAAAAGGATATATAAACACTTTCTGGTTGTTTTCAAGAGGAAAGGACAGAGGAGAGGGACAGAAGAAACTCACTGCAAGTGCCTGCTCAGCTACACTCACTGACATTCATCTCGGCATTTAGAACAGCCAGGCGTTATTCCTAAAGCCACACTCAGATATATGTCACCTTTAGCTACACCAACCCTACGTTTCTGCATGTATGGAAAGAAAAAGTAATAAAGAGGTGCAATCACAGCTGACTGACCCTAGCAGAGAACTTCCTTCTTTGTATTTTGACCTGCTGCACACCGACAGAAACGTTCACATTCAGTTCTACATACCACAAAACTCTCTTTGCATGCAACAGCTTGAACATGCAAAATGCAGCATCTGACTTCACCAGTCACTGAAAGCAAAGCATCAAGCAAACCCTGAGGCAGGCAAACCTCAGCTGTGAGCAAACGGCTGAGCCTGAACAACAAAACCTTCCCGGGCAGCAGCCACGGATTTCATGTTCATCAGTACCATGCAAAGTCCCAACTTAGCACTGCCCAAGACAGCAGGGACCAAGGAATGAGCAAGGGCTCCATGTGTTTCACAGCCTGCCATGCACATGGCTGAGGAGCAGCAGGGATTGGGAATGAAAAGAATTCCATTGACTCTTCCACTATTTGAACATAGATAGACATACACGAACTTCTTTTTAAAGACCAAAAGGTAGAGAAAAAACCTGATCCTTCTGACCATGACAACATTTTTTCTTTCTTTCACATGTAACACATAAATGTTGGTCATTATTCAGAGCCACTGAACGCTCTTCTTGCAGAACACTTCTGCTGCTGCTGAACTCGGTGGAACAAAACAAGTTATTCTCCTCAGAACTGAAATGCAATTCATTGCAAATTTATAAACCAATGCAGAGTGGCTCGAGCTGGACAAGGTTGGTCTCCAACTCCAGCAGATCAGAGACACTGGTGCTCCAGGACACTCCTGCCTGGTTATTCCAAAGCCCTTGGGGTTAAAGAGGGAAGCTGGGGACAATACTGGAAGTTTTTGTAGGTGTGACTGTCTAAGGACCTCAACAAGAGGAGGAGGCAACAGCACACCCAAGACTTCTGCAACCAGAGTTGATCTAAAGCAGCTACACACCTTGTTCTGAGCAGTGTCTCTGCAGGGAACAGGTAAGAAAAACCAGACCCTAGCAGCACAGGGTGAGTTTGTACTAAGTGCTCTCAGAGCTATAATTCCCTAAAAGTAACTTGCAAAATGCCTTGTGCACACATTGCTTGGGATACTGGCGCTCCTCACCTCCCACCTAATCCCAACACAGCTACAGGCAAACTGGAGGGAAGTCAAATGGTGTGACCCAAGACCAGAACACTGATCTCGCTCTGTGAGAGTAAATGTGTGCAAAATTAAGATTATAAAATATGAGATTTCTCATTCTTCTGCTGCTGAGGCAGTTCCAGAGGGAACACAGCAATAACTGACCGCTTGCTGTGCCCAGCACTGGGAGAAGTGAGAGATTTATCAGCCCAGTAACAGTGAGTGGTGCAGACCTGGGGAAAGACTGTGTCACATCCTGAAACAGTCATTGTACACTCCACAGACATTCCATATGCTCCCCTCGTTCCTGAAATGCAGGACTTCCTATCCCATATAAAACAGAGTCCTTCCAGATTCCCGCATGGTGCATCTACTGCTCTTCCTTGGGGAACCATGGAATCACTGCCCCTCCCTAATTAAGCACTAAGGGATTAAAAGTTCAGCCCACACAGCAGTTTTGTGACTGCCACAAAACTGCTGGCAGAATAAATTAAATTGTAAAAATCAGAACAGGACATTATTGTTTTCAATATTTATTTTCAACTTTAAATATTTGCCCTCTCGCTATACTGTCATTCAAATTTTTTATAGCATATTGTAGCTCCCACAACTGGCATAACCAATGTTCTCTTGCAAAGAAGTGCTCACGCCTAAAGCCTTTTGTAATTACAGCTTAAATCTGATACAATTTTAAACTCTGTTTAACTTTACCATTGCAAAGTTTCAAGCACTTGCAGAAAGAGTGGCACATTAAGTAATGACTATTCAACATTTCTCTTTAGCAGCTCATCTGGAATTTAAGGAGTTATTTGCTGTAGCATTTATATCCTCCCATAACCTTGCAAGTAACTTTGTTATTTTTCTTATTTTTAACTGTGTTAATTTAACTTTTTTCTGTTATTTTGTTACACCATTTGTTTTCTATTATACCAGTGCTACTTCCATTGAGAAGAAAAAATTAATTTCCACCATACTCAAGACAGGTTTTTATTCCTATACATCACAAGGAGTCTGTTATTTGACCCCTGATAAAACCAAACACTTCACCACAGTTGTACCCATGATGTGGAAAGACAAAGCAGACCAAAGGGAAAAGGTGGAAAAGGAAATTTTTTCATGACAAGTGCTGTGTATCACGTGACTATTTATCACCTCTTTGTAAGGATTATCATTTCTGTTTAGGATTATGAATGGTGTGCATGTTTATTGCTCAGTATGGACAGTAATTAATATTTATTGTGCAAACCAGAGGCACTGAATTATTTGGATTATTGGGCACTTGCTCCTTATGCATTTATGCCACAACATGGCATAAGTGAAAAGGGTAAGAAAGACACTGAGACCTCTCTTCTTTCCATTAGTACCTCATATTTGAAAGAAGGGGGAAAAAAAAGGCTTTTTCCCTGCAAGTAGATACTCAAGGTGTTGCAGAGAGCCCTGAGAGCACCAGTGCCAGTGCTGTCCTTGTCCCAGGAATGCTGTCCCTGCGCCGATCCGGGCATGCGCTTGCTTTAACATGCAGCAGTAACCAACAGGAAAACACCAAAATATTTCCAATGCGTGACAAACAGAAATATAGCTTGTATTATAAAGGCATGCAAAATATACACAGTGCAATTAATGTTTCATGCAGACTTTGGTGGGGTTACAATTCCACATTCAAACATGCCACAGTCCACAGCCGCCGTCCGCAGGGAACAACCACCCGCGGATCAACCAGGAATGATTCCTTCATTGCAGGGAAGTTTTCTCTGTCATCCAGTGGACACGGAGAACACCTCTATGGCACGTTAGGCTTATATAGATTTAACAACACGACTTTCTTTCATACACAGCCATACTCATACCACAGGGTCTGGTTATCTTCCGAGACCAGCAGTGGGGACTGGGCCTCGCCGGGGCCGGAGGCAGGGACAGGGTCCCTGGTCAGAGCTGCCCGCTCAGGGTCACCCTGAGCCTTCTGAGCAGCACAAGGCTCTTCCTGGCTCCAGGGCACTGACCTAAACGCCACCACGTTTGCCTGATCAGCTGCTTTGGAGGCGGATCTTGGGGGCAATCCACTGATATTGCTGACTAACTCGGTGTTGAGGGATAAAAAGGGCTGGGGCGCAGCGAAGGACCCTGCGCTGCCATTCCCAGAGCCGCTGCCTTTATCCCAGAACACGCTCGCGCTCGGCAGAGTCCTCTCCCGACAACCTGCCCTTTCCATCCTGGAAGGCTTGGGAAGCTCAGAGTTACCTCCTAAATGACGTGGTGTGAGCGAGGGAGCTGCCTCGCCCTGCGGGCCACGCTCCCCCCTGCCAGGCACACAGTGAACACAAGGAGAGGACACCCGCAGTGCCGAGTACTCACTGGAGCTGGGCGGAGCACTCCTGTCAGCCGGGGCTGCATCCACGGACACGGGCGGCCTACTGTCCTTAGACAAAAAATCATGGATGCTTGTCCTTCGGGTGGTTCCTTCTGCCGTGGAAATCACGCTGCTGGCACGAGGTAAGGTGGCGTAGGGGTTGCAGTCCCTGGATTGTCGCTGGGTCACAGTCGCTTGGATCTTTTCTTTCACGGACCTGGTCTTCCCCTGGGCGCCGGGGGTGAATTTGATTGGAGAGCTACTTAAGTAGAGATCTTCAGATTTCCGGAGGTTGGGCCTGACCAGCTGCTCTGGTTTAAGGGATCGTCCATCTGAGAAATCAACTGTGTTCCTGACACTCAGGGATCTCACGATCCCACAGCCAGCTGCTGGCTGCTTTCGGAGCCTCTCCCTCCCTGCCAGCTCCGCAGACTCAGACAAGCTTCTCATCACTTCATCTAAAAGGTTCTCTTCACTTGCAGATTTCATCTGTAAAACCAGAAAATCTTAAGTTTCTAAATTGCAATTTTTACCTTTTCTTAAGCAATTTTTGTGGACATAAATAACGAACAGTTCTACAAAGATTTGTTGGGTTTTAATTTCTCAGCTCTATGAGCGACATTAAACATTTATGATCCATACATAGGAGTTTTCTGTACAGTTTAGGTGAATAATATTAAGACCCAGTGAAGAAACACTGCACTTGTTTTCAAAATGGTACCAGAGGCAACTGGGGAAGAATTAAGCTAAAGGCATTAAGGAAATGCTCTGGCAGAGGACTGGAAAGAAACCCCTTGAATACCCTTCCAACCAGAATGGTTCTGCGAGGCTGTGAAAGGGATTCTGGGATTTGTGAACAGCAATGGACCTGGCCTGATCACTTAGGTGAGGTTTTTTATTTTTTATTGCCAGAAGACAATTGTCTAGTGCTTAAACCCCCCAAATCCTTGTCAGGGAGACCATGGGCAAGAATAATTTTAAGTATCTAAGCAAAAAAAGCAGAATTTTCTCCAGATCAGTGTCACTGCCCCAGACAGGCCCTGTTCCTCACTCCTGAGAAGACCCAGTCACAGCGACTGGCTGGCTTTATCCTACAGCACCTTTGGAGTTTGGGCAGATCTACTCAAGAACCAGGGATGCAGAACCTGGAATATCAGCAGAGATGAGGAGATTTGGGGCTTCTAAGAATCAAATCTCTGATTTACAGAAACATCCCCTTCATCTTACTCCTCTCAGATTTCATTAAGCTCCGAGGTCACTTTTAGGTTCCCAGCTCTGTTAAGAAGATGAAACTGAAGCAGACAAGAGTCTCCTCAGGGAATGAAGGCAAACATCTTCCTTCCTGTTGATGCACTGGAATCACACATCGTCCCACACAGCAGACACTGAACAGCTTTGTCAGTACAGCTTGACTTTCCTACCCAACCCAGGGACCACAGAGGCTGAAGCTGCAAAATTCCACAAAGTTCCTGCTGGTGGAACCAGGCAGTGCATCAGGACAAAGTGCTTGTGACCTCTCAGTGCAGGTGTGACCAACAGCTCCAACAAATCTGCAAGGAATTCCACTCACTGTGCCTTGCATTAATTCTGAGCCCACTGCTGGCACACTAGGTAGTGAAATACTCTTCAAACTGACCTCACTGGAGTTACTCTTGTTGCTTTCTTCCAGGAACTGCTGCAGGGTGACAACTTCACTTCCAGGGGAGCCTGTTTTGGTCTGTTTGCCACGACTCTCCAGCACCTCGGGCGTCCTGTGCTGGAGCACAGGGCTGGACCTGGTGTGTCCCTTCAGGTACTGGATGGGGCTGCTGCTGCTGCTGGACCAGGCCTCGTGCTCGTGGAGCAGGCTGAACTCCCCACTGCTGTGGCTCTGGGGCCTGCTCTGGCTGTTCACTGCACCTGCTTCGGGGGGAAGGCACGAAGTGTTTCCATTAGAAACACACCAAAAGGCTGTAAACCTGTATAACCCCACTCAAATCTGCAATGCTACCCAATTCAGTTAACATTCTTTCTATTTAAAAGACTAAAAAAAAGTCCAGCTGTCATTTTTTTACTCCATAAAACTGCACTCCCCTGACTTACCTTCTGCAGCTCCTCAAACACGGCATGATTTTTTTGGAATAAAAACTACCTTTCACTTATAATGTGAAATGTGAGGGCCTCCACCTGCACAATATTATATTCCAAGAGGCTAAAGAGATGCCTCCACTCTTGTTCAGCATCACTGAGAGGCACAGGGTAATTAAATGTTACAGGAAATGCAAAGGATTGAGTGGAAAGAAAATATTTTCTCCAACAAGAACTACTCAGGAATGCTGCTTCTCCAACAATTCCTGCTGTTACTCCTAGTTTGTTACAACTGAGACCTGAAGGAAGCACATGTATTAGATACAAAAGGTATTAGATGCAAAATAAAGTCCACAACACCACTTCATTTTATTTGTCAGTAACTATGAATTGCTTAAAAAATACCGATGGATAATCAAGTATTTCCAACTTCATGTTACTCCTAAGGAATGAAATTAAGTCTGAACAAAGATAAATTGTTTACAATGGAAATGCCTAATCCTGTAGAGGCACTGGGGCAAGGAAGACCTCAAGGAATCTTTTACAGAAGGGAGTAATCAAACAGATTATATAAAATAAACTATTAGAAATATTCAGCTAGCATTCATTCCCGAATTTCCAAACAAACAGACACCATTTAATAGATGCAAGCCATGAATATTAACTGAAGTCTCGAGCTGGCAGTGCTCTAGTCTAGTCTGTACAACAGTCTCCAGCTAAAGAAGCCATGAGATACAAAAACATATCAGGGTTCTTAATACATAAAATTTAGAGAATACTGTTAAGTCCAGGTAATACTGGATTTAAATGCTATTAAAACCAAAATATAAAGGTTTCTAGCATGAATCACATGTGCCATTTTGTGCAGTTGTACAGCACACAGCTCATAGCAGCAGTGCAGTGCAGGAGGATGCTTGAAGAGAAAAAAAAAAGAGCAACTTCTCATCTTAAAAAGCTTTTAAAGTAA
Organism: Vireo altiloquus; assembly: GCA_013396875.1. NCBI lineage: Eukaryota > Metazoa > Chordata > Aves > Passeriformes > Vireonidae > Vireo > Vireo altiloquus. Next base: position 122,435 of record VZRF01007955.1, on the reverse strand, counting down.
TTTGGGGGGGAATTCTTATCTTGTAACAATGTTATCTGGGTTAGGTTTGGTTTAAAATAGTTGGTAACCTAAAAACTAACACCATCCTTTTAATATTTATTAAAACCATAAAATACCTGTGCTCCTAATCTGGGGAATAAAGGCTGTGAAACTCCCAAGGAAGCATACGCTGGGCTGTGAAGTGGGAAGGTTTTTGTGGGGGTTTTTGAACCTCTACTGATGATCTTACAGAGCAAAGAATGGAAATGAAGCACGGATGTGAATTCACCCCAAGCATACCTTTGACTTCATGGAGTGAAGCATTGTTATTGCTATTGCTAGTGGATGTCCTGCCACTATCAAGGCTGGCTGGTCTGGAAGCTGAATGGAAAATTAGGAGACACCGTGATGAACAACATTTTAGCAGAGGACACGGCACCTTCACATTCTGCTCACAGAATGCTCAGAGGATCATGCACGACCTCCCAGGCTACACATGCCCATGGGAACAAAGTGGTTTCTTACAGATCAGAAAGCGAAGGAATTTCCAGGCGGTCCAAGAGGACACTTTGGAAAAGGGCACTACAGGAATAGCGAGGTACAGAGGAGAGGAAAAGAGAGAGAGTGTAGTTTAGAATTGAAACAAGAGTGGTCAGTGGGGAAGCAGGGCTCAGACAGGGGCATGCAGGGGCTGCTGTGCTCAGGTCACTTACAACAGATCTGACAGGGAACCCTGCACAGGGCTGCAATGCCACGGACAGGAGGAGCAAGAGCATCTGCACAGATAAAGTCCTGTACTCCTAAGCCAATACAAGGGAAATGCACTGTTAGTAGCCTCAAAAATGTTTGCTGCTTGTATTCATTGTAAATGTTTATAGCACAGTTAAAACTTCACTTCTATTAGTAGCCTCTCTTTCACTTCAAAGCTTGGCTTGAAGGAACATGTAAGGATTTTATAAACTACAGCACATGGCAAATTTGGGCTTCGCTGAACAACAAACATTGAAAACTCAGGCCAGATTTGGACTTGGTATTTTAGGACTGAAATGCTGACTTCCTTTATTTACTATTAACTCCCAATGGAAGTTAGAACATTTTCCCAGTAAGAGGGAAAATGTTTTGATCCTGTTCAGATGCACTTCACAAATACTTTCTACCAGAGATACAGAACATCTGTCTGATGTAGTAGTTAAGAGAGAAAGGAGAATCTGAAGAAATGATACAATACATTCGAGAGATATGAAAATCAGAGAGAGCATGCTCATTGCAATGATGCCATTCACTGTATTCTCACAAATTCATTAACATTCACATCATATATCCTTAATTCATTTAATTAAAGCTCACATCTTACCATGAACTCTTGATCCTGTACTAGAATCATCACTAATACCTTGTGGACTTACATCTTCAAAGGATGTAGTATCTACACACAGAGACATAAAGGAAGATGTAAAATAAAATAAAGTGGAAAGATTATTAAAATACTTATAATTGGCAAAATGGTAAAAATTAAAATATTTTTCAAAGCAATCCATTTTTACTTAGGAAACATTCTGCAGGAAAAAGCTTGAAACATTTTACAACTGCAGTTATTAAACCAGTTCATTATCTTAGCACTGCAACTCAATTATTAAGATTGCAAAACTTAAAACATAAGGAAAACCAATATTTACATAGTCACATCACGGTGCAAAAAGCTTCTACCTATACCTTTATTATTTAGCAACTGCTTGGATCTGAAGCCTGTGGAGGAGTTGACAGTGGCAAAGTTGATAGCTGTAGTAGAGAAGGCCATAGCTCCCAATTCCTTCCTCCTTTTACCCGTGGATATATCATCAGGACCCTCCAGATGCTCAGAACTACCTGTCCATTGTCCTCCTGCCAGGACCATGGACTGCACCAGGTCATTCATGGCTGGGATGCAAATGAAAGCAGATGATCAGCGAGGGCAGTGTACCCGGCCCGGTTGTTATTTGCATTGCAAAGGTCGCACAGTTCCCTAAGCGTTAAAGCAGCCGGCAGGAGCAAACCACACCCCGGGCACCGCATGCAACCGGCTCGGCCGGAGGGAGGGGCTCAGGCTCCTGCAGCCCAGGGACGTGCTCAAAACAGGCTTGTCAGGGGGTCGCCATGCGCCAGGTGCTGTTAGAGGCTCTGCCAGCTGCTTGCCATGAGAAAATGGGATGAGCGGGGACAAAACGGGCACGGGTGCTCAGACAACGGAGTGCCAGCGCTGACACGGGATCCTTGTACAGTGCAGGTTACTGCAGGCACACTGGGGTTACAGAGCGACAGAGAGAGGATCTGAAAAATACCACATCTGATGATATTCACCTTTACTTCCCCAAACTCGAGAAAACTGTCCACCCCTCATTAGAAAATAAAACGAAAACAAAAGAAATCAATGCGACATTTTGGCAATGAGAACTGATGAACACTCGCAGAGTGACAGACCACCAGAGAGCCTTGCACAATCTCCTACGCTTGCTTTAAACAAAAAAAAAAATAAATTACAGTGACTTCTTAACAAAAGGCTTACGAAAGGTGTCATTTAAAACTATTTCCATTAACACAGTGCACTGTAAATTCATATACACATGGGGCCATGTGTATATAGACATCTATGTATACAAATATATGCAGTCACACCGCACTGAATAGATTATATGCGTGTGCATGGGAACGTGTGGCTACGTGTGTGTGCACAGATATAAAGTATTCAGTGCCAAAGTTCTTTTTTTTTTAAAAAAAAAGGGGGAGGGAGGAGGGTAAAAAAGTAAAAAGAAAAAGCTCCAGCTCCTTGTGCCGTAGCAGGACTTGCACATCGCAAAAGAGGAGGAAAAATAAGAGCGCAGTCCAGGGAGAGGTTAGTGAAAAATTAGTAACGGAAGCCAGTGTAGCCATTGAGAAGAAGCTGAACTGTCATAAAGTCTTACACATGGAGCGACGGTAGAAGGCCTTCATTTTGTCTTTTTCCTTCGGTCTGTTCCTCAAAAAGGGCAGTCTTTTCAGTGCACCCACTTTTATGTCATAGCATGAGGAAAAACGGAAACAGGGAAATGAAAGAAAAAAAGGGAGAAGAACAGATGGAAGTTAAATGTTGAAACTAAGGACAGAAATGAATGTCTGAGTTTAAGCTAGGTATGCTATGCTAACAGCTATCATTCTTCCTGCTTCTTTCTGGGTGATAATGAAATATGAAAGCTACACTGGAACAGGAAAACTGCACTAGGAAAACTTCCACAGATAACTCAGAACTGCACTGAAAATGACAGTGCAGAGTGTCATACAGTTTGAAGCTCTTGAAAAAATAAATGTAACTTCTTTGCAGGTGATTATAGGAATTGACCACTATGTAATTTTTACTGCGAAAAATAACTTTTTTTTTTGAACATAAAGAAAAATGTGAAGCAAAAAAAGCTGAAAATGAAAGCAACTCTAAGTACAATTTCTAGGTTAAAATATGTTCACATCATTATTTTGGGGGGTTAATAACTTCTGTAATGCTTTGCCTGCACATCTAAGAGGACACAGTCTATTATCAGCCTTCAGTTCTTCCATTCTGTGCTCAGTAATAATGTTGGTCATCTACTGTCTCATAGAAACCTGCATAGGCCTTTTGAGCAATGTAATTTGTGGGCAGTATTTTGGTAAAAATCAATCTAAACTCAAATCAATCTGCTTCAAATGTGCAAATCTTTTAGCTGAAAAAATACCAAAGGAAAAAAAAAAACCAGCAAAAGAAAATTCAAATGTGAGTGTTGCTGTAACGTTTTGGGAGGGCCCAAGGAAAACCGAGTTAAATTCTACCAGGAGAATTACAGAGTTAAAATTACAAATAGTATTAAAAGAGGGAGGAGGGGGAAGTCACGAGTTAATCTTGTCTTGGAGTCAGGAACGCTGCATTAAGAACTGCTGACCTGCCTTGGGTAAGTTTGGGGGCTGGTGCCAGGCACAGGAGGCACCACGTAAAGACCCCAAAGGGGACACAGGATGGAGTTGCCCAAAGTGGTGATTTCTGCAGATACAGCAGCAGCTCTGCTTTATGCAGAGGGCTGGCAGACCATGCTCTGCCTGCTTTGTGTCTGCAGCCCCTTTTGGGAGGGGTGCCCTGCTCCCCCAGCCTGGCACACAGCAGTTCTGCTAACAAAGCAGTGCATATATATCATATATACCATTTACAAGTGCACATGAGCTACCCTGGCAGTGAAATATTCCATATTCCTCCCTTTCCATCAGCTCTTCCCATGTCTGCACTCACAGGAACAGGTTCACCAACCCATCTAACCAAAGAGGTCATTCTGTTCTATTTCTACTTTCTGTCATCAAGACAACACAGAAAAAAAATTCTTCTGTAACCTCTTTAATCCTTTACAGACAAAGTAACTAATCCCTCTTGTAATCCTTTTTATGGAAGATAACTGACCCCTCTTAACCAAAACCACCTTTATCTTATGAAAAAGTAACCAGAGGATGCTCAAGAACCATTTGAGTCATCTGTCCTTCCTGTCCATGAACACAGATCACCTCCAAAAGGGCTGATGTATGGCTCTCAGCAGCTGTGCCCACCAGGAAACTCCCCTGCAACCACTGATGTCCTGGAAATCCTGCATCAAAAAGGCAAAATGCTTGGAGGGAAAACTGTGTCAGTAATGTCTGCACAGAATTCACCTCAAGAAATATCCTGGAATAGTAATAACAGTAATTAATAGTGGGATGAAAGAGCTACAGCAGCAATTAACTATTCTTTTCAGTATTCCATGGACACATTCTTGCTTTCTGAGCTGAGAATGAATGATGACTACTGCAGAACTCCTCAGCTGAGCAGGAAATGTTCTGTTTTTTACCTCTCCTGCTTGCCTGAAATCCTCTGGGGAATTCTGTATTAAAATCCTGACATTGCTGTGTTCACGCACAGAAGAAAATACGAGGCAGAAACCTTTAAAATGCCTCGGTATTGGAAAATGGAGCCCAGAACACTTTTATTCCCTCTGTGACACGGTGTGCCTGCTGCTGGTGTTCCTAGTAGAGCTGACAGTTTCCTAACAGCCCTAATTCCTTGGCAACTTGTGAATCCCCTGAAGTGGCTAAAGTGGAAGTCAGCAAAGAATACCTGTATTTTTCCACAGAAACTAAAAATCTCCTCTGCCTGCCTTGGGTTTTGTCTGGAAAAGCTCTGCATGTAGCAGATGTCAGATCATGGCACCCACCTCAGCACCAGAGGTGATCAGTAACCATCTGTGGGCAGTGCCTGGGAAGGAGGAGGCTGTACTGCCAGCGGGTGTGAAAGGCCAAGGTGAAACCCCACAACCAGGAGCACACACCTCCTGCAGGATCAACCTCTGCTGGGACAGCAACAGCCCTCCCTCCTTCCCAGAGGATCAGACATGGGCTCTGGCCACGCTCTGAGACCTCAGGTGGTGTTCCCTGAGAACAGGGTAACCTGGTTTTTGTGCCAAGATCACTTTTCCCAGGGAGATAAGAGCTCTCTTGGAAACATTTGCATGAGAAAGTGGCCTGTGTTGAGAAAACACAATCTCCATCGTCACCCACAAAAGAGGAAAAACTACAGATGTCACAGAGAGCAAACACTTTGGGATCAGTATCTCTGAGAGGGAATGAGGGGTGTGAGCCCTGTATATCCTGAGATCTCTGTGTCAGACCCTCAGGCCTGCAGCTCAGGACATCGCTGCTTTGTGCCAGGGAAGGTGAGCTGCCTTCTGCTGCCTCCTAAAGGACACACAGGACATTTCACCTCGGCAGTTCCCGCTGGAAGCAGCTCCTTTCCCCGATGATCCCAGAGATCAGGGTGGCACAGGACTCCTCCAGAGGCAGAGCTGCCTTCAGCCAGCACCCAGAGCTCCCCCTGAGCGCTGGCACGGACAGGAGGCACTCACAAGTTTCTCCCCCTCCTGTAGCTCCTCCAGTGGAAGCTGCTGCTGCCAAACTGCTTCCCACGGAAAAGAAAGGACCCCAAATCCCGGGATTTAGGATTTAAGGTCACTCTAGGAGCAGAAGAAATAGACTGCAAAATGTGCACCATCACCAGCACTCGTCATACTGAGATAGTCTCTTTGCTTTGTGAGGCACAATCTGTCTCAAATTGCTGTCTCAGAGACTGTCAGAGCTGAGTTGGCACAAAATGCATCCGAATTCTCTCCCAAACTGTGGTTTCCATGGCGACGTGTGTACTGGAGGAAGGTTAGGATCCGGAATTAGATCAGCCCTTCCAGTTTGTGGATAAATACACTGGGATTAAGGGGAACATGAGCAAGGTCCATGGAGTAGAAAATTAATGAGGTCTGAACAGCTTCAAACCTCTTTTGAGGCTCAGCCACCGTAACTGCAGCCGTGGCTCCCCAGGAGGGTAACTGCACACTACAAGGTCCCAAGGATCATGCAAAGAAAACTGTCACAGAAAAGCCCTTCCAGACCATGACATTGCTGACACAGATGCAGATGGGCTGAACCACAGCGTGCACACTCTCACTTCCCACTGACACACACCCAGGACAGCTTCAGGCACTCCCCAATTCCACACCACTCACGGTTTGGATGTAAAAGCAACAGTTGCTTTTGAAAAAAAGTTTAAAAGTACCTGTTTTGAAGCTTACACTGAAAGAGGCTGAGCTCCCCAAAGGGAAAAGTTAGTAACAAAAGTGCTAAAATGTACCCTTGAACCATTTTCTTCAGTTATTAAAAAAATACAGATCTGATTTTAACTTCTCCTGAAATAGCATTTTTGGATGTTTTTAACTTTGACTAAACTTCTGCAAGAAGCACAGAAGAAAAAATCCCCACATCATAATGGCTGCAATAATTCACAGCTGGTACAAACCCCAGACCTGCTGTCTTTTAAAACTCAATATATTAAATTTAGAAGCAGTAGTGCAAAGATTGGAAGTGACTGTTAATGAGCATGGATTCTGATGCTTTTACATGCACAGCCAAAATGCTTTTGGTGCACAGTCATTAAATAGAACCATTACATCCTGATACCTTGGCTGTAATTATCTCTCGAGTTGTGAGAAACTGGGCAGTTTACGATTCATGCCAAGAGTGGAGAACAAAAACCATAGATAATAAAATAATAAACAGAATCTGGCCTTATATATCATGGGCACCCTAAGGGGATGGCTATCAGATCCTTCAAGGTCAGCAATTGTGCCTGGAGTATTCCATCTAATCACCCTTCTGTAAGTCCTCATTCTCCCTCTCAGCTACTTCACTCCAATTTCAGGATCAGTAGCAATTCCCATAATTTTTAACAGGTTGTGTCTCTCCATTAAATACTTCTTGTTGCAAATCCAAATTGCATCGTTGGTTTTGTGAGATGCTGGGGAACACCTTCAGACAGAAGGTGTTTTGAGTGACTCAAGGATGTTAGCAACGGCTACAGCTTGGAAAACACTTCCAAGACAAGGGGAAAGAGTCATGCTGGGACAAGAGGGAGAAACAAAAAGGGTCCTAGTGGTGACATCTGACATTCTATCCCAAATCCTGCCCAGTACCAGTGCCTGCCTCATTTTACCCAGGCACTGCGAGTGTATTTTAACATTTAACTGTGAGATACAGAAATGCTCAAAACTAGTTCTGCCCAAACACTTCAGGGAGCTTGCGAGAAGTTCTGTCCTTAACAAATTAATTCAGGCTTCATTCCTACAGACTTTAAACTGATCTTTACACACCCTCCAGAACACGTGGTCCTTTCCAACACTTAGCCAAGGTTTATTCACAGAACACAGTGCTTTGCAGTACTCACTGCTACTCTTTTTGGTGCCCAGGGTCTGCCCATCCTCCAGGGAGTTGGAGCCCACGGAGGAGCTGTCCTGGCTGTCCTGGTGGGGCAGCTGCAGGAATCCCTCGCTGGACTCGGATCGTGTGGGTGTCAGCGTCACCGACTTGAGGCGCTCGCGGTTCCCATCCTTCTTGGACTTGATCAGCTTCCTCATCTTCAGGGTGATCCAGTTGCCCCTTCTGTCACCAACAACACAGCACATTCACTGCATTTAGAACACACTGTCAGGCCTGCAGATTCTCCTAATTTTTATGCAAGATACAGATGTGGTTCTGATCCCATGAATGTAATGGAATCTGGATTTTCAGTGGGAACAGAACAGAACAGAACAGGTCTGTCATGCTTTAGAGCTGTGTTTTGCTTTGTGTTCAGCAGTACCTTCGTGGTGGAGATGGCTCATAAAATTTATACTGATCCATTATCTTCTCCTCCAGTTTCTCCTTCTGGCGCCTCAATTCATTTAGTTTGTCACTGCAAACAGAAATTATTGATAATTTATGCTTCAGAAACATACACAGGATGCATGGGCAGCACATTTCTCTGGGAGTCTGTTATCTCAAAATTGTCACCTTTTGTGAGGAATTCTTACATAATGTTTGTTTCTTATAGAAAGAGATACAGCAAACAATCAATCAGCCTTAGACTTAACTTCACGATATAAAATTGAAAAAAATTCCATTTGCCTTTATTATACATTTCTTCTTCTTAAATAAAGTGCTCTATCATTTAGACAAGCACATTTTCTCTTCTCCCAAGTCCACTAAAGAAATTTAGATTACAAATCTACGAATTAATCTACAAGTTATGTAGATTCATGTCTGAATCTACAAATACAGTGATTACAAATCTAAACTCTCCCAGCAGTAGAATGAGGAATAAATATTGTTTTTATTCCTTATTTGCATCATCTGTAATGAACACAGTTGTACTGATCCTTTAGAGCTAGGAGTATAATGCTGATATTTTGACTTATCTGCTTCACATTTGTTACTGGAATCCTTATTTTAAAAAGAAACATTTCAGAAGCAGCACATGTTAAAATCTATATATAACAGGGTTTTTTTTAAATACAGGTATTGGTGTCCTAAGTGCCCCAATCCCAGTGATTTCACTGTTTTCATAACTCACATGTACTGCCTTTGCTCTACATGGAAGAGATCCTTGCTTTCCATGTTCTGCTCCAGCAACGTTCTATTCTGCAGCATTAAAGTTTGGATTTGATCCAGCAGGTGCCTGTTCTCCTCCTCCAGGTTTCCTTTAAGTTGGCTGAGCAGCTGTTAAAACAGATGAAATTGCCCACGCATTTTTATGGGAGTATGTTTTACACACAGCTAATGAGATTACCAAGAGAATTTAGGTCTGCAGAGGGATTCTAAGAGTCAAATCAAACTCAAAATTAAATCACCAATCAATTGATAAAAGCCTCTTTGATGCTTTAAATAATTTAAACCATTTTCCCTAATATGATCCTGAAATTTTGTCTTGCCTGTAGAGCAAGCAAATTAATTAAGTCTTTGGATCCACTTCATTATCTATCAACTGACTGATTCTCCAGCTCTTCATATGATTTTATAAACCTATAAATACAGTGATACAAATACTCCAATGATTCAGCCATGACAAACAGCACAACTATCACATACCTCACACTGATTATTTAGTTTTGTTGATGTAATATCCAGCTGCTGGTACTGTTCCTTGAGTTTGGAAAACTCGGCTTCCAATCTTGTTTGTTCCAGTTTGGAATTATTCAATAAGGTTTTCAGATTCTTGTGGTCAGTCTGGAGCACTTCATTTTCCCTCAGGAGCTGACTGTACGTGTGGGAGAGCCTGGGATGCAAAGACATCATCAAATAGTGCTGGGAATGAGTTTGTTACTCCCTCTGAAACCTGCCATTTCCAACCCCTCCATAAAACCCATAAATTCCTTACTATCACATACTCTAACTTATCCCAGCCTCACTCTCCTAGGAATGTGTTCTGCCTTTGAGCCAAGCACTGTTCTCTGTACATTTAAATCCGAAGCAGCATCTCTACATCACAACTGGTTTTAAGATGCCACTTTTCAGAATGAAACAATCTTACAACACAGTCAGCATTTCTTGCACAAAACAGGAATGGCCCAAATTCTGGCAATCATGGAGGTCACACATATCCATTCCTGGGCCCTGCCACGTCCCTTTGTCCCACATGTCCCCTCAGGATATAATGATTATTATCTCTGGTGGGATCACGAGTATTTGGAATTGAAGCATCAGAAATGAAGAAGGAACACAACACTTGGTCAGGCTGCACTGGCAGCTGCTCAGGTGCCAGAGTTCTCTTTACCTTTCATTTTCATCCCGAAGTTTTTTATATTCTGCTGCCACAGTTTCATGTTTCTCACTTTGCTGCAGCATTTTGTCCTGCTCTGTCTTGAGAACCTTCTCCAGTTCTTCCAGCTGCACTTTCTGTTTCAGCAGTTGATTGTACCTGCAGACAAAGACAGTATTTACACTTCTTTTTGTGAAATGACCCCCCAAAAAAGGGAATTTTGACGAAATGGCCTCTGTCAAAGTTTTAAACTGATGCCTTAGGTTGTAACTTTTCTGTTGTTTCCACCCCTGCAGTGCCCAGTGTAACTCTGCAGGTCCCTGGAGCTCGTTCAGTGCTGTTCTCTCATGCTCACACTGACATAACAAAGCCTCTCCAGCTCGCTCTCCAAGGACACCCAGACCCTCCTGGGCCCAACAACTGCAAACCATCTTGGGGAGAGGGGGGCAAGCTTGGGCAAATTCCATCATTAGCTAAAGTTTTAATTGGCAAATTGATGCTGATATGCAAATGGACCAAACCTATAAAAGGGTGAAGAACTTGTGACCTGGGGTCTATCTTGGGATCCACTGAGGCAGGAGCCTTCAGACCGCCAGGGAGTGACCTCTGAAGGCCTTTCAAATAAACCCCTCCTTTATTCCCTTATTCCTGTCTAGTGTCTGCTTTTAGGTAGCCAGATAAGGCCTGCAAACCTTAATGATGAAGCGACACTGCTTTTATTCATTCTACCATTTTCCCAGAGCGGCAGACTCGCTTTCCCGAGCATTTACCTATCCTCCAAATCCTTGTGCTCCACCTCCAGGTTTTTGTGAGCAGCCTTGAGGCTGCCGTGCTTGGCGATGAGGGACTCATACTCGGCCGCCTGGCGCTCGTGCAGCTGCTCCAGGCGCTCGTGGTCCTTGAGCAGAGCCTCGTAGAGCCCCTTGAGGTCCTCGCGCTCCTTGAGCACACACTCGTTCTCGTTCTCCAGGGCCGACTGCTGGATCAGCAGCTGTGCATTCTGGTTCATCAGGGATGTGCTCTGGGAGTTCAGCGTGGAATTCTCAACCTGCAGCCAGGAATATCACACAGGTTGGGTTATTTTAGCTCCCATTTAAAGATTTCTTGGGTTTAACCCTTCACGTTCATCAGGGACGTGCTCTGGGAGTTCAGTGTGGAATTCTCAACCTGCAGCCAGGAATATCACACAGGTTGGGTTATTTTAGCTCCCATTTAAAGATTTCTTGGGTTTAACCCTTCACATTCATCAGGGATGTGCTCTAGGAGTTCAGCGTGGAATTCTCAACCTGCAGCCAGGAATATGGCACAGGTTGGGTTATTTTAGCTCCCATTTAAAGATTTCTTGGGTTTAACCCTTCACGTTCCCCAGGACGTGCTCTGGGAGTTCAGCGTGGAATTCTCAACCTGCAGCCAGGAATATTGCACAGGCTGGGTTATTTTAGCTCCCATTTAAAGATTTCTTGGGTTTAACCCTTCACCACCTTCTGGTTGTTCCGCTGACAACCTTTTCTTATATCCCAGGAGACAGCTCCAACTCAAAATGTTCCAAGAACATTGTTTAGCAGAAAGCACTGAAACATGTGATTAAATTGACAGCAATGGATAAACTATTATTCACCTTTTAACATCTCTCAAGGTGTTACCTTGATGACAAGGCCATTTTCCTCTAGCACCAAGATACCTTGGAGAAATGGATCACCAGTAAGCCTAATAAAAGCCAAATCTGTGATGTGACTAAAAATCAAAGGAACTTTCACACTGGCATGGAGATTTAGCTTTTTAAAAATTCTCTGTTGTCACCATAAAATCTTCATGGTATCCACACATTCCTTTCCAATGAGAGTTCCAAAAGAAGCATCCACTTAACAGAGAGAGGGAGATAAATAATAGCACCTGGAAGAACCACCCATGCTCTGTTCTGTGCTCCTTTGTGGAACAGCACCAGTTCTCCAACAACTGTCTCAGAACAGTATTCATGTGGATTAGTACACTAATTGGACATTTCAACATTAGACAATTTTAAAAAGCCCCAAACAGACAACAACTTCACTTTTTGTGAATCTCTCACTGGAGAGATTACCAAATTTAATCCTTGGATATCTTAAAGAACTGGTGCTTGTCACCTGACCTGTACCAGTCTCCTTCTCTTTCCTGTTCAAGAAACGAAAACCACAAACTACTGAGGCTTCTAATACCCTCGGGATATCTATTAAGGCAAAAAAAATTCCATCTCTCACTCCAGTTCCTGCTGTTACCAGGGAACAAATCCCTTCCTGCTGGAACTGCAGTGTTCTTTGTTACAGATGAGAAAGCTGAACCTTTCACTGGAAATGAAGTCATGTCTGATGGCATGGGTGTGCTGGGAAACTTCCCAGGCTGAATCCCGAGTTTGGTTAGGCCAGAATTCCCAGTTATCCTTTCAGACATCCTTTCCCTTGGCTGCTCCTTATGGAGGCTATCAGGAGGAAGAGAAGAATTAGTTGCCCAGGAACAGTTTTGGCACAAAAGCTTAGTTTGCACTTCACATTTAGCCAACAGTTCATCACTCTTGATTTTCCTGAACATATTTCAGCTTCCACTTGGATTTGCAGTTCATGGAGAATTGGTTTGCCAGAGAGGAAAGGTCTGTGCTGCTGGGCATTGGACAGAAAAGAAACCACACAGATATTCCTCCATATTTAAGGAATGGAATTACAAAGTACTCAGAGAGCTCTGAATCCCAGCAATCCACTCTCATCTGGTTCAAGGGGATATTTCCATGCCACACCCACTGGTTTTTAACCAGCAGAGGAGGCACAGGGAGTGCACCAATGTCCTGTTTTATTGGAGTGCTGGGCACTAATGACATTTCAGCTTGGCAGCAGAAAGTGCATCCCTGGAACAACAACGTTCTGCTTTCCAGGAAGAGTCTCCAGGTGTCCACCAAATGCATTCTTTGTTTCATTTAAACACTTGGTTTTCCATCCACCCTCCATCCTTTCTGACACTCTTTGCTATTTCTGCTGCATTGTGGGGTTTTTATTCCTTCTTGAAGGAGTTTTGACTCTTAGAACTCCAAGAAGCATTAAATCCATTAAAAAGAATATTCCATTTAAAAAAATATTTATATTTTTAATAACCCTTTAAAATAGAAGGACAACATCTGAATTTTGGCCAGAAGAGCTGCAAGACTGCAAGGACAACCATTTTTCTCATTTCCATGGTCACACATTACCTTTTACTGCCTCTCAATTATCTAAACTCAAGTCTTCACATATTTGTGTAGCTTTCCACTTTATTTTGGTTTTTTAAAAATCTTCTGCATTTAAGAATCTTGAATTTCCTTTTAGTTATGGCTTTACTTTTCTTTTTAGATATTTCTAAAAATAGATAAAATTTATTAGAATATGGTTGGACACACTGCTTGCCTGACCTAATTTAGATGTAATAAATACAATAAAAATCCCAAGCAATCTTGGCAGGCTGGATAAGAGAATCTACTCTACTTCAAAGTATAAAGTCAAGATTTTACACTGGACAAAGGATTAAAACCAGTTTCTAAAAATGTGATTTTTCATCAGCAAACAAACAATTACTTGACTGCTGAGTGCAGATTATTTCCACATCACCTTCTTTCCCATGTCTCTCCAGGAAGTAAAATGTCATTTTAAAGCCAATGATGAAGATGAATTTTAAGTCTTCCTTCGGAAAAAATCCCCTTTAATTTTATTTTCGATAGCAAACTAGGGAAACCTTACCTGCAGCTTGGCATTCTGAGTTTGCAGAGTTGTGTTTTGCTCCTGCAGGGACACAGTCTGTCTCTGCAGGGCCAGGATCTGGGCCTGCAGGTTGTTGTTCTGCGTCTCGAGCTGCTTGAGCTGCGTTTTCAGCGCCTGCTTCTCTGCCTGCAGCGTCGCGTTCTGGGGGTTTAAAACCACACAAAACCTCAGTTCCCAGCTGGCTCAGGAGCTCCAAGATAAAACAGAAATGTTTTCCAGACCATACAAAGCAGAAGGACTGTGCAGAGATTTACAGGGTGGGATAAAAGTGCAGAACAAAGTTGATCCCTTAGGTTTGAACTTTTCTCTGTTCCCAGCCCTGCAGTGCCCAGTGTGACTCTGCAGGTCCCTGGAGCTCGTTCAGTGCTGTTCTCTCATGCTCACACTGACATAACAAAGCCTCTCCAGCTCGCTCTCCAAGGACACCCAGACCCTCCTGGGCCCAACAACTGCAAACCTTCATCTTGGGGAGAGGGGGGCAAGCTTGGGCAAATTCCATCCTTGCCTGGCTTCTGCTCGGGGAATTGATGCTGATATCAAAGTGGGAAGAACTCGGGAGCTGGCATTGTCCATTTTGGGATCCACTTGGGACCCCAGAGTGTACCTCTGAAGGCCTTTCAAATCAATCCCTCCTTTATTCCTGTCTAGTCTCTGTTTCTAGGGAGCCATTTAAGGCATCAAATAACCCCCTTTGGGGGGATTTATCATTGGAAAAACAGGTAACTGATGCTGCACCTATGGAGAAATGGGAGAGAAACCTCCAGGACTCGTGTAAATAGGGATTATATAACAGAGATTTGAGAGAGAGCTGTGGATTCCAAAGGGCAAATTCAGGTTTTCACATTTCATTTCTAAATGCCTCTCAAGTGCTTTAAGGCATCCCACAGAGCAGAATCCAGCTGCTACACACACTGTATTTAATTCAGATTCTGCTTGGGATGGAAACGAGGTGATAAATTAAAGTGTCTTAACAGCACCCTCATTTGCATTACTGAACAGCCCACCACAAATAATTACCACCAGAATAATATTTAAAACATGTCTTACATTCCTTTCCACCTCGATTAATCTATCTTTAACTTTCAATAATTCTCGAGTAGTCTCCTGATTTTCTTTCTCCCACTTATTGACAGACTGATTTTCTTCTCCACTTCTTGGAGGAGAATTCTGAACCATCCTTTCCTCTTCTTGTCTTTGCTTGAGAGCTTCATAGTTCTTCTTCACCTGGAATTATTTAGGACAACTTAGGTTTAGAATTTTCCATTTTATATGTCCTAATTTACTCATTTATTACCTGACCATGCCCCTTCTCAAAGAACAGCAAGTGCTGTTATTGAATTTGTAAATTTGGTTTTTGTACACGTTTTGGGGAGATGATGTACAAATTATCTACGGATATAGACAGCTTAACCCCAAAAAACAGAAGAAAATAAAGTATTTTCTACTTTATTTCAGTGCTTTCAACTGTATCCCCCAACTTTGATACTAAAACTCTAAAACAAGACGATTTTATTTCCTTTTTTCCCTGCTCAAGGAAGGCCAGAAAACGTAACTGGAAATGACCAAATCAAATCAACTCCAGGTTATTCATCCACCTGACATTCTCATGGCCAGTGAATAAACTCAACAACTTTTCATGGGATGTCAACACAGCCTTAAAAGCACTCACATCTTTGTCCTGCTTTCTGTCACCTGAATGATGCCCATTTTTTGCTGTTTTACCCATAAAGTGTAGAAGTAACAAGAGCTCATATAGGAGTCATTTAACCTTAGAGAAAAATGTCCTTTTCCTTACTGTTTTCAGTTCCTGACGCAGCTGCTGGTTTAGATTTGTGGATTCTTCCAAACGAGCCTCCAAAGCAGCAATTTTTTCTTCTTTTATTTCCAGAGATTTCTTGAGCGTGGATTCTAATTTGGACTCCAAAAGCTTGTACCTACTGGCCAACAACAAACAAAGAGTCTGTATTTCAAATAATTATTCAAGGTATTTAAATCCTAAAATGTTCTAAGAACAATCTCACAGCTCCATTCAAAAATCCCTGAGTGCTGCAGGCAGAAGTATGAAGATATCTCAGCATCCCCAGCAAGTCCTATGTCAAAAATATCCAGAAGATGGTTGTCAAAATAATTTTTGACTCCTCCTTTCTTTTAGAACATGCCAGAGACAGAAAAAGGCCTGTTCAGGCACCCCAGGGGGCTGCTGGGTTTCTCTGCACCATCAGTGAGTGCTGCCTGCACTCCTCCTTCTGGCTCCACTCCAGCGAATCCAGCAGGGACCTGAACTCAATTAGAATGTGAAGTATTTGGAGAGCAAGATTTTCATCAGTTCCCATTTCCTGCCAGCTCCGAAGGGGAGGACAGGGAAGGAGATGGAGCACAGGACTGTGCAGGTGCACTCTCCTTTGGTGCATCAATGTGCAAATTGCTCACTCAGCCCAGCTGCTGGTATTTTAACACTGCTGCCACCCTTGATGTGCAAAGCTTCCATTTTTAACCCTATTCACGATATTGTAGGGCACCTAAAACCCCCCAAAATGTCCATTTGGGAAAGAAGTGGTCAGATTGAACTGTATTGATTTAGCACTGCACATTCTTTATGGGAAATACTGAAACCAAAATCATCAATCACTTCTAAGCAGCTCAGTCCCTGAGTGTGGCTCAGAACGTGGAGAGCACTCTGCTCCTCCCCACAGCTGGATAAGAGAAACCAAACCACTGACATTCCCTTTTCTAATCCTGGCTGCTGAAGGATCCATCAGTTTAGTGAAGGGAATAAACTGCAGGAGACTCCTGAATGGACAATGGCATCAGATGCAGTCAGGAACTGGAGCAGAAGACCAATGGGAAGAGAATTAATAAGCAGAAAGCTGTCCAGTAGCATCAGGCAGCAGGATGAGAATCTGAGATTCTAAGATATGACAACTAATTCCCAAGGATTTGTGGAATAGTAGGCAAGCTATGACTAGCAGAATATACAGAATATACAATTTCACCTTCTTGAGCTGAAGCACCAATTTGGCTACAAATAATTCCTGTTACTGAAAAGTTACATAATTCTATAGAAAACAAAGGAGGAAAAAGAATAATAGCAGAGATCCAATATCCACTTTCATTTTGAACAACAAAATGAAATTTTGGTTTTTATTTTGGTATTTATTTCAGGATTTCAGGGTGTAGCACTTGGTCCAGGTGGAATGCCCTGAAAATGCATGCACCCCTTGTCACACCTAAATACACTCAATTATAGGCTTTGCAAAATTAGCATATTTATCAAAAATTCTCTAGTGAGAGGCTTGAGTTCCCTCGTTGTGAGGAATCTTCCCCCTGGCTGGGCCTGTCTGAGGTTCCAAAATGTGTTCTGGAGAGGCCCTTGGTGTCTGGGGCTCCCAGGATGTTTGCTCTCCTGGTTTAATGGTGCCGTGGGGCTGAGCTGAGTTATCAGCCTTGGGAAGTCACAGTGTGTGGGCTAAAAGCACTGAGAATACATCAAACTATAAAAGAGTGTGTGAGAGGGGTGTAAAAGAAAAAACAAAAAAATCATTCTGGCATCAAAGTGCTGTATGGGACACAGAAATGTTTAAATCAGAAGAAATGCAAGCAGTTGAGGTTCTGAGGACTTTTCCTGAACTCATCTGAGAAATGCAGGTGAAAACAAGCAGCAGGAAACAAGAGGGGTAACACATTCACCCACAGGACCCTGGCAGCACCTGGTGGCAGCAAGGAAGGGAAACTGCATTCAAACCTCAAGAGTTCTTTGGTTTTCTCTGGACACAGAAGGGCCCAAATCAATCTCCAATCCATTGCAACAACTGAACATGGCAGCACAACAGCACGGGGAAGTAAAGCTTGGACAGAAGCCCACAGCAGTCTGCTTTGCTCCTGTCACCCATTCTCCCTAAATCTCTGCAGGACAGGACAGAGGAGGAGAATACAGCAGAGGAAACACATGTCAGGGCAGCAGCTGCTTCCCAATGGCAGGTGTGGAGGAGGGATGGAGCCACCACCAAGCTCTGGAGACACTTGAGCACTTCCCAGACAGGGAAAGTGGGAATGGAGCTTCCTTTAGGAAGGAAGAATTAGAAGGAAGTGGTTGCAAGCAATGAGTGAGGCGGTTTAAGGTAATCACTAAGTGATAAAAAGCATTTGTGTCAGACAGGCAGTCAAAAAAGAAAAAAAAAACCACCACTTTGAGCTCATTATCTTTTACTGCTGCTGTTGCTGCTGCTGACTAGAGCATAAAACATTTTAATTATAATTAACTGCATCTCCTGACATACTTCAATGAGTCTCTTAGCAACAAAAAGTGGTAACTCACTGTCACAGTCAGCTGAATGCGACAGCACATCCACTAATTAATTTCCAAAAATATCAAGTTCCATTTTGGGTTTATGAGTATGAGCCTTTAAGAGCATGCACAGAACCAGTCTGCAAAATCAATTTAGGAATAAAAAAAGAGCCTCATGTGTCCTCTCTGCCAGGCAGGCCCTGCCATTCTCACCTGTCATCACTGCTCTGCTCATCGTGCAGGAGACGCTCCTTGTTCAAGCCGATTTTCTCGAGCTCGTGGGCCAGTTTTTCCAGATCATTGTTCATCTGTTGAGTCTTCAATTTCTCATTCACCAAGTCCTTGCACAGAAAAAACTACAGTCGGTATTTTCAGAGAAATAAAAGAATGCAGTAGTAGCTCTAGGAGTGCTGGGACAAGGGGGTTTTATCAACATGTGAGTGGAATAATTCAGCTTTAACTCTCCTTCCAGTTGTCAGCTTTCAGCTGTATCAACTCTAACTAGAATATGATTTCTCTGTGCTCTCTCCCTTTAAAATTTCCTTTAGAATTTCCCTTTAAATTTGGTCTAGAACACCACAGCGAAGGGGAAACATTCCAGTGATTTGATATTCCTCCTTTTCATGACTATGATTATAGAAATTTCCATCATCTAAGGCATAAAGGTGTTAACAGTACACAGAATAAAGCAGAAAAAAAATCCCAAATCAGAAACCCAGATAGAATTTCTGTATACCACAAAGAGATGATGATGGGAAGGGAAACTCCTCTGTTTACCTCTCTCAAAGTGACCAGGGTTTTCTTATCAATGGTAGCTCTTTTCACCAGCTCCTTGTTTTCCTTCTCCAGTTCTTTCAGGCGCAGACACGACTCTTTATATACAACAATTTCTTTAAACAGAGATTTATTTTCCCTTTCCAGATTACTAATTTTTACATTATTTTCTTCCAAGGTACTATCTTTAATTTCTGCTTGCTGTCGAAGCCTTTTATTTTCCTTTTCCAGCTGTTTCTTATCCTTTTCCAGTTGAGAAGTCTCTTGTTCTAACAACTTATTCTCCTTTTCCAACTGCTCCAGGCGCTTACTAGAGATTTTTAACTCTTCCAAGTTCTTTTGCAGCGTCTGATTTTCAGACTCTAAATCTTGTAATTCACTCTCTAATTGCTGAATCTTCTTATTGCTGTTTTCCAAGGCTTTCTGTAGCCTTTGGTTTTCTGTGTCCAGGCCTTGGTAACTGACTTCCAAGCGTTCAGTCTTCTTAAAAGAGGCTTTCATCAGCTCAAGGCTTTTTTTGAGCTGCTCCTTTTCACTCTCCAGCTCCTTATTTTCTAATTGTAACTGTGCCACTTTAATGCTTGTACACTTCAAGGATTCGATTGTCCTTCGTAACTCTAAATTTTCTTCGTCGAGTTGGGAATTCTCCTTTTCTAAGGATTCTAATTGAAAAGTGAGGTTTTTCAGGCTATCCAAGGTTTTTTTCAGCTTTCTGTTCTCTGTCTCCAGGTCAGAGTTCTCTTGTTCTAAGGCCTCGATCTTCTCACAAGTGATTTTTAGGTTGGTGATTTTTTTCTGTAATAACTCATTTTCCTTCTCCAGACGATGCAGCTCATTCTCTAATTCTTCTGCCCTCTCCCCTTTCTCTTTGTAGTGTTCCAGTTCTTTCCTGACTTGTTTTTTTTCAAATTCCATCTTATTTAACTTACTGCTGGTCTCTTTGATAGACTCATGGAGGATTTTATTTTCCTTTTCAATTTCTTTCATTCTCGCCTCAGCGCTGATTTGGGAGCGCTGCCTTAGAGAAGCCACAGTTTGATTCAAGTGTTCATTCTCTTGTTCCAAGAGTTTAATCTAATTGGGGTAGAAAAACAGTAAAGTGATCAACAGTGTGCCACCAAGGAATTGCTTTCATATATAAACTAAAAGATACTAATCATATATTTACCTTTTAAGTTAAAAAAATCTCTCTGTATTTATGTGAAGAATTACAAACACTATTTCAAGTTTGACAACAAAGTAAATTTTCAAATCTCTTCCTCTTGAATATTAATAGATTAACACGAACCCAAAACTAATAAAGCACAAATCAAAGCTTTATCTATTTCTTAGCATGATTTCATTTTCA
Source organism: Vireo altiloquus (assembly GCA_013396875.1). Taxonomy (NCBI): domain Eukaryota; kingdom Metazoa; phylum Chordata; class Aves; order Passeriformes; family Vireonidae; genus Vireo; species Vireo altiloquus. The sequence goes on along the minus strand of VZRF01007955.1, from coordinate 102,177 downwards.
TTTGTATTTACCCACATTTAGATTGCTTTTTCTTACACTCTGTGAACTCCAGAGCTGTGTGTCCACAAAGAACAGGGCTGCAGGCAAGTTCTAAACCAAACCTGAGATGGAGGCAGGTGTGGGAGCCATAAAAATTTCTTTATTTCACTTGGAAAAAGTAGAGGTGATGGGTGAGGTACGAGGGAATCCTGATCACAGTCAACAACAAATTGAGAAGAAACACACCAAAGTCACACTGATTTTTGAGATCAAAAGAACCTTTGGATATTCTGTTCCAAATCAGCTTCAGAGAAAGTAAATCTCATATTGGAATTCTTTTCCTAGGAAACATTTACCCACATCTACCTCAAGGACAAGAGCAAAACTTACATCTTAATTTTTAGTACTTCTTGACTTTTTAGGTTGCTCCAAATCATTTGGAATTATTTGGGCATGTAACACCAGACAGCAAAATCCAGTGAAACGGTTTGGATCAATATTTAAGTGTACACTAATAACCCAGTGTAAGGGATGTTTCAACAATAAACTGTTTGGGAGAAAAGCAAAAGTGCTGCTTGCAATGAAAAACAGACCGAGAAAATTATAGGCTGTTCTTCCCTCATGGAATCTGAATGGAGCTATTAATTACAGAGCTCCAGCTCTGCTCCCAGCAATGACAAACTGCTCTGCAATATTCACCAGAAACTCATTAACAGGTGCCTAAAAACACAACTCTGGAGCACCTGGCACAGCACTGAATTCCTTTCCATGAATTCTGCCTCTGTAATCCCAATTCCACAAAAAATCCTGATCAACACCTCCATGATTTTTGATGAGATCAAATGAACCTCCTATAGTGAACTCCATAAGAGTCAGCACAGGATTTTCTAAGTGATATAACAACTGCTGTTGACCCATCAGCCCTTAAGTGTGTTATTTTTAAGCAGAATTAGTCCCACTGAAATATCAGTCCCAAAACAAGACATATATCTTTAAATGAAAGTAAACCTTCCATGCCAAGCTTTTTTTTTTCCCCCCTCTTTTGTTTCTTCTGGAATTTCATTTACTGATTAAACAGGGCCTTGAGACATCTTCAGCATCTCTTGAAACACAATATTCTGTATTTCAAAATACTGTACTTTAAGTTAAACTCAATGGCAATGTCATCAGGAGGTATAAACAGAATTTATAAAAGCTAACTGCAGTTCTAATGCTGAAAGACTCAATGCCTAAATCTGGCATTTCCAGAACTCTTTTTCCTGGTGGCTGCCTTCCATCTGTGTGCTCTGCAGGCACCTCAGAAGGTGCCAGTGTCCATTGGGCACAGGTACATCTTTACAAAGGTTCAGGTGCCAGTTTTTGGCAGCCACAAATAAATCCAGGTAGGATTAGAGCAGGAACCCATCCCAGCACAGGGCAGGATTATGGAGCTGCACCGAGGCTGCTGGAATCCTCATCAACACTCCAACGTTACTCCAAGTACTGCCCAGCTGCCTGGGACCTGTTCTCCTGCTCTGGGAGGTGTCTGCCTTCCCTCCAAACTTCCCCATTTTCTCTCCTGGCTCAGCCACACCCTCCAAGAAACCCCAGCAGATGCCCAGGGAAGCCACAGGAGCATTACAAACGCCACAAAGCTCTAAAGCCACCAGGAAAACCCCAGCCAGAAATGAGTCACATCTCTCACTGGCTGCAGCTCTCAGAAAAGCTGTTTCCCTGCAGAAACGTCCTTTTGGCAAATCCACTACATTTACAATCCCTTTATGTCTGTAAAATGCAACCAAAGGAGCACAGCAGAGCACAAAGCAGCAGTAAAACTTTGGGTTCTGCTACTCACTTGTCGCTCGGAGTTCTCTCGGAGTGCTTCAAGTGTCTTTTCAAGCTGGGCTTTTTCTTTCATCAAATCTTTGCTCTGGTTTTGACTGTTCTGAAGACTTTGTTTCTCTTGGCTAATTTCATTCTCCAGCTCTTCAAGCTGAGAAGAGAAACAGAAGTTTTAAAATGTACTTAAAAATGACACTTTTAGCTGGGTTGAAGGCACCCTTACAGAAATGAATAAAGAAGCTTAAGGGAAAGAATAAAACACAATTTTCTAATCTTTAATTGAAACATTAATTTCTTCTGGGAATACATTTACTTCTGCCAGAATTTTCTCCCTGGCTCAGAACACAGAATCTATAAAGTACTTTAGTGTAAAAAAGGGGTCAGATTTTCTCAGGCTCTGGATATTTCCTCAAGCATCTTCTTTTCTCTTAAAATTCCATTTTAGTGAGATTTACACTGCTCCTCCAGGATCCTTTTAACTTCGGAAGGTTGAATGTTGTTTGATCTTACTTAACTATTTCAAGAGATAATTAAGATGTTTCCTTGGGAATTAAATACATGGGTTTGTTTTGTCAAACGGTTCCAACTTGCAGAGAGCAAAACTATTTAAAATTTAAAATACCCAAGCATGATTTTTCTGTCCCATTTAAGTAAGTTGTAACAAGTTGACCTGAATGATGTTTGTGTGCTTCTTACACCTAATTCCTTTCTTTTGTACCTCCCAGCTGCCTTTGGGCCACAGCACAGAGGCTGCTCCAAAAAATACCAGCTTCTTAGGAATCAGACTTATGGAAGCATGGAATACAGCAGGGATTTCTTTAATTTACTTTCTTGTTTTAATTATCTCTTACCCACTCTAAGAATAGTCTTTCACCTGAAATAGCTGCTGAAGTCAAAGCTATTTCAGGAACTTTAGACATTTTCACTCCACTGTAATTAGTCCCTGGTTTGGTGGTTTTTTTTCAAATTTTTGTTCTCTATAAATACCCCTGACTAAATTATTCTATTTGATACCCACAACTTGAGGAGTAAAGCAGTTAAACCTGCCAAACTCCCCTCCTGACTTGTTTATTAATTCCTTGACCCACCTTCTCCCTTCCTCAGCTAAAATGAGGACACAGGAGCAAGTTCTCAGCTCAGACTCATCACTCACTCTTCACTCTGCACACACACCTTCTCCTGCTTCCTAATTACCAAAATTAACCTGCTCCAGTATTCTAAAGCACTTTCATTACTCATCAGATCCCCAATAAATTACTTTTCCCCCTCATTGGTCTAAGACCTTTCTGAATAAACTGGTCACGTTCTCACATCAATAAACACTCAAGACTAAAGAAGAGAAAAACCTCTTGAGGGTGGTTTTGTTTTTTAGCATAAACTTAAAAATGCTGTAACTCCACTTAGACCCTTGTAATTCCTTACCCAAAATAACAGCACCTCATAAAATTACCCTTTGGAAAGAAAACAGCAAAGAACACGAGGCAGCTCTCCCACAGTCCAAGCACACCCTGACCTTTACCTTCTTGCTAAGTCTTTGGTTTTCTTTTTCCATTTTCAGAATCCTTGAACTGCTGCCTTCCACAGAGCCCACTGCACTTTGCAGTTCTTCCACAGTCTTCAGCAAACTTTGGTTTTCCATTTCCAGCTTCAGTAACCTGCTGGATGTCAGCTCATTCACCTCATGGCCCAGCGATTTCTGGGGCACTGCAGGAGAAAAACACCATCCTTAAAATCAAAGGTGACTTATTATCCTGAGTTCTTAGCACTTTACATTTTTAAACTTAGGGGATTTAGGAGCCTTTGAATGAATTCGTGGTGACCAGAGCTGGTTAGGATTAGAAATGTTAGAAATTAAAGTATGTTCTAGTCACCTAATGTTCCAAATCACAGCAGGGATTTGTTTCCCACAACTCAGGATGTTTCTCCAAATTTCCACAAGTGCTTTGCACAGAATCCACTATATATCCAAGCATTTTATACTGCAAGAATCAAAACTTTTACCACAACTCCAACAATTACTTCTTGACTCTGAGAACCCCAAAACAAGAAGACTCATGATCTGTGCTGCAGAGTACACAAGTCTGAGTGGCAAAATAACCTAACTTCAAGGGGTATTTTATATAATAGAATATTAAATCTATATAATAGATTTAATAATCTATTAAATATAATGTATTTCTGGGGTTTACAGCACTATTTAAATGAACAACAACCACAAGAACAGACTTCTCATGGAAGGTGGGAATCAGCATTTCTCCAGAGGACACCACTCTCTGCACTTCAGAAATGAGGACACTAAATTTCCTAATTCTATCCACCTTCTGAGATTTCCATTTCAATCACCTTGCAAGCATTAACTGTGTTTACCTTCAGAAAGTTCAGTAGTCCTATTTATCTGCTCAAGCTCCCAGCCAAGGTGCAAAGATTCATCCATACTTTGTTTCTGAGCCATTTCTAAGGTCATATTTTCCTCCATGAGCTCCTCAATCTTCTTTCGGTCCATGTCACGCTCCTGGAAAATCATTTCACAGGTTAAAAGAAACATCTTGATACGTGCCAAGTATTTAATTATCTATATTTTATTAGCATCTATATTCTATTATCTTTATTGGGTTGTCACAGGGAAGGGCAAAGTGCTTTTTTCTGATTTACTGAGACAGTGAGATGGGGAAGAAGTGGCAGAAATTGGGAGAATTTTGAAGGAACAGTAACAACCAGTAAAGAAGACCACAAAGAAGAAACTCTTCTCCTCATAACCTACAGCAATCACTCCCTACTCTTCTAAAGTTTACTCCTCTCTGAATCTCAGGAAACAAAGTGCATGGGGTAAACACAATATTTAAGTGAAACTGATTATATTCACGTCAAAATATCGATCGCATTGCTCTTGAGCTCTGCATTTATCATCACATTCCATCTCTATCCACTCTTTTGAAGGCTTTTATTAAAAATGGAAATGAAATTCAATGTGTATCAGCTGCCTTTGCCACCCTCCCCTGGCACTCACCATCTCCATGTCGTGCAATTTAGCTTTTAGCTGTAAATTCTCTTTTTCTAACTCGTGCAGTTTATCTGAACGGGCTCGGGTCCCCTCTAATTGATCTTCCAACATTGTCTTGGTTTCTAGCAACACTTGATTGTCTTCCTTTAACTCCTGCAAAAATGGAGCAACAACAAAAAATGAATCCCAAACTGAAAATATTCCCCTGCTCGTCCAAACTTTGACACCATCACAAAACTCAACTAAAACTGGGAGCTGTAACAGACTTTTAATAAAAAGCACATTTACAGCAATTTCACATAAATGCAACTTATGAATTTCTACGAAAATAAAATCTGACAGAAATGAAAGGAAATACTCCCTAAGCCATTAAGAACAAATAAAGTATTGATAATTCTAATCAAACCATCAGTATCTCTGTGATTTGGGCTGTGATCTGGAAAGAGGTACTGCATGTACAGCCCAAAATTAGGTTTATAGGCCACTGGGCCCAAAGTCAGGCCATGTTCTGAAAATGCAACCACAGTCTTAAAATAAAAGCAGCCACTCTCAAAGGTCCTGAGCAGCTTTAATTTCAGTACAGAGAGGATTTTTTTAATAGTATGTGGTGAAAGGAATGTGTAAAATACATAAATGGCAATTTTCCTCATGATGTAAAGACAAAACTTTTCAAACTTCACCACCCAGTCAGCAGCAAAATCTGAGAAAAGATCACATAAGTATCCTTCATACTCCTTCCTACACAAATATTAAATTAACCCCTAATTATTATTAACCCATAATTATTATGAAGCAAACCCAACAAATCAACTCTGTATTAAAGCACACTTGAACTATCCAACAGTTTACAAGCAATGAGAACACACAAACAAATTTTAGGGGGTAAGGAGTTCAAACATTCTATAGAAATGAAACTTCCACTGTTGTCAAATCCTGTACACTAATCTGTTCCCCTTCACTGATTTTTATACCATATGGCACTTGCCCATCAAATTTGGCATTTACAGACAGAATGATGGCCTGATAAATTCCTGCATGCTGATTTCTCTCCTAAATTACTAACTCATGCCAGAACTCTAAGTTCCCCTTGCCTGGTGTCAGAACATCTTTTTTTAGTGTATTTTATGCCACTGTCCTGTACTCATTTATGGGAACAGCCTTCATTTCCTCAACACTCGACTTAGAAAATTGCCTTCCCTTAGGAGACCTACAGGAGGAGAAAGAAATTATAATATTTATAGCATTTTTTGAATTAATTCCTCTGTGGTTCTCTCAATCCATCCCTTCACAAAGGTTTCCACTGGCCTTGCCAGCTTAGAGCTATGGTGAGCACTGCTGATCTCCATGCCATTAGACATGGAGGGAATTCCCTAAAAACTGCAATTTGCCACAAAAACCTCACTGCCATATCCCAGAGCAAGAAGCTGTGACCCTTTTTCACATCCCTGTTGAGTCTAGAAATGGTGAGAAATGTGGCATGAACTCCAGATGAAAAAAGCCATTTATTAAGGAAATCTTGCCCTTTTTATATCCAGGGCACTAGAGCAGGGCACAATCATCCCTTCTTGGGTGAACACTTCTTCAGCATCAGTGGTGACTTACAGAATAACAAGTTGGAATAATAAGATGTAAAAACCGCCATGTGTGAGGTATAGTTTACAAAAACACTCAAGATGGTTTACACAAACTTCTCCTGGTTCTCATGAGAAAGCAACTTCTTCTCACAAATAGGGCTGAGAGCTGGAAAATTTCTCTCTGACCAAATCTGTCAGCATCCACATATCCCAGTGCTTTAATCTCCAAAAAAACCTTGAAAAAGCCCCAGTCAAGAGCAGAATGGTGCTCCTGGATGTTGGAATCCAGGAAAGCTGGAAAACTTTTCCTGTTGCTTTGAGAGGTCATATTTCCCCCAGAGCACCCCAGGGGAAATCAGCCTTTGATCTGAGCCCCTGGAAAAAGCTTCCTACACTTCTGGATGAATTGAAAGCATCGAGTGTGAGATGGATTTTGGTTTAGTTTATCACAGAGTGAAGATTTTTAGTTTTAGGTTTTGCTATGTACAGGTAAATGGAGACCAAACATGGAGGATTGAGGGTGTTGGCTCTGGGTTCTTCTTTCTTCTTCTTCTTCTTCTCCATTTCCTGAGGTCAGGTGAACACAGGGTGATTGGTGGAGGGAATTTGATGTAGAAGAAATGTGTTAACAAAAATGAGTAGTTATTGGTACAAAAGACAAAACAGAACACGCAGCAACTGATTATTGGGTGATAAAGTTTTAAAAACTGAGAGCAGGAGCCATTGTAGCCCTGAAAACAGCAGCGACAGCCAGGCTGAGGCTGCACTTCTGAAACTGAGACAAGAAAAAATAAACAATCCGAGAAGTTCTGTCTCATTCATTCCTGATATGGGACACTGAGAAAGAAGAAAAATTAGCCAGGCTAGGGGCCCAGAGCTCTGTCACATGGATGAATTTTTTTTTCCCTGGATGATGTTTTTTCCCCTGGATGATGCTTTTTTCCCCTGGATGGACTCACCTCCACCCTGGCTTTGTAGAACTCGATGTCGTGGAGCCTCTCCTTGTAGCGGCTGACCTCGCTCTCCAGCTTGTCCACCCTGATTGCCTTCTCCCGCAGCGCGTCCAGCTCATCCCTGTACACCCGCGCCGAGCGCGCCTCCGACAGCAGGCTCATGTTCTGCCACCCAGGGAGACACACAAACAAAAGGTAAGGCCTGGCAGGATGTGCTAAAGGATAGCACACATCCTCCACTGTTTAAATGCAGAGAGGTATCAGTTCATTCTGAGAAAGGTAAAGGAAAAATAAAAAGTGTTTTTAGTCTGGATGATGGATTTTCAAGGAAACCGCAGTGGGCAATTCAAGGACTCAATATTTTTGTGTGTTGTGTGTTTATGTATAGATTTAGGGGTTTTTCCCTCATTATCGACACACAAAGCATAAAGAAAAATCAGACAAAACTAGATCCTCTCAGAGGATGCACTGGTGGCAAATTGCTTGACTGTAGAAATAAAAAAATTAGACAAGAAATACTAACCTAAGTCGGGGCATTTTTTTTCCATCATAATACACCGAATAAAGGAATAAATTACACAAGATCAGGTTCAGAGTGCAAAATAAAAAAAGCCAAACATGAAAACATACTTAGTATCAGAGTGCTGAATTGTTCTCGTGGTGGCAACTTTCTTTTAAATAATAAAATGATTAAACCCACACCTCTTGCTGAAGTCTTTTCAGTTCAGCTTCCATCTGTTCCAGTTCTTGTTTGCAGTCAAGCAGCTGCTCAGTCTTTTCCTCACTTACAAGAGAAAACACAAACCAGTTAAACATGGCCATGAAATTTGCTGTTGATCACCAGGTTTGAGAAGAAAATGATGAGATTTGTGAGGCTTCCGCCTTATCCCCACAATTCCAGGGACATCAGAGGGTAAAATCTAGGGCTGCCATCATGACTTGAGTTATTCTTTTGGTTTTAGTCTTTACCTAGTATTTTAAATGTTGTTAGACTTTTCATAATCCTTTCAATTGCTGTTCACTCAGATTTCCTACTCATGCAGGGCAGAAAGCAGGGTGGAATAAGGGAATTCTTGCAGTAAGGGATTTTTTGTAAAAAAACCACAGACAATGGGCATGAATGTGTACCAGGAGAGTCACATCCAAAAGTCAACTCAGAATCATTTCAAAATACACATTCAAAAGGTCCAGATTCCTTCCAGGAGAACCAGACACTGACCCCTTATCACAATCAAGTAAAAGCACTTTTATAGTCCTGTAATTCTTTTTCTCACAGAGATGAATTAAGGGGTTTAGGTGTCTTTACTTAATTGAGCTTAATAAGCTCAGTAATTTCATGAAACACATAATGAATTTTAATTCTATGGAAACAACACAATGCCTGTTTTAGTCTACTCAGAAACCTGTGATAAAAACAATTTGACACAGAAAGCTGCAATTCTTACAATTCCTCATCCTTAACTTCCAACTCATTTCTCAAGCCTTAAAAAATGAGTTTGTTAAACCATGAGTAAGTGCAAAGGAAATATTTAATTTTCTCACAGACAAAGAATACCTGATGTTGAAAATTCAGCTGCACCTCAGAACAAAAAGTATTTGCTGCTGAAAAACCTGCCAATATTGAATATTCTTAAAAGATACACTGCACATGGAAACGTGTTACTGTATTATTTCACATTTTGGAATACAAGCAAGAAACAAAACCGAAGTAGGAAAAGGGGAAATAAGAAAATTTAATGGACTGAAATGTATAATACAATCCCAAAACAATCATAATAATAAAAAATAGGTATGTTTTAAACAAAACCAGAGCAGTTGTTTTTCAAAATGAGCCAATTTCACCATGAATGATCTTTTTGCAACCAGACATTGTTCGGAAAAGGTCACTGAGCCTACAAGCACAGGAGGCTCAGCTCTGCACAGCTCAGTGCAACATCCCTGCCACAGCTTTCCCCCTCCAGAGGTGCCCAGAAACCAGGCACAAACACAAATGTACTCCTGATTGCTGTAACTTTTCCATCAGCATCCATATTCCTGTTATTGTTCTACATGGCAACAAACAGAACTCAACACTCACAAAACGAGGTGTGCAATTTCCACCTTTGGGGTTTCTATATTCCCTGGTCTGCATCCAACTGAAAAATAATCTCCTATATGAAATTACATCAGCTACAGTGCATATTAAACCAGGTATGAAGGTTCTCTGCCAAAAGCAGATTATAAATAAATTCTATGCTGAGTGTTTTCAAGTCTGGAATTGATGTAATTTTACATTTATCAAATAGATGCAGCGTTTAACACCAAATGCTGCAGACAGAAGTTAATTCATCCCAGTCTGGTATTTTAAGATACTGCTACACGTAGAGAGAATTTATTTACCAACTGAATTCAAATAAGAGTGCAAAATGTGGACTGTTCAGAGTCATCAGTGTTGCCCTAATTGCACACTTCAGCTACAGACTGGAGAGGATTGGACTAAATTATACAGAACATACCAGGGTTCACTGTTTAGGCTATCTATTAACTGTCAATCAAACTAATAACAGCAATTTTTTCACTAATTTTCTTGCTGCAGCTGTTTATAGAATATCCTGGGCGGGCTCATTGCAGGAGACACATAATAATACAGACATCAGGAAAAAAGAGCTCTATCTTTTGTCCTCTGTTCCTCGTGAGGAGGCTGCAGTGGGGGAAGGGGATCTCAGAGTAAATCAACAAGATCCTTAATCCAGCCAGCTAGAAATGATCTGATCAACAAACTCTGGGAATTGTGATTCATGCCACCTTCAGCTTGTAATTTAATTTACCTGTCTCCTCTCTCCATTGCTGAATTGAAAAAAAAAAATCTTTATTTATGCTGTTTTCACACATATTGAATCTCTTCAGATTTAGCATTTTAATTCAGAACACACACTTCACTCTGCTGAAACAACTGACACATTGCTACAGGGAGAAGCAGATTCTCCACAGGCCTCTTATTGATCTTCTCTTTAAATAACTCCTCACTCTGCTCAGATCTGTTCCTTGACTATGAAGGCAAAGTGCCCACAGAAACCTACTGAAGCAGGAGTAGTTTTCAGGAGCTTGTGCACACAAGAAATCTTTTACACAGGAACAAAGAGGTGGGGGGACAGGAAATCATTCTAATGGACATTTTTTGTCCCATCTGCAATGAATTTAAACCACAAATGAACCACAGGTGAATATTTCTTGTTGAAAAAGGTCACCTAATCATGCAGCTGAGGAAGAATCCCTCCTGCACCACCTCCTTTTAATGATCACCTGGTCTGAGAACAAAAGGCTGAGATTTGTGAGATTTAATCCACAATTTCAGGGACATCAGAGTGTAGAACTTAGGTCAAAACACCATTATGAATACAGAGACAAACACAGATTAAAAGTTGTATTTGTCCCATGGGTGCACATTATATTAATGTATTATAAAAATCTCCCTCCTGAGGAGCAACAACTGAAAAAAAGCATTTAATTCACCACTTGAAAGGATGAAGAATTGGCCTGCAGTGTGCAAAGGCAGCGTGCTGGAAGGATTTGAGTGTGGATTGGTACTCACAGCTCCTGCCTGAGCCTCCTGATCTTGGCCTTGGCGTCGGCGAGCTCCACGCTGAGGTGCTGCCTGCTCTCCGTGCGCTTCATGCCGGGGGAGCCGCAGGGGGACTGCGCGGCCGAGGCGTGCGGCAGGAAACGCAGACAGTCCCGCTCCTCCGACAGCTCAATGATGGTCTGGGGGAGCAGAGCACAGCAAAAACATCACCACAGCCACCTCGGAGTGCCTCCTTCACATCAAACACTGCAATGGTATGAAAACCACCCAAGGGTTTGGGCCACGGAAGAAGCTCTACCTGCACCTCTACGCTCAAAGAGCCACAGCTCCTGCATGGGACCATTTGGCTATTTTAAATTTGATTTTTCACTTCAAATTTAGACTGTTAAGCCCACAAAATGACCAGTGCTTGGAATGGACAGGGTAATGAAAGGTGTGAAATCCTTGAAATCCACCACTGTGGTCATGACTTGGCAGTGGGTTTTTAAGAGATTTCAGAGACAAGCTGGAAAAAACAATTTCTTTCTAACCTGTCTTCAATTGTAATAGTAACTCCATTTCTAAAGGGGAACTTCTGCAGTTCCCAGGAGAAAAGAATGTAAATATGAGAAATGTTTATGGTAAGGTGTTTGCCTGTACCAATCAAAGATCTCCTCTCTGTTCTTGTTGTGAATTCCATGCTAGTGCTGGACACAGACTAGAGAGACATGATGAGGATCGCAGCTCCCGGACCTGCTGTAGAAGCTGCTGATCTCTCTCAATCATCTTTTATTTAATATCTATCTACTTATCTATCTATAAATAAAGCCTTCTGATCATCCATCTATGAACACGGAGTGATTTGTAGACCAGGCCCTCAAAATAGGGCCGCATCTTTTCTACACACCACCTCTTGAAAATAAAGATAAACATGTATCTCCAAACGAAGTCATGTTCTTCAGCGAGCAGCAGCATCCTTCACAATGAAATAAAGCATCCAACCCACAAGTGACAATTAAATAAAGCATCTGATATTTCTATATATAGAAATATCCCTATTTCCTCCTATAAATAAAGGTGTTAGCCCAACAGGAACATGTCTTGTAGTTTAAGGTATTTTTCCTTTGCTTTGCACAAAGGCATCACCACCATCCCCTACCCTCTGCCTTACTCCCATCAAGGCTGTGATCTGGAAAAACTGTCCAAGGAATATCTGGAATATTTCCATCACTGACATATCCACTCTACTGAGGGGCAAATCTGGGACCACCAAGATGATTCAAAACTTGTAATTTTTATGAAATACAATTCTGTTCCTTGATTCTGACACGGTACAACAACTGTGCCTCGTGATAAGCCTGCAAAACCTCCTTGTGAGGTATGGATTCTGCTTTATCCCTCCCAAACCTGGACAAGAGGATACAGGAATAGAACAGGCAGCTTTCAGTGATTGGCTTGCAAATTGATGGGTTATTGATTTTTGGTAAAGGCAGCTGATACAGCTTTGGATTTGCTGTTTTCAGCTCCAGATGAATGGATAAGCTGTTTCACATTTTGGCAACATGGAAAACATCACCCACTGTCCTCCCTACTTTATCTTTCCTACATTTATTTAACAAATATGCACAAAGGAACTCCCTGAAACGAATTCCTGGCAGTCAGAAATCCCTGCTTTAACACGTCAGCAGAAAATGAAACTGTTAGTTATAAAAATCCTGAGCTGCATCATCTCAAAAATAAAAAGATTTCTTGTATTTTTATTAAGCACCAAGCCACATCCATACCTCTGAGTGCTCATCTCTTTCATCTATAAGCCTTTTTAAATGCAATGCCATATTTTTCAGGAGAGGTTCAACATACTCTTGTGTCAGCACAATGACATCCATCCACTGCAGGTCAAACACATTTTCCTGATTATGAGTTACCTACATGGGGTGAAAAGGAGGAGAAGAAACATCCTCTTGAAATTTTAGTAGTAGAAAGGAAGCATAAAGAAAATAAAGCTGCAACTCTACAGGTGAAATTCTCTAGATAAGGCATGAAAAAATCCATTTAAAATATATTAAATTATATGTAATGGAAGAGGTTTTTTGTCTACCCGGAAGCAGCACCTTGTCCCTCTGGCAAGGTGACAATGACATATTATAAATTCCCTACCACATACATTTGATTGGAATTATATTTTAGAAATAAATTTGCATGCAAAGATTTCACTAAACTAAATTCGCTGTATGTAACTAAGAAACCCTTAAAGCAACAAACTTGCTTTCTGGTACTGCTCTAAAAATATAATCCAGAAATGCTCAATCATGAAATCTTTTTGTCAATCAAGTGAAAAAATGAAGCCTTTTTTTTGCTTACTACAACCACTCAATATGCAAATCACATATTTGATTTACTCGCTATTGAACTCATGCAACTCCCCTTTCTGCAGTACAACATTCCACCTCAAAAAAACCCCAAAATTAAAAGCAGAACCCCCCAAAATACCTCCTGAATATGGGCTGCAACAGCTGCTCTGGTATCAAAATCCAGACTTTGGATTCTTTCAATAAATTCTTCTTTTTTCTGACACTAAAAATAGAGACATCTATTTTATACACATTTATATGTGCAATCACAAGTATTTTCACTCCTCTTTTGTATTTCTAAGAGCTTAAATTTATAAAGCTGACATTGCCATGGTCACAGGGTTAAATTATCGTCCAGTAATTCTGGTGACCATATAACAGTAATTATAACCTTCAACACTAATTAAATGATACAAGGAAGAACAAGTTGAAAGGGGACAAAGACAGGTTTCTTAAAATTGCTACTTATTCAAATTTTGTGGTAATTTATTAAATGCATGAAAAGTTAGTTTTCAGTGCTTTACCATTTCCTTCCTTTCTTTACAATATCAGGTAAATTAACACTATTGAAATTAATAACCCATTAGAAATTCTACACACACAGATTGCTGTATTTATGTAATAAGAGGTGTAGGGTTGCCATTTAAAATTTGGAATATTCAGATTTTTCAAGGAATGCAACTGCACCACCAAAGGAAGAAAGGTTTTCTACCACCCCAAGTATTAAAATAATAAGAAAATAGTTCAGTGACTCAAAAATTTCATAGAGACACAAACATAATTAAACCTACCTGAACTGCACATCCAAGCAAAAGCAGGAGGAGCTTTTTTACTTCTTCAGTACCTGGCTCTAAGAAGAAAACAACACAAAATAACTGTAAAATTGTAATTAGAGCTTCTTCCCCTATACCTCAGAAAACTCGAGGTTTTCTCATTGTTTCCATATTATTTATGTTAACCTAGTTTAGAAAACAACCAGCTGAGGAGAAGCCCATCTTTCCAGCTTGCAGCTCAGCCCTTTTTGCCATGAACTGCCAACTTCCAGAGTTAACAAACACCTTAACAGCCACGACAATTTCAAATGGAAAAATAAAATTCAGCCCTGCAAAAAGCAAAACTTCAGAGCGACATTTTTAGAAGTGCTTTGGAGACCTACAATCAAGTTTTCAACAGTAATCTCAGGTATAGTTACAAAAATGCTTAAATTATCTGCCACTCCCAAGCTGGAAGAGTTCAGGTGACAAGTTCATTTAAATTCTTTCACTTAGGTGACAAGTTCATTTAAATTCCTTACAAAGCTGTATTAGATATTCATCTGCACATCTAAAAAATCAAAATGTATTTCCAAATCTGGTCCTAAGCATCTTAATCTCCTAAAGAAGCTTAAGTTAAAGAACTCTGTTTACAGATTAATAAAAATGTTTCTTATTTTTTACGTTCGCAATGTCCTCATCTTGCTACTAAATATAGAAATAAGTTCTATATCTAGAATATAAATGCCATGAAGCAAATGCTTCAAGGATGACAAGACAGTTTAGGCATTGACTCAAGCTGCTTCTTTTAGAGGGAGCTACATATTGTGTATAAACCCAATGAACATGGAATATTTCCATTTTCTCAGAGAGGTTTCTCAGGTAGATAAATACGTTATAAAAAGTGTGGACTCAGATGGGAGATTTTAAAGCATTTATTCAGACTTCTTGTATCCCAAAGGCTCGAGCTGTGAAGTCTTTCATGGAGAAAGAGAAAAAACATCAAGGAATGTGTTCCACCAAAAGCTGCTTCAGCTGAAGAAGGGGAATTCCACCTGTCTGTCTCATCAATGAAGGTTAACAGGAAGAGTGGAACAGGAGGAATCCATGCCAACAGCTCATATCCCACATTCACTTATCCCAATAAATTAATCACACTTTTTACATCTTTAAGCAATCCCTGAGCTCCTCTTCACTCTTCATCTCCTGCCTGGCTCTCAAACGCCTGCCTGAATATTGATTCCTTGTCTCTCCCCCACGTTCCCTGAA
Source organism: Vireo altiloquus (assembly GCA_013396875.1). Lineage (NCBI taxonomy): Eukaryota > Metazoa > Chordata > Aves > Passeriformes > Vireonidae > Vireo > Vireo altiloquus. The sequence continues at coordinate 86,936 of VZRF01007955.1, read as the reverse complement.
GCACCAGGGCAAAACACTGAACAATCTCAGCTTCCCTCATCTCTGTTCTTCTTCCTTTTCCTCCATGAGAAACACAGAAATAGGTGATTCTTATCTGCACCCTCCAAGCTACCACTGAACTTTGTCCCTACCCCGTGCCACCATTTGATCCTCCCTGTGTTCACCTTAGCCCTGATTTTCACACTCTGCAACCTTCCATCCTCCCCTGCCTCGCTCCCTCAGAATTATGAACTTGCTTTAATTTCCCCTCCACCTCATCATTATCCCTTTGTAATTTAATTTACCATTTACAGTCATGGGCTGTAGCTGCTCCTCTCCAGTTTTCTCCTCTGACTGCCTTCCAGCCAATGAGCTCAGGAAATATTTCCTGATAAAATCCCTGCTGACCCCTTTTACCAAACCTCAACTCCAGCCTTCTCCCTGCATTTTCCTCCAGGAGCCAACAGCCTGTGCTATCTGCTCCTGCCTTCTGCAACTTGGCATCTCTTCTAGAGATTTCTCTACTTATCATTCCTTAAGTGCAAAGGGGAAAAACTGGGAGACATCCCTGTGAAAAATCACACCTCCAGCCTAAGTTTTAGTGGACCAAATCCAAGTCTTTATCAGGGAATTGACTTTTACTCCAGGGCTTGCCTTGATGCCACCAGATTTACACAGCAAGAGTCTCCAAAGGTCACTGAGGTTTAATTTCCCTGCTCCTGCCCCAAAAAAGCTTAAAAATCCATGTAGGGATGAGATCCTTTTCCAAGCTGACACAGCAAGAGCAGTCCTAACTTTCAAAGGGGAAAGGCTCTGGATAGAACCCAAAAGAATAAGTCTATCATCTGGTTCAGTCCAAACTCTGGGATTGAACTCCAGCAGAGATCTGAAACACCTTCAAAAGATCAAGAATGTTGTCCAAACATAACAATTGTTTTTAAATGTGAGGGCTACACTACAGGAAAGTCCCAATTTTCTCTCAAATCCAACAAAATCCCCACAGAAGAGCAAAGCACACACCAGCAGAGGTTCCAGCTGCCAAACCACAGATCCCAAAACACAAAGATACCTCCTTAAAAATGACCAAACCATAAAATTGAATGTATACAACTGAATGCAGGATTTCCTCTGTGGGGTTTGAGAGTGCATTTTCAATAAAATGCCATTTTATACTACACAATATCGTTAAGACATTTTCTCTCAGTTTCTTGAACAGAATAAAAAATGTCACTACAAAACAATACTATGACCTGGGCTTTTTTTAATCTGTTTTTCCAGTAAATCTGTTTTCTAGCCAAATCCATGGAGTCTTTTGAAAACCTTAAGAAAGCCTGGGATCAAAGTTATAAAAGCACGATGCATTCTGCTCTTTTGGAAAGGAAGAGCCCACATTCACACTTCTTGGTGCATATGACAGCAGCTGCACATAGAAAAACTGACAAAGCTGTGACCTCGAAAGCAAAAGCAGCAATATTCAGAAGCAGAAAGTAAAACCAAAAGAATTAAAGCAAGATACCTACAGAGATGGGATATGTGCAGATGGGATATGGAAAATACCAACGCTATGAGCCCTGGGATTGGGAAGTGAGGAAACACAGATGGTTCTTCTGGCTCATGAGGACCCCCCTGGCCCACAGACACGGAAGCGTGGCAGAGAAGACATCCCAAAGAAATCAAAACAGCCAGGGGAAGCTACACAGCCTGCTAGAGCAGTTCCTGACCTCTCTGCTGAGGTGCCAGAACATCAGGAGGAGAACACCTGGGACACATTAGACCCAAGGAAATAAATCCTGCCCAATCCATAGTGGCTCCATGCAGGCCAGGTGTGTCTGCTCCGTGCTTCTGGAATTGAGAGCATGGTGCAGAGATTCCCAAGTGGCTGTGGATAGTCAGCTGGCTCCACACAGGCTAATTTTCTTGGTCTGAAAATTGCAACTCTCAGAGCTGGAAGCAGAGAAGGTGGGAGCATGGAGAAGACAGTGTCAGTTCAGGGAAGAAAGCAAGAAGGTAACTGCAGTATTTTTCAGGTAGGGATGCAAGAGAAGCAGGAGGGTCTGGGGGAAGGAAAAACAAGGATTAGGAGCTGGATCAAGTGAGATGCACTGAACTGCCAATTCCCTCAGCGGTGACACAGGGAAAGAAAGTTGAAAGTGCAGTAGCTGGGAGTACATGAAACTTTAGCTTTGTGCCATCAGTGGTTCACTGGTTGCTGGGAAATGCTCTCGGGCTCAATATAAATCCTACTGACAGCCAGGGCTGAGGCTGGGACAGACATTTTTTAAAGTGTGGACCCTTAGGATGGACAAAGAAAATCATTATTAAATCATTACTCATCATTATTAGAAAGTTTATTTGATAAAGTATTTACACAATCTTCTGTTGAAAGGCTCCATCCTATAGGAATTTTTTTTTCCAGTGAAAGAATATAAATTATCACACCAGTATACATTTTTATTTTAGTTAAAAATAAACTTACCAGAAAAAGGATTTTTGCCAATTATTAGCACATTTGGCAAAGACATCATGATCAACTGCTGCAAAGTCTCCTATAAAAGTTAATTAAAACATTATTTACATCATATGTACATCAACAGCCACTAAAGAGAAATTAGTATTAATTAAATAGTTTAGTATTTCTCAGGACTTCACGCATGCACATTCAATACTAAATTATTTGCACTCCAATTAAAAAATCAAACATACAAGTTACTCCTACAAAAGCCTTGTTTTAGTGGTTTGCACAATCATCTCACACAGTTAAATCCTCTCGTGGCAATGAGCTGGCTTAAGGATCTTAAGCCAACGAGATCCTGAGTCTCAGGATGCAGTAAAACCCTTTAAATTTATTATGTTCACGTTTCCCTGACTAACTTATTGATACACATTCCTTTGATTGGCTCTAAGGTGCATTTCTAATGCAAAGAATCTATTTCCTTTATTTCAAGCTTTCTTTGGCCTCACCAAAACATGGATGTGAAAATCCCAGGGCTTTTTGCTGCAGTGCCACTGGACCAGCTGTGAACACAAAGGTACAAACCCCTGTCTGCACAATCCCATGGAATTTTAGCTTGGAAATGCCACACACCAGGCAGCAGCTCTGCCTATCTGTTCCATGGATTCCATCAATGGAGCTCCTGTAACGGCTGTAATCGGGTCAAATCCCCAGTCTAGACAGAGCCTAATTCTCCTGAAGCAGAGTAGTCTTTCTCCCGTTCCCAGATGTTTACTCCCAGCAGATGCCATCCTATAGTCAGGCTTTTTGTTTTTCCACACTGACAGATCCATTACTATATAAAATGTTCCTACTCAAAAGCAACGTTTTCCAGAAGAGCCCAAGGCACACATCAGGTGGCACATTGTAAGCACAAACCTAACACAAGTCCACTTGCTTCAGGTCAAATTGAAAAAAAACCTGTATTTCTTTAAAAACACCTGTAGAAATTATTAGCCATAGCTATACTTGAAAGTTCCCACCGGTTAATACAGGACATTAAAATTATATCTGAATTGATTAATAGTAGACTGCAAAACAAATATTCTCCCAGGCACGCCTAAAATGAATTATAAGGAGGGAAAAGACAGCTCTGACCTCCTCAAGTGTCATCAATTTTAACCAACAGTGACACCTGTACTTCTCAGACTTTGATAAAGACAATTTTCAAATAGAAGTGCACCACAGGAAGTTTTAAATCAATACAAACCAGATAAAATAGAAGGAATTTAATGAGCATCGCTAGCTACTATGAAAGAAAATCACATCTTTTTTAGAGTGGCTTTTCGTTGTTTTTCAGGGGTGTTTTTTGGTGGTATCTCAAATAATTCCATGATGTTATCGTAAAGCTGATCATGTATCATATAGCAGAGTATGAGCAGCAGTAACCAGAATATGTGTCCTGTATGGACATGATCACCTGTTCCCTTACAACACCTCTGCCTTGCTCCAGAGATGTCTGACACCTTTTCTGCCACTCGGTGTTACTGGGTTTGACAGTTCCTTAGCATTTATTTTACTGAAGATTTTCACATCCTCACTCAAATCTGCTGAGAGTCATGGAAGCTCACTGGATTAAACCTCTCAAGCCCACCAAAAATTTAAAACCACAGTTCTGAATTAACTGCTGAGAACAGTTCCACACTCTTACACTGCCAAGAAATGTACACACTCAAATTACTGGTTCAAGACCAGAATTGTAATTCCAGAGAATAACAAAGATGATACAGGAACAAATAACTTGATTAATCTACCATTACACCTTAATTTTGAATGTTATATTCTACCAGTGCAGGCTTTTTGACAAGCACATCCACAGCACTGATGCAATTATTCCCTAAATTGACAGAAGGTTTTCCATGGTTGTAAAAATACATGGAACAAACCAGCACGGACAAGCTCACAATGAGAAGTGTTAAGAGTTAGGTTAACACAATGCTAAAAATTCCAAATTCCCACATTCATCAGTGTCTGTTTCCTACACTCAATAATATCCTCTCTCAGTACAGTGAGCGCTCTCTGTCCCCTCCCCTGGGATCCCAGGCATCCCCAGGAACACCCCCAGGCACGGTGCCTGTACACTCAGCTTTCAGGAGCACTCGGCTGTGAGGCTCCTGCCTCACCCCGGGCTAAGGGAGGCCTCTCACTTTGATTCCAAGGCATCCATCAAGCCCCAGCTTTCCTGCCTTGGGGAATTTCACAGGTGACAGGAACTCAACTGACCCCTCTGTGAAACAGCTCATCCTTTAACACTTCAACTACCACGAAACACAGACCTCGCTGCAGGCACGAGGGCAGTGAACATCTACACATGCAAAAAGCAATTTCGAATTCAAAGGAGCTCTCCAGTTTGGAGAGTAAATGCCTTTACTCCTGCTAGAAAATCAGCCCTTCAATGTTCACATGGCTCCTCACATGTGACCAAAACCCTGAAACACTGGGGAGGGAAAGGGGAGAAAAACTGTCTAAAACAGTTGAAAGGGCAGTTTAATGTAGCTTGGATCATATGAAAGGCATGGTGACTGTTTTTAACATTCCTTAAATAAGAATACCTTTTTATTTTAAAAAAGCTCTAATAAACTTGTGGCTTGGAGCCACATCCATAATCCTGAATCATCCAAAGGTACCTAAATGAAAGCAATTCTGCCTGATACTGGAGCACTTGGACTGGTGACACCCTGAGACCAGTGCAGCACAGGGAATGCTTTGTGTTCCAATAAAGATCAATCCCATCAGCGTTTGTGCCTTCTGTTGCACCAGTTGTGGAACACTAATGCCCAGTGGAAAACGACTTCCATTAGGAAAAGGACAAGCACATGGGCCTTAGCAGGCAGCACATCTATCCATGTGCAGGATGCAAGGGCAGGAAGTGCTGGGAAGATGTTCTGTGGTTGGCCCTGGCAGTGACAGCTGGGAATTCCCACTGCACTCAGGAGTTTTGGAAAGCACTAGAAACAAATCATCATTCACACAAAAGTGTGTCCACACCACCCTTATACCTTAAATAATGATTAAAAATTTGACCAGATAAATAAAAAACCATCCACACAAGTATCTCTTGATGATCTTATTCCTGTTACCTTTAAAGCCACAACTATAGAAAAAAAAATTAGAAATAATTCCAGGCAAAATATAACACAACAAACAATTACTGACCTGATAGTAAGTTTTTATTTGTTTCACCAAAATAGACAAATTTTGAATCCTTAATGATGCATCATTGTTTACTTTTTTGTTTATCCTCTGATTAGCAGACTTTGGATTGCTGCAAAAAGAAAAGAAAAAAGACTACATTAAACACACCAAAAATTAATCTTTAAAGCTTTCTCTATAAAACAAATAGTATAGTTATTGTGCCATTCCTTGTCTTGATTACCATGCCTTGTTCTCCTCTCCACAGATCAATAAGGAGTTGTGGAAGATGGAAATAGCCTGAAATGTGTCTCAGACACAGCCAGGGCCCCACTCTTGTTTGCCATCAAAGCAGCCTGAAGCTGGGAGCACCCACAACTCCCAGGGAATGGAGCTGACAGGGAAGTTTTTGTGGCTATATGATGTTATTTTACTACCACAAGAAACAAAAGAACGATGAAACAAGAAACATCAGAACGATGATGAATGTGAAACACATCGTGCTAGCATGCACTGAACTATTTTAAATATATTTACAGGTTGCTGAGATGGGTCAACAAAGGATTATTAATAGGAGGTTTTGTCGTGTACTATCTTATACTACCAGATTTTTCTCTGGTTTGTCTTGGCTTCAGAGAGGAAATCAATCACTTTTTCCTTCACAAAGCAGAAAGGATGTGAGGAAATGCAGGTGAGTCACCCTTTTTCAGTACCTCCTAACACACTGAGCTATTAACACACACAGGACAGCAGACAACCATTCCCTGGAATTTCTCCATGCAGAATCAAAGCATCCCCCAAAATACTCCCTAAAATATTTAAAGAACTCATAAGGGATGGCCAGTGTGAAGCTCTTCACTTTTACAGAGATTCTTGATACAGCTGCACAATGCAACTTTTGATATTTAATGGTATTATTGTACTGTTTAATGATACTATTAGCAGATAAATGAGAGCTGGCTGGGATGCTGCACTCAAAAACAAACTACCAACTTCTCCCTGTCAGAGCAGGGCTTCCTGCAGGGATATGTGTCTGCTGGCTCTGGTTTTATTCAGCATTGTCATTAATGATTTAGACAGTGGAATACAAAATACACTTTCCAGAACAGCCACTGGCAAACTTTGGGAGAAAAAAACAACCTTCAAAAAATACTATGGCAATGGAGAATGATCCTAATAACGTGCAAAAGTAATGGAATTCAATAAGTCACACACAGGCAAAGGATTAGAGTCAGAATCAAATGCAGAAAGAGGAGTCATTTGCTACAAAACAAAAATGACCTCAACATTGTGGTATCAGGAGTTACTCTGATGCAATTTATCACTGGTTGGTAGTTTCTCATACTCTCTGTACAAAAATTACATATTTTTTCACTTATATATAAGTTACCTACACAAACTTTATTTGCCTTTTACAGCTCGCTCAACTTTTAGCATATTAGATTATTTTTTAAAAATATATTTGTGTCTTTTCTTCAGTTTATTGCTATCAGCATTTCCTGGCTTGTAAGCACAAATGGAAATAATAGAAAAAACACTGCTGGGAAAGGAAGTCAGGTCATATAAAAAATGCACCTCCAACACAGATATTTTTAAAATAAAAAAATGTAAGCAGTAGGAACAGTATTTTTTTTTTTTTGCATTTATTATTATAAATCTAGGAAAATTAGGACAGGAGTAATTGCCTCATTCCTAAATGCTCATCATCATGTTCCTAAAAATATTATAAACAATTAAAATACATTTTAGAACATATTAGCCAAACCATGTGACTAAGATGTGACCTTGGGTTTATTAGTTCAGCCAACCTGTAGCTGAAAACGCAACTAAATGGGCTAAAAATAATTATGCTTTGCAGATGTACACTTTCCTTTCCATGCTGAATTCATTCAAATTTGTTAAAATCAGAAGAGAAAATCCACAATAAATCCTGCTGACCTACAGAGATCAGCTGAAGTCTCCTATTTCTACATTCATATCTCCAAAAGGCCGATTTGGGCCCTTAATCTTCATCTTTAATCTTAATGACCATGGGATTATCTCTGGGCTTTTTCATCATCTTCAGCAGCATTTCTACAGCCACACATTTCAGACGCCTCTCCCTTTGAGCACTCAGAACACAGCGCAGGGGTTTCCTGGATATTGTGGCAGCTCTTCTTTTAGAATCATCAAAAATTAGTGTGCAACCACAAGAACTCAAAGCACAAATTGCATAAAAGCTCAGCCTTTCCATCTTCTCATTTCAAAAGCCGTACTAGGGTATTGATACTGATCCTGGATGAACAAAAACTTTAACATTTGCATAGGACTGGATCTTTGTGACACCAAGGGATCAGCCCAGGCAGCATGGAAGGGCTTGGGCTGCTTTAACAACCTCACCTCCCTCTATGACAAGCCGACCTGCTTAGTGCCAAAATGATTCATTCCTGTAGCTTAAAACAGACAGTTATGGGGGGAGGGTGTGTGTTTTGGTTTGGCTTTTTGGTTTTGGCTTAAATTGCAGGAAGCAGCTTACTGAGATTGTGAATTTTTGCTGGGAAGACTTGGGCCACAGATGAGCTCTGGAACTGCATCTTTACCACTTGCAAAACTCAACTGTCCAGTTACAAGATGCTCTGCTAGTGCAGATCATCAGCAACGAAAATCAGAACGTCAGCCTTGGGACAACCTGGGGCACAGAACAAATTTATTGTAGTAATTTTAAAGTTTTCCAAAAGATTATGGCAAAGGGTTGAACAGAAACCTTAAACTCCAAGTTCCCTTAACATTTTCCAGCAGAACTTAAAATTATAAGTAGTGGTGACAAGAAGTTTAACTCACTGTTTTTAAGGTTCAATAAAAGCAAGGTAGTGAGGTATCAGTACTAACACTACTAATCTCTACCAATCATTTTAAGTTTAATTAAACATCTACCCTCAATAACTCACTGTTGGTAGGAGATTCCTTTTTTTTTTTTGGTAATGAATGTCCTCTTGGCTCATTATTCTACAACCATGGGAGGTTAGTTGTCCTTGACACTCTCAATTAATACATGTTAGCCATGACTAGGATGAGTGACTTGGCAAGAAAATTGTTTCCAATGCTCCCCAGAGTGAGATCCTGCTCTCAGCACCTTCCAGTGCAAACAGCACCTTACCCCTGTGCTGCAGTAATTGTGGTCTTTCTAACCACATTATGTCATCAAACGATTATAAACACAGACTATTTACAGGTTACCTACTAAAATGACCCCCATGCTGAAAAGTAAATGTTTAAAACAGGGATTCTTCTGCCAAGTGGCCTCTGTGCAGGTATTTAGCAGAGCTCTCTAATCTTCAGTCACTGATTTATTTCTACCTTTCAGGTTGTGTTAGAACTGTCAGGTTTGTGGATGAACAGCCAAGCACAGACCTGACAGATCCTTCCTCACACCACTGTTACCAAAAGGACCACGATTAGGTCCTTGAATTCCTTATTTAAAAAAAAAATAACTAAACCCACCTTCACTCCCATTACTGATAACCAGGTCTCATTTTCTCAAAGATTCCAACCTGAACGCTCAGCAGTTTCCTTAATCCATTAAAAAGCATTTTATATATTCTTCATTTAGTCATTATAGTCCATCGTCTTCAGCATCGATGTCTTAATTTGCCTCTCTCAAAGAGGAAATAATACAGCAGGATGCTGGCTACACATTTCCATCACATTTTTGTAGAAATGTGTTTTTCAGGCTGGTCCAAGTCAGAACATACTAATATTTTACCAAGCACTTCAAATAACTCAAGAAATCTGATGTGAAAATATTTTTCACACAGAAAGATAAAATCCTAAACACGAACTGCCAGAACTTTATAAGAGCATCTTTAAACTAGTTTACAGTTCTTGAAAACTAATTTATTAAAGATTTTAATGAAGTACTTGTACCCATATGTTGAACTGTTATGACCAGTAAAATGTCTATAATGATCATACTTTTATTAATTCAAAACAATTGTGTTTATTAGAACACATTAGGTTCAATGACACTGAAATAAACTGGTGGGAATACAAGATGCAAATGAAATAATCTTGAAGATAAACTGGTTCCAAAACAGACCTCTTTAAGACATAGTTTTTAAAAACAGCTTTTTAAAACCGTAAGATTCTGGTGGCTATCATAAACATTTTTAAGGCCATCCATGCTCTGAACTGCTCCTTTTATGAGGTGGGGATACTGAGCTGCTTCAGTGGCAAATAGCCCAGCAAAATAGGGCAAATCTGTCTAGAAGTCGATAGGAAGCAGAGCAGTAAAAGATACCCTTAAGCAATTTTACATTTAAGAGCAACCTACTTATGACAAGATACATTAATTTCAATAGCAATAAAACCAGACAGGAGCATCTATCCCAATAATGCATTAGTTTAAAACTCCTGATTACAGAGAGAACTTCAGTGATTTTGAAATACTACCAGTGTCATGAATCACAGATTGAGACTTCATATAATCAGGGATTATGTGTCTTTAATTTTTCATTGACCAAAATCTATCAGAAATGGGAATGTGATAGCTTAATGGCCTCATGCTTAAATCTATGCAGACTGCAAACCAGTTGTGTCCTCCCTTGCCATCTGTTCCTTGATGGTACTTAATGATTAAGTCTGGTATCATAACGCACCCTAATTTGAAATATACCATTGTTTGAATGTATTTGGTGAGTTCAGTGAAATGCTACCCTGTGGTTTAGCTTACAGTAGCACAGCATTCACTTGTACAAATAAATGCTGCCTGCCTAATAAAGTTATATTTTCTGCAACGTCCTTTTAACTGGAATGCTGAGGTTCACCCTTGGTATCTGTCAAATATTTCAATAATTACTGCTAACAAAATTTTGGGACAGATTTCAAGTAATAAAATTAATCTTCATTATTTACTACTGGCAAGAAAATAAACACGCTCAAAACGTGTTTTACAAAGAGATTTAATACAGCAGCATCCTTTTACTGACAAAAGAATAAAAAAGTCAAAATAAAATTGGGGTTTTCACTGGAGAATAACTGTTAACTTTCAAATTCCTTAACATTTGACAATCTACCTTTTAGTTGTACAACACCTGTATTTCTACCCTCGAGACTGAGCAGCAGCCAATGCACAGCTGAAACGGTCGTGTAGTTCTGCAGACATCTGCTCAAACATCTGAAGATATCCCCAACACTGAGATACCCTTTGCCACAAAATCAGTATGAATTAAGGTTTAAGGACACTTTGCTAACTCTGCACTCAGCAAGGATTGACTGTGTGTGCCAGAAGTTCAACAGCTGTCTCCAACATTTTCTGCCTCGTGATCCTGCGAGCTTTAGGAAGCAGGCCTAACATCAAAAGTCTTTTGGCCCTTGCACAAAACCCCACTTCCTAGGATTATATCCAACATCATAAACTGTTATGGTTTACGTTAGGAGGCTGAAGCCCTATGCCTACTTAAAAATAAAAAACAACCAAACCACGACCAACTGGCCTAACCCAAACGGGAGCGGCTGGTGGGATCACAGGGAGCACTGCCAAGAACATATCCGTGGATACTGAGAGCACGCACGCAGCTCCCCTCCTGCCAGCCTCAGCTCAGCATCCCAGCGGGCTCCACTGCTCCCAGGACAGCTGCACGGTGCCTGGGCAGCCTGGCTGGCACTCCCAGCACAGGAGCTGCCGGGTTCCTCACAGCTGGATGGTGCCAGGAGAGATGTGTCCTGCCCAGGAACCCCGTGTCTCCCTGCTCCAGGGATAGCCCTGCCCAGGATCCCGGTGTCTCCCTGCTCCAGGGATAGTCCTGCCCAGGATCCCGGTGTCTCCCTGCTCCAGGGATAGTCCTGCCCAGGATCCCGGTGTCTCCCTGCTCCAGGGATAGTCCTGCCCAGGATCCCGGTGTCTCCCTGCTCCAGGGATAGTCCTGCCCAGGATCCCGGTGTCTCCCTGCTCCAGGGATAGTCCTGCCCAGGATCCCGGTGTCTCCCTGCTCCAGGGATAGTCCTGCCCAGGATCCCGGTGTCTCCCTGCTCCAGGGATAGTCCTGCCCAGGATCCCGGTGTCTCCCTGCTCCAGGGATAGTCCTGCCCAGGATCCCGGTGTCTCCCTGCTCCAGGGATAGTCCTGCCCAGGATCCCGGTGTCTCCCTGCTCCAGGGATAGTCCTGCCCAGGATCCCGGTGTCTCCCTGCTCCAGGGATAGTCCTGCCCAGGATCCCGGTGTCTCCCTGCTCCAGGGATAGTCCTGCCCAGGATCCCGGTGTCTCCCTGCTCCAGGGATAGTCCTGCCCAGGATCCCGGTGTCTCCCTGCTCCAGGGATAGTCCTGCCCAGGATCCCGGTGTCTCCCTGCTCCAGGGATAGTCCTGCCCAGGATCCCGGTGTCTCCCTGCTCCAGGGATAGTCCTGCCCAGGATCCCGGTGTCTCCCTGCTCCAGGGATAGTCCTGCCCAGGATCCCGGTGTCTCCCTGCTCCAGGGATAGTCCTGCCCAGGATCCCGGTGTCTCCCTGCTCCAGGGATAGTCCTGCCCAGGATCCCGGTGTCTCCCTGCTCCAGGGATAGTCCTGCCCAGGATCCCGGTGTCTCCCTGCTCCAGGGATAGTCCTGCCCAGGATCCCGGTGTCTCCCTGCTCCAGGGATAGTCCTGCCCAGGATCCCGGTGTCTCCCTGCTCCAGGGATAGTCCTGCCCAGGATCCCGGTGTCTCCCTGCTCCAGGGATAGTCCTGCCCAGGATCCCGGTGTCTCCCTGCTCCAGGGATAGTCCTGCCCAGGATCCCGGTGTCTCCCTGCTCCAGGGATAGTCCTGCCCAGGATCCCGGTGTCTCCCTGCTCCAGGGATAGTCCTGCCCAGGATCCCGGTGTCTCCCTGCTCCAGGGATAGTCCTGCCCAGGATCCCGGTGTCTCCCTGCTCCAGGGATAGTCCTGCCCAGGATCCCGGTGTCTCCCTGCTCCAGGGATAGTCCTGCCCAGGATCCCGGTGTCTCCCTGCTCCAGGGATAGTCCTGCCCAGGATCCCGGTGTCTCCCTGCTCCAGGGATAGTCCTGCCCAGGATCCCGGTGTCTCCCTGCTCCAGGGATAGTCCTGCCCAGGATCCCGGTGTCTCCCTGCTCCAGGGATAGTCCTGCCCAGGATCCCGGTGTCTCCCTGCTCCAGGGATAGTCCTGCCCAGGATCCCGGTGTCTCCCTGCTCCAGGGATAGTCCTGCCCAGGATCCCGGTGTCTCCCTGCTCCAGGGATAGTCCTGCCCAGGATCCCGGTGTCTCCCTGCTCCAGGGATAGTCCTGCCCAGGATCCCGGTGTCTCCCTGCTCCAGGGATAGTCCTGCCCAGGATCCCGGTGTCTCCCTGCTCCAGGGATAGTCCTGCCCAGGATCCCGGTGTCTCCCTGCTCCAGGGATAGTCCTGCCCAGGATCCCGGTGTCTCCCTGCTCCAGGGATAGTCCTGCCCAGGATCCCGGTGTCTCCCTGCTCCAGGGATAGTCCTGCCCAGGATCCCGGTGTCTCCCTGCTCCAGGGATAGTCCTGCCCAGGATCCCGGTGTCTCCCTGCTCCAGGGATAGTCCTGCCCAGGGTGTCTCCCTGCTCCAGGGATGGGGAGCTGCTGCACACCACAAGCTCTGCGTGGTCCCCACTGCAGTGGCAGTATCAGCACGGAGACATCTCCTCACATCTCTGCACTCCCAGGTTTACATGGGAATGTGCCAACAGCCAAGCAAAATCAAAGTACATTCAACAGGTCTGCTGACTGATCTTTAATTTCTTCTTCCCAGGGTTTAAAAAAAAACCCAAACCGAGTCCAGAACAGCCCATATTTATTATTTTAATTCTCTTTACCTTAATATATAAGGAAGATGCATGCAGGTGAGTAAAATGTATGAGAAAACAAGAAAGAAGGTAAAACAGTTCATCTGTCACTGACTAAGCACTGTAGCTGATGTAGCACTGATTCAAACACCCCCCAAAAATCCTCATTTCCAAGTTTACAGAGCAACTGCTGTCTTTATCATCAAATAGCATGAAATAACTTTAATACTCTTGTTTCACTTTGATCTTGACTATTCTTTTCCTATCACACTAGAAGGCAGTATGTAAAAAAAATAAAGCTTTCTGCCACAAATTGAACCTAGTGAGTCACTGCTGACTGTACCAAGTAACCTGGGTGAGCTCCCCACAACAAATCCATCAATGTGGAGCAGCCTCTCTGCTCCACAGCTGGCAAAAGGTAATCTGGCTGCCACCACATTAAGAAGTGTCACTCACAGAAAGGAAAATCTATAGGATGTGGAGCAGCACAGAACACTTAATATCAATACACCAAATAAACACACTGGAGTATTAAAAATTTGAGAATTCCTAGAAGAAACATCAAGAAACAAAACTTTTTTTTGAGGAAACATATGAGAATCAGTTTGACAAACACACTACTCCAACAAATCTAAATATCTTTCAAGGGATATCTTGTTGGTTTGCTTGGCTGGTTTTGGAGGGATTTTTTAACTACAGAAGTTTTAGCAGGAAATGTCACTTGAAAAAGGAGAATTAAACTGCTGTACTTGCACCACACCACTTTCCAAATTCAACTAAACCCAAAAGGTGCCCAGGGGTGCAAGAGGGCACAGACCAAAGGTCAGGAAAGCAAGAAGATGGACACGCCACAGAAGCAAAATATTGAGGATCATGAAGCCTGAAGTTTTGACTTCTACTTCAAGCACTGTGTGTTATATTCCCTCTCAGAGCCAACATTTTTTACTCCTGAAATGAGTCCAAATTCTCAAGACCCATTCAGTTCAGTACCAATTAACAGAGCAGTTGAGAACTACTTGACTTTGTGATTAACACCTCAAAGCAAGTGCCCACGGGAACCCTGTGAACATTGCCACCCCCAGTAATCCTGTGACAGCTGTAAGATCAGCTTTACACATAAGCACTCCCAGATCTGCATCACAAGATGCAGCATGACTTGGCACCAAACATCCCAGAGCACTGGAGTGAGGAAACGTTTTCTCAGTGCACCTCGGGAGGATCACTCTGCAAACATGCAGGTATTAGTTTGGAAGGAACATCAGGCACAGTTATAAAAGAAGCAGAATAGGACCAGCAAGTTGTCATCACTGCCAGGAAGCAGCAAGGTCTACAAAAGAAAACACAATAAATACATATGGCCCTGAGCAAGTGACATTTGTGGAGCTAACATGCTTCCTAAGACATTTAAAATATTAATATAAGGGAAAATTACTATGTAGGATTTAAAAGCAATACACATCTATGCAGTCTTCTTTCTTTAAGCTTGAAAACAAACTTTTAAGAGAAGTTTGTAAGTACAGGTTTTTTTCTTCTATCCCAACCGACAGCACCACAGCAGCATGTACTTTGCTTTATTTGATAATCATATAACTATCAAAATTTATTTCTCCTTTGAAAGACTTGGAAAAATGTTCACTCATTTCAGTCTTGACTTTGAACTTTGCTGAAGCTACAAATTCACAAAAGAAGTTAGTTGCTACTTCAGAGTGACAATAGTCTGACCACAAGTAAACACCTCAGCACTGAATATTAAGAACTGCAGGAAACACTGATGTGTGATCTGCCAAGTAAGCCAGCACCAAAGCTACACAAATATTGCAGTTTTAGTGACTAGAAAGCTCTTCAGTTGTAAAAACAGCACCACGTAAATTCCCACTGAACACTTTTGGTTAGAACACCTTGACTTTAGATAACTTCTCTTCCTTAGGAAGGGAAAGAAACCCACTAAAAGTAAATTATTAACAATAAAATACACATTTTCATCTTTCTCCACACCCATTTTTAGACTAGTGACAATGTTACATTTGCCTATATTCCCTCTAATATCTGTATTCTGGTTTTGCCCAGCACACACAATAAATACACAGCAAGTGTATTCCCAAGCTACCAGGAAATTCCACCAGACACTTTTTGCTCAGGGGCTTATTTAAGAAAAACAAAGACACCACACAGAGAAAAACTAGAACAAATATTTCCCTGCAGCTTAAACCAAGATAAAATTCTGTAACAAACCTAAGTGGGCTGTCTTCTTTCACTATATGAAAGGAAGCAAATATTGGAGTGTCTCTAAATATGCAATACATATATTCACTGCATGGCCAGGAATATGATAGACACCATTTATGAGTTCATCCCTTACAATTTCCCTGTCCAAAAATACAACAGATAATTTTTGCTTGGGTGGAGCAGTAGCCTTGCTTCAATTCAAAGCCTTGCCATCAATTAATCCCATGTGTCTCAGTTTGAGACAAATTTAGAGGAGAATATTTTTTGATAGAAAGTAGGTTGTAGTTACTCTTCCTTCACTAGGTTTGGGAAAAGGAATATTGGGAAATATTGGGAATATTTTTCATGGGAAAAGACCCCATGAAATGAAAAGGAGACATTTTGCAAACAGTGCTCAATAACAACTGCCTCTGGAGCATCTTTGGGATAGAGACTGGACTCTAAAACAAAGCAAACAAACACAGAGACTCTCATGCAGTTATTCCCAAATAATCTTTGACCGCTGAGGTCTTCTGTGCTAACAAAGGAGCACTTCGGAAAAACGTCTTGATCCCTAAATAATTACGACCTAGGGAAAAGGGGTGCATTATGAAAGACAAGGAAAGCAAGAAATTGCTGTTTAGCCTAGAGAAAAAAGAGGAGGAATCAAAAATAAGAGGAACATATGAACAAACAAAACATTTAAAAGTCCCTTCTTAACAGAAGAAACAAACGGGGAAAATCTAGAAGTAAATCCCAAGTTTGGTATAGGATAAGATGTGCTAGATTTAGCACCCAAATTCAGTTAACTACATCAGTTTTTAAAAGAAAGATCAGAGCAGAGCAATACTTTGCAAAGGTTTGTGGAGGAGAGATCCCCAGACCAGCCATGAAACCTGAAGCAGCACAGCTTTGCCACTGAAGGGTACAAGCTGCTCAGCCAGGTGTCTGCAGCTAACCTAAACCTCTGGATTTTAGTGCTGTTGTTATTCTCATGGAGTGCTTTGAAACTGCATGTAGAATGTGAAATGCAAAATTCTCTGAAAAAGAAACTGTAAAGCCATTCTGAATGTAGGTTCTCTCCTTGCCAGAATGCTTTCAATGCTGAGACAAATTATTTTGATACTAGATCTAAGATGGCTATTTATGGAACAGGTTGACAGACTTAATAGAAACCTCTGTATGTGTTAAAAAATAGTTTTTAATTCAGTTTTCATTCCCTGGCCCAAGGTACTTGCCTAGAGTAAGGATGGGGTAAGTAGCAGGCTACCAAAAGAAATAAGGACACAGAGTCAAAGATAATCAAGATGGCATGTGAAGGAGAGGAAAGAAGTGGATATGGTTGTTTAAAGGAAGGTTAGATTATTTAATTTCTAATCTTCAAAATTTTACAAGGAACAAGAGTGAACCACAGAGTAGTTTATTGCTCAGAAATAAATCAGGGTAGCCAGGACGAAGAAAAGTGGACATCAGCTGTGGAAAAGGGCATAAAAGCATAACAAAAACTAGTAAAACAGACATAAGCCAAGATCAAATATTTCAAGCATTCCATGTTCAAGCTATGCATTTTTCCTCTTTATCCATCAAGAGCCCAATCACCTCACAAGTGCAGGTATCAGCCTGTGTCCACCTCACCTGCCCAATTCAGAGCTTACTGCAGGCTGATGGTCCAGTCTAAAATTATTCATCATTACACTAAGAACTAGGTTTTCCTTTCTTTTAATCAAAAGGGTTTAATTCCAACAGTCCTGGTGTGCATTGTGCTGGACCACTTATTAAAGAGTTTGCTTCTTTACAAAAAGTTACTGCTATAAATTCAGCTTCTGTGAAGAAAAATCCCAGCCCTGCTGCAGCAGAACAACTCTCACAAAGTCCAAGTGACACTTTGCACCTGTGGAAACCTGACAGAGCACATCTGGGAAGTGTGAATCTAATCCATGAAGTGATAAAGGGGGAGACCTAACAATATCTGACCTTCTTCTAAAATACATGTTCCTACTTCTACTGAAGCCAATGATTCCCTTTTCCTCAAAACTCTTTTCAGAGCCTGGCTGAAGCTGCCTCTCCCTCCTTGATCTCCCCAGGAAGGAGTTAATTGGACTGAGTGGCTGTTCCTGCACTCTTTCCCAGAGCCAGGCAGCTGGCTCCAGCACTGGAGATGGAGTCCAGTTTTCAGGGGAAGATATAGGCAAGCCAGAAGTATGGGCTGGCAAGCTCAACTGCTCGGAAAAAAGCACACAACTGAAGGCTGAGAGCTCAGAACAGCAGCCAAGGAAGCTGTCCACATTCTAGGCACACACCACCAGGGTGGTGGGAGGAAACAGGCAGCCAGTCCACCTGGAAAATTTGATGGTGTGAAAGGCCTGCAAGTGAATCCAGGCAGCGAAAAACAGTGGGAGAATGGTAAAAGGGGAAAAACCCGGGAGAATAATAAAAGACTTCATCTTTGAAGAAGTTTTAAGCATGTCTGGATGCAAAGACTGATATGGAAAGTATCACTTAATATATGTAATTAAGAGTAAAGTTATAAATGGCACACTGAAAGCAGTCAGGTTTTCCAGACAGTGGACTAAATTAACTCTCAGAGTTTGGTTCTGTATGTTACCAACTCTGCATACAGTCTGGGTCCAGTAGTTCCTTTAAACCAGATTTATTTCCACAAATACAAAGCATAGTAAAATAAAGCAATTAAAGCTAAAATACTGTTTCAAGTCTTTGTTGCTTGACCAAATATTAATGGTGGTGGTAAATGTAATGAAAGCCCCACTCTTGTAACTACTTGCAGCTGTCTCTTTTTATTCAAAGGAACCAGCAAGACTCTTGTCAGTTTGGGAACCACAGCTCATACTAAAAGACTTCCAGCATTTCTTATACAATCCTATTGGAATTCAGTTAACAAATATCAGAGAACAAGACCTATCAAAAATGGAAATAAATACCACTCAGAAAGTGAGTGTTTCTGTAAAAATACTGTGATTTTTTTTTTTGCATCAGACGAGTTTATAAACAGTACAATGCTAAGACTTTTGAAAAAACCTGAGGTGGTGTTAATCAGGTTCTGGAAAAATATCTCCAGGACAACTGAGTATTATTTTACTGCAATTGTACTTGGGTGTGCAACAGGTGACTAATCCATTGAATGGTACTAGTTCACTGATTTCGGTACCATACACAACAGATTTTACTCAAGCCTAGGAGCACTTTACAATGTCAGAAGCTTTATGATACAGAGGTGCAGTGAAGGTATGAAGTATTCCTGGTATGTTCCTCCACCTCCCTGCCATGGCCCAACATCACTGCAGTGATCTCTCGTGCTCTGATTTATTTCCAAGAAGCATGACCCCTTTTTTGTACCAAAGAGCACAAAGATAAAGGCTCAGATTTAGAAAGACAGATGGGTTTCTATCCACGAGTATCAGATACTGACTGATCCCAGCAGAAGGTAAGTAACCGGATACTTTTGAAGAACAGGACCTAAATTTAAACAGGAAATTAGAGACATTCTCTCAAGTTAGGAGCTAATATTATAAACACTGGAATTCTCCTTAATTAAAAATAAAATTTAAGAAATAATAATTAAATTGGCCTGCAGCATCTCCAGCAAGGAAGAGCACTTCAGATGTAACTGGACACTGAACAGATTCTGTGCAATTTTCACATGTCCTGAAACATCCAAAAAGTCAAAGGTAACAAACATAAATGGAATTCTCTCATGGATGAGGTACTAATAAAATCAATGCTGATAAACCCCACAAACTCAGCACCACCAGCAACCTGCAACTATTCCAATGCTGACACCTCTCTTCCCTGTCTGAATCATTACAATTGCTGAAAATAAAAGTGATCCAGACAAGCACAAGGAGAAACAAATGCTGGACTGACAAACTCTCACTTGTAGATGATGGAAGGCAGGATTAACTCTTTTTTCACTGAACAAAAAACCTTCTCAAACTAACAAAGCCACTTTTTTTTTTGACTGTGTAACTGTTTACAAACCATGCCTAATCCAATATTAACACCCACTTTTATAGTCACAGATTTGTTTTTTCAACATTTGGCAAGAATAAAATAAGTATTAAAGTATATATGCAGCAGGACCACAGAACCTCTAACAGCCTCCACTGCCATAGCTCCTAACCACAGATCTCGAGTTCTCATGTGAAATCACTGAGCTTTAAAAAAAAACCAAAACAAACAACCAAAAAAATCCCCCAACCCAAACATTCTGAAGAAAAACACTTTTCTTTTGAAGTCACATGACAAAAATTTTTCTGCCATATTTCCTCAATATATGGTAGTAAAGAACGACAGGAAAATAAAAGAGAAATATGGAAAACATTGGAAATAATCTATATTGATGATTAGTTAGAGCTGCATCTTTGCAATGTTTTTGCACATGAAGGTGCTTAATAGGTGGGTATGCAAATGGAACAGGACTAGAAGTTAACACAGGTTTCCACAGTGACTTCACCGCAGACAGAATCACACTGCAAAACATGAAACAATTTTTCCCCTATTTCAAACCTGGCACAAAACCCAAAACAAACTGAACCTTCCCAAAATATGAACAGAGTTCTAAGAGGCAATTCTACACAGTAACCATAATAGATCTCAGTTCCCAAAAGACCTTCCAGTGTATTGACATATTTCTAAACTTAATCATATTTGTGCACCAATGCTTTTACACACACCTCCAGTTTGAGGTAGTTGCCACTGTTCTGACTACCCAATTTTTTTTTTTTTAATTTACATCTCCAACATGTACTTTTTACACATACACACCCAATGCTTCCTAAATACAGTCAGTAATCATGGCATGGGATCAAGGATGCACAAAGTCACAGCCAAATTCAACACACAGTGCCTTAGGCATGGCAATGTTCCTTCTCCCCAATTTTCCATTTTACATACATGCATCAGGTATCAATTTATACTCAGTATTAAAAAATTGTCTGATAAAAGCTTAACTTTAAGCCTATATTCTTCAAAATCACCTTGTTCCAGTGCTAAATTTGCCTTCCAGCTGTCCAACTTTTTTATCCCATAGAAACTGTACATATTCAATGCATGGCCACAGCTGACAATCTACTTACTTTATGTAGTCCAAGAAACAAAAGAAGGAACTTGTAAAATAAAAATAGTATTCTTCAGTGAAATGCATCACTTAAAATTCTTATTAAAGTGTGCCAGAATCCACTCAGGATTTTTTTTTTTTTCCCAAAAGTTCCATTCTACCAAGTTTTCCACGTTTTTCAACATCAGGGTGAATATTATAAGTGAATGTGTGTTTTAGTTGTACAGAAGTAGGTGACAAAGAAAATACTGGTTTCAAAAGGCTGTGAATTCACACTTAAACGTGGTGAAGTTGCTCTTTTGACACAGATTAGTTACACAAGCTGAACACCAAGGGCAAAAACTTTTAAAACATTAAATATGAGTAAAAGCTATAAATGGAGCAAGAGGATGCCCATCCCTGAGCAGTGTTCCTGAGGAACAGCTGCCAATACAAGCTGCTCACGCACTGATGGATGTACCCAGCCAGCAATAAGCCCACAGCTTTTCATACCTGTACAGAAAATAGATGTATTTCTCTGCAGAGACTTAAAATATTAAAAAAAAAAAAAAAGATATGCAGAAATCTTTGCACTAGTAACACTTTTATGATTATATCACTAGACACCTGACAAGTGTTACTCTCCAGCATGACAGTAGTGGGCAACATTCCAGTCAAAATTATAATTAACAGAGAGCCACTGTAAAGGATTTTTTCTAACAACCAGAGTTTTCAATAAACAGTTTATAAAGGCATGCAAAAATGCTTCTTCTGAGGGCTGTAGCCAGCAAACACTCTGCACTCACATTTAAAGCAACAGCTTTACTGCTTAACTGCTATCTACTCTAATTTGGAAGCGTGGAAAATGAAAAGGAAGGAGTTTAAAAACAGTCCTTTTGCTCAGTGAACAACCCTGTGTGACTTGCATGCCATCCTGGAGTTGCATGTCACGTGCACCAAGATATGGATTAGAATCTTATTAGCCAAGCAAATTTATTCAAAATTTTCTTTATAAGCCTGACTTGCAGCAGGATGAACCTTTTTTATGCCTCTCAGTGGAAATCTGGGAAACTATTTACAGTCATCCCATTTTCCAGTAAGTTCTACAATGATGATTCAGCCTGTATCACACTATACATCCTGCAAATACATTGCTCGGACATTCAGCTGTGCAGAGTCGGGATCTGCCACAATCTCAAGACTCCTCTTAACTCACCACAGTGTCAAGCACAAATGAAAGTAATTTACCAAGGTCAATATGGGGAAAGGGGGGAAAAGGATTTTTCATAAGGCAGCAAAAAAAAAAAAAAATACAAGAGAAACAAACCAGCAAAAAAAAACCCCAAGGCAGCGCTTGCCCACACTCACATCTGCAGCATGACTTCGTTCAGATACACTCCATCCACCAGCGCCACATATTCCTCCAGGTTGGTCCCATTTCCTCCAGCTAGCGGTCCGAATGTCTTCACCTGGAACAGAACCAGCAGCAGCACCGTGACACCAACTCCACCTCGCTCCCTGCCGCAACGCTCTTCTCAAACAATGAGCAAAAAAAAAACACCCAGGAATGTGTGGGGGGAAAATGAACGCTTACCCAGGTGACAAGAGGGCTCGACATGAACTGCTCCAGAAGGGGTGTGAAGATCTCGTTCTCCATTTTACAAAAAAATGGTTAACATCAATGCAGCTCCTCTGATGCAAAAAATAAAGATAAGTCCTTCACTGCAGCAACTCTCTGGAATGCTCCAAGGATTCAGCTGGAGTGAGTGAACCCCATTTTTACCAAGCGATGCAACAGCAACAAAAGTCAGTGCGCTGGCAAGTGGGATTTATCTTCCTCTTTCAAGAAAAAATGCATCTGAAACTCCATCTACGCGATTTTCAGCCTTTCCATTGATGCCTCTCCCTTCCTACATAGCGAAGGATTGGAAGGAAGGAAGGAAAGAAAAGAGGGAGGCTGCCTAGCTACTGGGATTCTGCATCAGACAAAAAAAAAAGAGAGGAAGGAAAAATCTGCTTCAGCAGCGGCAGCGCCTCAGAAAGGAAGGAGAAATTCCAGCGAAACTCCGCAAGCTCATCCTGCCCCTTCCCCACAAAAAAGCCCCAAGCCCGGGCGAGGGGAGCAGCGAGGGCAGCGACCCCCGCCCCTCTCGCAGCCAAGCCCCCCGGGCTGCGGCTGCACCAGAGCCCCGCTGCCCCCACGCGATGGCACCGACAGGGAACCGGCCCCCGGAGGGATCGGGGGCTATTTTAAATCAGTTCCCTTTTCTATCCCTTCCCTTTTCCACTAAACTACGACGCCAGAGAGCTGCAGGACCGGCACACGCCGCCCAGCCCCGCAGCCTCGCCCTTCCCCCGCGCTGGCCGCTCCCCTCAGGCTCCGCTCTCCCCTCGCCGCTCCCGGAGCGCCCCCCGACCCCTCCCCAGCTGTTCTCCTGCCGCTCCGCCACCGCTCCCGCGGCACCAGCTCCGCTCCCCACCCCCGTCCTCCCGAACTGCGGGGCCACCTCGCCTCAGCCAGCGCGGCCGCGCCGCATCGCTCGCCCCTTCCTCGTCCTCCTTCCCTCCCTGCCTCCCTCCCGCTCTCCCTGCCCGCCGGGCGGCTCCACCGCGCGGATCCCTCCGCCCGGAGCCGGGTATCCCTCCGCCGCTGCTCGGGATGGCGGCGCGATTAGAAAGGGGCGGGGCCGCGCCGAAACCGCTGCAGGACTCGCGCCCGGCGCGCGCGCGCGAGAGAGATGCGGCTGCGGGCAGCGCTCAGCTCCAGCGTGAGGGCTGGAGGTCCTCGTCTCTTCCCCGCTCCGCGAATAAAGGTGCTCCCGAGGGAGGAAAATGCTCTTCCAGTCCCCCTTGTGGGGGAATAAAGGTGCCCGTGAGGGAAATGCTCTTCCAATCCCCCTTGTGGGGGAATAAAGGTGACCGTTAGGGAAATGCTCTTCCATTCCCCTCTTGTAGAATAAAGATGCCTATGAGGGGAAAACTCAGCGCCGGAGGGGTATTCTCCATTTCTCTTAGGAGAATAAAGGTGCCCGTGAGGGGAAAAGTGTGGGCGGGAGGGAAATGCTCTTCCATTCCCCTCCTGGGGAATGAAGGTGCCCGTGAAGGGAAAACTCAGCCCAGGGGCGATATTCTCCATTTCCCTTAGAAGAAGAAATGTGCCCGTAAGGGGAAAAGCACGTGAGGGAGGAAGAGAGGGAGATGCTCTCCCCTTTGGGGGAATAAAAAGGTGCCCGTGAGGGAAGGAAAAAGCGCGGGAGGGAGAGACTCTTCCAGTCACCTCCTGTGAAATGAAGGTGCCCCTGAGGGGAAAAGGGCGGGAAGGAGATGCTCTTCCTGACCCCTTTGGGGAATAAAGGTACGCATGAGGGAAAAAGCGTGTGAGGGAGGGAGATGCTCTTCCATTCCACCCTTAGGGAATAAAGGTGAGGGGAAAACTCGGCACGGGAGGGATATTTTCCATTTCCTTTAGGAGAATAAAGGTGCCCGGGAGGGAAAAAGCACAGGATGGAGAGAGGGAGGAAGGGAGATACTCTTCCATTCCCCTTTGGGGGAGTAAAGGTGTCCGTGAGGGGAGAAGGGTGGGAAGGAGATGCTCTTCCATTCCTCTCTTGGGGAATAAAGGCACCCGTGAGGGAAAAACTCGGTGTGGGAGAGAGATGACCATCCATTCTCCTCTTAGGGAATAAAGGTGTCCATGAGGGAAAAAGTGTGGGAGGAAAAGATGCTCTTTCATTCTCCTTTGGGCAATAAAGGTGCCCGTGAGGGAAAAACTCGGTGCAGGAGTGAGATGTTCTTCCATTTCTCTTTTTGGGAATAAAGGTGCCCGTGAGGGGAAAAACTCTTACCCTCAGGGAGTGCAATCCAGAAGGAGGACAGGTTTTCTCCTCAGGAGGTGGAATCCAGAAGCAGGACAGGTTTTCTCCTCAGGAGGTGGAATCCAGGCACACCCATGTTAAGGCAAAATCCAACTTTCTGGAAAGGTTTTGTGGGGAATCAGAGGATGACAAGCAGTGTGCTGGCCTGATCCGTTGTCCCTTCCCTGAGCCCTCTCCTGCTACTTGTGCTTCCAATATTCAATCCTGCATTAATATGCATGGTTATATCTGCTTAATACATTATGTGGTTCATTGACAGAGCATTTAACAAAATCTCAAACTAAATCCAGCTTCTCTTCCATGTGGTATAAATTAAATTGCAGCAGTGCTTTTTCAAATACCTTTACCAATTAAAAACAAACAAACAAACAAAAAACGAACAAACCAAACCCCACAAAACATTGCAATCAATAGAAGTTACTGAAATTAAGTGCTTTTGGAAAAAATCAAGTAAGTGCTAAACAGATTAGGTTTTTCTTAACCCAGATAGTGGATATACATTTTTCCTAATGTCCAAGATTGGGAAAAAACCTAATTCCAATTGTGACCTGTTTCCCGTGAAGAATCCCTAAGTAACAGATTAGAAAAATAAATTATGGACCTGGCAATATGCATTCTAAGGATTTTTTAAAGTTCAAACAATGTCGCATAGTTAAATTACTTTGATTATCACAGTTTATTTTTTTCAGCAAAAATCAGGTCTTTCCCTCCCAAACCAGATCTCTAGAGTGAACTCCGGTGAAACAAAAGAAATAAGGAAGGGCAAAGGAAAACTCTGCAGTCTTGGTTCTGAATAAGAACCTGGTGATCCATGGGTGAAATAACTGCCAATAAATTCCCAGCCCTTAAAGGCAGCCACAAAAGCATTTTTGTACAAGCCTGACCAACCAACCGCTCTGCTCCCTGTGTCTGGCAGCAGTCTGTAAACATGCGATTGTGCCACAATGCCATGGAACTTCCCTGGCTCATCCCCTTGTTTCTTGTGGGCTCTAATTAGGCAGTAATGACTTTGGCATAAAGCAATTTCTAGGAATTAGAGACTGGCCAGTAGAAGTTGATAGCCCATGGAGTAGTAACAGCACCTGGCTCACAGAAACCATTTTATACTGAGATTCTCTAGCATTAAAAATTGAATTAAATGGTTTTAGATATTTTTGCTTCCATCCACATCATGCAGTTGGCCTGCGTGCTCAGCATGGCTGTAGATCACTGTTCCTGAAGAAAGACTGCTACATTTTAGATATGAAATGCATTGTCAGCTGTTTTATCTCGGATGATTTACAGTTCCCTATTTGAACTGGAGATTAGTACAAGACAGAACTTCAGAAAAGGTATCCAGACACAGTCAGAGGAGTTTTGTTTTCGGTTTTGGTTTGGGTTGGGTTTTGTTTTCTTTTTTTTTCCCCAAGACTAAGAGCTCTGGAAACCTGTAAAGAAGCTCTAAAGTTTCTTCTAAGTGGCTTCCACTTTGTCCCACCAGAATATTTACCTCATTTTCAGGTGCACCCAGACACCAACCAGCATGAACCGCTGCCAGGGCAGATGTTTGCAGTGGAGTCAGAGCCAGAAGAACCTGGACTGCAGCCACCTCAGCGAGGTGAGACAACTCGCCCTAGGACAGGAAGCTGTCAGCCTTTGACTGCTGAGCCCTTGTTTGACAGACAACCCTTAAAATGAATTAAGATGTTTGTCTTTCCAGTTGTTTCTCTGATCCTGAACTGAATACGGAAGGCTTTCATTTTTAGCGTAGCTGTCGGGAGTCCCAGGGGTATTGTTCTAGGAAATACTTAGAAGTCACAGCCCTGCAGGGCTACATTACTGTAACCTGTAGCTTGTGATATATTTGGCTGCATTGTTTTAGCACATTTTACCTGGGAAGGCTCCTAAAAGAAAGTTTCATGACTGCACTTAGAGTGGTAAATCCCAGAACTGTTACTAGAATTTGGTACCAGCTGAGGAAGTTGACAACTGAAGTTAGCTGATCCAGAAAGAGGGGAGAAACACCATTATAAAACTGAAGTTTTAACAGTTTTAACTATTCTAAGTATGTACATTCAGGAATATTTTGGAACTATAAAAAATCCTTTATATAATTTGAAAAAACACATGAAGAACATCTCATTTTCTGGAACAGAACCATCAGTATTTAATACAGAGTGTGGCCTGAACGGCTTCTGAACAAACAGATTTAGAGATTTAACCTTGTTTGAAGAGCAGTGTTTGTTCTTGTTCAGGTAAAGCATCCCCATCTCTTTTCTTTTGCATCTCCCATGTACCACGAAGACTGTACACAAAAGACATGGAAATGGTAAATGATCTATGCCTAGATCCCAGATCTTCAAATTACAGAGTTACTTCATCTTCTCAGTGACTTTTTTT
Organism: Vireo altiloquus; assembly: GCA_013396875.1. Taxonomy (NCBI): domain Eukaryota; kingdom Metazoa; phylum Chordata; class Aves; order Passeriformes; family Vireonidae; genus Vireo; species Vireo altiloquus. The sequence continues at coordinate 60,040 of VZRF01007955.1, read as the reverse complement.
TGCTGTAGCATCATTTCCTGTACCTTCTATTGCAAAATAAAAATCGAACAGGAATGACTAGAACACAACCTGATGCCTCAAATCTGCAGAAAGCAAGGAAGTGTAAGCATGTACAGCCCCACTTACCTTGTCAGGGCTCATCAAAACATTTTGGGTCAGCCCTGCCTGCAGTGAGCCAAGGGAGGGGACACTTTGGGGAGTAGATCACAACCAGCCTGCCCTTTTTAGCTGATGCAAGACGCAGTGGTTTTCTCTTCCTCTTGTACACGAGCAAAGGAAAGAGGTGACGTTGCTCTCGTCGCTGGCTCTGCCTCCCAGCCAGCACTGCTGGGTTGATGGCCTTTGCCTGAGAGCACTTCAGAAAATGGGAAAAACAGGGACCACGTGTGGATGCTTGGGATCCACAGCAGGATGACAGCAGGATTATGAAACTACAGCCAAAACTGGAATGTTCTGAATACAGGCTGACTTGATAGGACAGTGTCTGGTGAAAACTGCAAGCCAGTGACAAGGACAGCCACCTTCCTTGTCCTGTGTTTGCTCTCAGAGAATCCCATTTCCCTATCAAACCTATAGGAATAGATGGGGCAATAAAGAGAAGAGTAAGGGCACTGAGGGGTTGAGCCTTTTTAAGTGCAGCTAGGAATTCCTAAAGGTCCCACAAATACAGTAGACTAAAAGTTACTTTTTGTTCCACAGGAGTGGAAAGCAGGGGAAATCCCTCTGTAACATGAATAAAGAACTGAAAATCCCACAGCAATTCTTAAAGGTTTCTTCCCTGCTAGAGCATCTCCTCTGACAGGACCAAAATTCCCCATCAGCTTTAAGGGAACTTCCTGAGAAAATTGTAAGTAACCTCAAAATGAGGGTATTCTGAGTGAAAAATTAAGAAGAAAACTGTAGGGGTTTGGGGAAAGTTGGTGTTGTCCATTTAAGATTTTTTACAGATCCCAGACATTTTACAGTTTGTGTCCAATCGTAGCAAGTAGAAAGAAATTAGTACAGAGACAGCAGACAAAGAATACCCTGTGTGGGTACCAGTGTAAAACGCATCAGAATTTCCTGTCAGGCACAACATTCATTGCAAGAACAGCCATTGACCATTTCTAGCCATGCCTACCTAACATATCCACGCTTTCCTTCAAGGACTGCGTGGACAGTACTTAAAAGATGAAACATTTGGTAAAAGTGTCATATCTAATACTGGCATTCCTCTGAGGAGGGAGGAGCCTACAGCTTTTTGTTTCTCTTCTATCAGTTGGGCAGGCAGGAAGAATGTTACTGTGGCAGGCCAGTTGATGTGATCAGAAATAAACTAAGTATTTCTCTTGATTTTTAAATTTAATAGCCCTTCCTAAGTATTTCCACAGGTTTAAACTCTGAAAGGGTGTCAGAGAAATACTCCCTTTCAAAGAAAATGAATTTGGACTTAGTATTATAATTCAGCTCTTTTTCCTGTTTAGCCAAGAAAACATTTATCTCTTTCTGACTGTCATCTGTGAACGACAAGACTGTCTAATAACGCTGTTTGTGAATTTCCCTTTGTTATTTGCTGCATACAAAGGAAATAGATTGTTATTTTCCTAAAAGCAAGCGTTGAGTATTACAGCAAGAACAGCAGTTACCAGGACAATAGCTTTGGTACTCACTTCTGTTGTGGCCAGTGGAGTGAGACTGAGCAAAAGCTCTTGCTGACATGCCTTCTGTCAGACGAGATCCTGCCAGTACGAGCAGTGTTTCTTATGAACTGGGTCAGAAAGATGAATTACAGAGCACGCTCTGCATTTCCTCTGATGAGGAGCAAAGTGCAGCCCAGGCTGCTCGTTGTTAGCAGTCACAGCTGCCCGTGGATCTGCAGATCCGTGGTTTAGGAAAGCAGGATACTGGAGTTGTATCAACAGCACTAGGCCATCTCGGATTCCTGATGTACCGAAATGTTGAGCTGGTTTTCTTCTCCAGTGTTTTCCTTCAGCGTGGAGCACTCTCCCCATACAGCTTCACAAAACAGAAGAGGTTTTGTACCCCTGGGAAAGACTTTTGTACCTCTTAAAACTCCATTTGACTCAGTTGTGCTTTGTTATGACATTAAGTTTGCTTTCCCTCACACACCACCACATTCCTGGTAATTGGCTCCCAGTCCTTTGCCACAAACTCTTGCTGGTGCCTCCCTACTTTCACCCACATTTTCGCAGTCTTGATGTCAATTAACCCCAGCAGCTTGGGCAGTGCTGCCATGAGACCCAGATTTCTGAGCTCAGGAGAGGTTATTAATTTCCAGAGCCCTGCATCACCTTTGATGTTAGCATGTCTCATTAGAGAGGCATTCCTCACCAGCTGGAGGTGGATCTTCCCAAGGTCAGGAAATAATGAACTGGGTGGAGAGCAGTTCGTCCTTGAGATTTCCACTTGTGTACGTGGACTTAGTTATGAAAAAATACACAGCACTAAGGATGCAGCTGTAGTAGAATCATTCCAGTTCAAACCTCTGCTCTTCTGAGCTCCCTCAGGATTATCCTATTCATTTTCATGTCTGATTTTACCCCTGGTTATTTGTCAAATTATTTACGTCTGAAAACAGCTTTTCTCTCCATGAAATACTGGTGAAACAATTAAAAGCTTTTAAGATATCCCTATTTTGCCTTTGGGAAAATCATTTGACAAGCTTACAGAACAAGAAAACACAAGTTATTTACGGCATAGCAATAAAAAGACTGATATTGAAATATATGAACTAATCAACAGAAAAAAAACTATAGGTCATGAAAAAATAATTAATGCTGGATTAAAAAAAATAGTCATTACACTATATAGCATTCTTGATGAAGCTTCTTGCAATAGGGTAGATGCCTGGGTCACCTAAAATTGGGAACAACCTACTCACTCACACCTCTTTTGTGGGTTCAATTCACTGTGATACTGGTTGAATTGTGAATATAACTGGCAATGAACACAAAATTGGGATTCTTACCTATTCCTGTTCATCTCTGGAAAATATGCCATTTTTTAACCCAAATCAACCACCCTTTAAAATTTCTTATTGAAGTATTTTTTCCTGCTGAAACCTACAGTGATACATTTGGTCATTTTGTTTAGGCTTTTCCAAACCACTGTCATCAACAGCTATTTCCTGCCTATTCCTTTCCAGTGCCTAAATATCTCCCTCGGGTGGATTTTTCTTCCCTTCTTTATGTACCTATAAAATGCTCTATTTTTTCCTAAGGTGGTCACACAAATTGAAGTTCTTTATGATTTTTACATACCACTCTGTAACACAATTTCTGAATTAAGGGTATAGCAGTTCAGCAGTGGGCTGAAAGGTCAAAGGATGGTTCAGCAAAATACTAAATTTCCTTATATATAGACAAGTATATATACTTATTCCTTATATATATATAATTTCAGGCTTAGACTGAGATGTCAATAGTTTGAGGTTTTTTTAATCTATTATGAAGCAATTTAGCATACTCCTGATATTTAGTGCTAATATTAATAAGCAATTAGCTAAAATTACTACTGAAACAGGGAGCCCAGGGGAGTGGTGGAGTTCCCATCCCTGGAGGGATTTAAGCCTTGCAGATGTGGCACTTGGTTTAGTGGTGGCCTTGGCAGGGCTGGGGGAATGGTTGGACTCCATCTTAAAGAGCTTTTCCAATCTAAAGGAGTCTATGGTTTGTTTGATTTATTTTTAATAAGCTGGGTAATATTAGAATTCTGATTTCTATGTACATCAGTCTTGATTTCGGTGCTTGATAATTCTTGTGTGGGCCAGAGGAGGTTTAACTTTCCTTAAGGTTATTACTTTTAAATATTAGTAACAGGTCAAAAATATATAAAGCATTAAAATATAATAGATATATTTAATATACAAAGTAAGAAGAACATTGTAGCCCTTTTCACACAGAAAATGCTCTACTAAAATAATGAATAGTTTGAAATTTAATTCTTTCTGCTATTAAGATCTATAGGATATTTTTGATCATAGAATTAGTCCACCTTAACAGTCTGCCTTAAAAGGATGAGATTATTCAGCTTATTCAGGCTGTATCTCTGCAAAAGGAAAACACCTTAACAAAGAATGGTTTGTTGCTGACCTGCAGCTGGTTATGGTATTTCATCTGAAAGCCTATTTAAGTCCTTAATGGTAACATTTATTCCCTCTCCCTCAGAGGAGTATTTTACAAACAAAATTAATTAACGAACGAGGACAGCCAATTTTGTGCTATAGTTGAGGCTGACAGTCACCCAAAAGGGGTGTTGGCAGTAATAATAATCATTATCCCAAAGCATGGAGAAGTCTCCTGCCTCTGCTGAGCTCCCAGCCTGGGTGCCTGTGGAGCACAGAGAACAGGGAGCTGCTGGCAGCAAAGCAGAGGCTGCTGCAGAGGGCTTGTGTACTAATAGTGGAAATAGCCCACGAGTAACCTCTGACTCAAATTATCCACCTCTGCTCCCTGGAGACTTCCCCCCTGTTCATCCACACTTCCATTACAAAGATGAGTGATGTGCTCCCAGCTCGTGAGGCTTTTTCATTTCTAACATTTCAGAGCTGATCCTTCTACACTGAGTAGAAATACACATTGCAAATGATTCGGATTGACTTGACTTCATAACTGCTCCGAGCTCAGATCTTCTGCCCTGTCTAGTTCTTTCTTTTACTGCTTCTGTCCTGATGCAGTTAAGTGGAAGCAGGGAACAGCGAAGTGTTGGGAGTTCTGAGGTTTCCTTTGTAACAGCGACATGGACTGTGCTTAAGAAATTAGTCAGGCATTTAGGAACTGCTAATCCTTCTTGTGAAGAATACAAGGCTTGTTTCTTCCAATGAATTCCTCACTCAAGAGCCCATGACATAGTTCAGTTTTACCTACTAAATGTTCTTGCAGCAAGACAAAAAAAGAAAAAATAGGTGTTTAATGTAATTTTCTTCCCTTTCCGCCAATTTTTCTTGGGCTGTTTTGTGATGGCATTGTTATGATAGATAATATATTTATATGTCTGCTCTTTGAACAACTAATAATTGTTCCAGTGCTTATTATTAATGATAACAAAGAGAAATCCAACTGGTCAAGAAGCTTAACAGCATACAAATTTAGAAATCATTTCAGTTCCATTATCGTGGGCTTGGGAAATGGACACAAGCAGGAAGCTTCCTCCAAATTATCGAATCAATTCTTCCCATAGATATCTCAGTTTTCCCTGTCCCTGTGGGTTCTACATCATAATCTGTAACAGCAGGAAAGCCACAACATCACATACAGTAACAGCTTATTTCCCCCCTGCTTCTACACACAAAAAAAGTAGTGGTTGCAAGAGAAATAAGAAAAACAATGATATGGGTAACCCCAAATTTCTAAATAATGACCTTTCATTCCTACCACCACCCTATTTTAAGCAAAAGTCAAAATTCTGGCAGTAGAGATTATACAACTAGATTTACTTTATACCAGATTTACAGAACTGAAGCTCCTTTACCTTATGTAACACTTATTTTAGCTTATTTTTAACTGTGACTTGAAAGTCATTCTAGGAGTTCCTTCAGCGTTTTTTTGTCAGTGTACTACAAAGGAAAATCAGGATCAAACTGCATCTCCTCTACAATGTGCTTAAACCAAGAGTGCCCCCGTGAGGATTTTTCTTATATATATATGCACAGGAGTAGACAGCTTGAGGGTGACTGTTCAGCTTCAAGGGAAATGAAATTTAGTACTTTTTTCCTACAAATAAGGCCCAGAAAGTTGCCCATGGTATTTCTACATATTTTTTATTAGGCTGATGTGGATCCAAACAGGCCTTGTTGCTTCCAAACCTCTCTGTAATTTTGGCTAAACCTAGAACTACATAATTAAATGCTCACCTCCACAAAGCAATAAAAAGTCTACCAAATCTTTAACAAAAATAACAGTGCTGGTTTGCAGTAAAGACCAACATAAAAATGCTTTCATTCAAAAGATGAAAATGGGGAAAAAACCTCAGACATTTTTGCAGGTAAGAAGGATTTCAGAAATAAACAAGATTTATTATGATATACCACATTATGATCAGAAAGGAGAAAGCATGTTGAAACAAAAGTTCCCTGACATGGAAAAAATATAAGAGAAACAGCACAGGAGAAATTCTGAAGGTGTCGTGGATAAAATCTCATAAGAGAACTACTGATCTGAAAATCAAAGAGTTGCTTCTGTTCCAGGGTGTGCCCACACAGGGGAATGGAACAAATTAATTGTACTGAGCTCAGTTACTGCTTATTGAAACGATCTGGATCCATCCCATGCAGTCACTAACTGGCACGATATCACACATCTGCTTCTGCTACCAAGTGGGGATTTGCAGGCGTAGTAAGCTGGCACTGACTTTGATATTGATGCCTCAGAGCTGTACTTTAGTTTGCAGTCCTCCTGGTGCTTTACCACCCAACCTGCCTCCTCAGCAGCCCACGCAGTGTGCTCGGGGATCTGCTGTCACCCTCGGGGATCTGCTGTCACCCTTAGAGCCCCGATGTCCTTTGGGCTTACAGGACTGGCATTAGCCCCAAAGAGCCTTATGCAAGAGACTGGCTGAGCCCTGAGGAGCAGCAAGTGCTCGAGTGGGCCCTGATAACAAATCTCTCAGCCCTTTCACCTGCCAGCTCTCGACTCCTGTGCACACCCAAAGATGCAGACCTGCAATTGAGATGTTGGTGTTTATCGCTGTATGCCATCAGGGTTACACTTCGCTCAATGTGCACCTGAAAAAAAACAACTCTTGCCCCGTGGATCTCCAGGCACCTTCCAGCCAACCCAAATGCCACTTGGCCTGTCACAAACTGTCACCTTCTCTTTCCAAGCTCCCTGTCCTGATTTCTTAGTGTCAGACCTCCTCACTCATGTATTCTGTGGTGAACAGTGAAGGCCAGGCAGAAAAACCCACTTAATTCACTTGAACCCTCTGCTCAATGACTTCCTTATCTCATCCCTTCATGTGGGTTCAGCTCCAGAGTTTGCTGCTCTGCAAGTACTTCTCTTTCCCATCCATTATTCCCTCTGGCATCCTGGATTTACAAATGAAAACCCTACCACAGACAGTGTTCACCCAGCTAAACACGTTGTGAAGGTCAGTTTGAATCACTCCATCCTATTATAGATTAATACACAACACCACATGAGACCTTCTGGAGGCATTTTCCAAGTTAAAAACGATGGCATTTCATCCCTACAAAAGCTTTCAGGACATATTTTTCTCATATAAAAGTATTCTGGCACAAAAATGCATACAAACAGCAAGGAGCCGGTAATATTAATACCAAACATGCTAAACTCTATTTATTTCAGTGAAAACCATGTGTATTTCTGCAGGGAATGTAAAATTGAATTTCAAGTACAGGAAGTGCTCTATTACTACTCTGGCTCCACAATGCAGAGCTGCTTTGTTGTTCACTCTAAAATAGTGAACTAAGCCTGTCCAGCCAAGCAAAGTGTCAGGAAGGAGCCTCCTGATCCCTAGCTCCAAAATGGATCTGGCTGGTCTCTTGTCAGCTTTCCCAACATGCACTTTCCCTACTTTATCACAGGGAACACATTACCGGCATTAAGACTCCCAGCAGAGTCTTAAATGCAATTTCCAACCTCCCCCCAACCCTTGTCCTCCATCCAACTCCTCATGGCCTAAAGTCCTGCCAGGATTTCTGCCAAGAGAGCAAAAGCACGGATTAGCTTCACCCCGTGAGCCTCAGAGCCCCGTTTGCCAGCCCACTGTGGGCATATGCAAACCAGCAGAACTCCATAAAACCTCGCAGAGAAACACCAGGGTGAACACTTCTAAACAGACACTGAGCTCTGAGGAACCAGTACCAGGAACTGGCTAAGAAAACATCATAATCACCACCCTACCCCAAAAAAAACCCCGGCCTCAAGACAATAAAACCTCAAGAGCCCTAACCACCAGCAAACAAGGACTGATAATCCTGGTCTGCCAAGATCCCCAAAGCTCCTTCATTTCGGGGGCAGTGGTTTATCTCCAAGGCTGTCCAGTCAGCCTTTCTCCCTGCAGGCTATTGAAAACAAAAGCTCATGGTTGACTTCTGACCCCTTGGGCTGAAAGCAGGGATGGTTTTCACTTTTCTGTCCAGAAAGTAGAACTAGGACTGGACAGAAGCCAGGGCAAAAAGCCTTGTGCAGTGGTAACTTCCCACTGCCCACCTTCCATTGTTACACTAAATTGAAATCACAATTTTTTGTACTACTCATTTCACCTCACTCCCTGTCTTTGTTCCCTACAAAGTCTAACTAGCCTGCTTGTTCACATCTTTGTAAAGACTGGTGACAAGTTTTATACACTTGATATATATTTGGGAAGTTTTTCAAGGTTAAAAAGCATGAGTAAGACATGCAGGGGGTGAAATACGTCCTATGCAATGACAGCACAGCCCCCAGCTCTGAACTCTACTGCGAGGTAATCCATGATACAGCCACAAAACAACCCCCAGTTACACACAGCATCACTTGATAATGAAAATTCTATAAAAGCATAGTTGCCAAATTTTTTTTTTTTTAATCATAACATTAAAGCACAAGTAAAAATCCCATAGTCCACAAATACAAACTATTTAATAAATAACTCATGGTGCCTTCATAAAAACTAACTATGAAAAGTTACACAGAGCTTAATGAAAACCATGCACACACTGAAATTCTACAGCGTCCTCCAAGTAAGAACAGTAGCAGCACTGCTTATGCTGCTATCATTGAACCTGTGAAAAGCTCCACTCTTCATCTCCCAGCTCTGGTCTTTGTGCCTTTCTGAGGTCACTCCTCCTGGTGTGGCAGCTGTACCCAGATATTCAGGGAGATACAGCCCAGCCACGCCCAACACACCTCAGCTCTTCCTCTGTTCCAAACAGAGCCTCTGCTATGAGCCTGAGCAGATGGCACCTTAGAAAATAAAAAGGAAATACCACAGCAGGAAGGGAGCAGCAGCACCACAGCAGCACCTCTGCTCTTCCCAGGGCTGGCTATGGTGGCAAAAGCCCTTACTGAGCAGTGCCCCTCAAACCTGCAAGTTGCTGGAAGGCCAATTGCAGCAGTGACGAGAGTTCATGGGGTGGTGTGAGGAGTCTGGAATTCCTGGGCTCTGCTCAGTTCTCCAAACAAGTCACCCTGACACTCCTGTGTCACCTGAACGTGGGGCTCTGTCAGATCAGTGAGCTGGCACAGCAGGAGTATGGGCTGTGAGCATGGAGTCCCTTCTGCTCCTGGGAGCCAGATAACACACCCTGGAAAATGGGATAACACACCCTGGAAAATGGGATAAACTTCAGCTCTCCAGCATCTCTCTGCTAATCTAATCTGCATAATTCTTCCAATATCCAGCTTGCTACAAGTCCTATACATCTGAAATCCATGAAACAGGAGAGATGATGTTCTGTACAAAGCACTTCCATCTGTATCTCCATGGAAGTATTCCTTCTTGGACATCGAACTGATTTTTTTGTTTCAGCAGTAGAAAGCACAGTTTCTGTGAGGCACTCCAGTGCATTGTCTTTCTTGGGGGTTTCCTTTGGCTTTTATAATCAACAATACAGTGCAATTAGCCAAAGTTCTTGGGGGCAACTGAAACATGTGGGTAATAAAACTCAGAAATGCAAACTCCAGTTCTTCCCCAGAGCCCTCAGAACCAGCACTTTTGTCTGTAAATGCCTTCTTGAAAGCCAAGTCCCTGAGGTAACACTAAATGACTCAAACCAAACTCACATCTCAAATAAATTCTCTTGCACTGTGCAGTCGAGGAAACCCCAAGGCTGGGCAGCCTTCAGATCTCTTCTAGTCCTACTCCCCATATATCCTCAGGTAGCACTTCAGTAATCCTAATATTGAGGAGTCCTTTTTAAGGGAAGTTCTAAAAAGAAATTAAAAGTGCATGAATTCTCACAGTGGTAAAAACTGAAGACTTTGTGTGTAGAAGTCTTTCTGCTTTGCTTTCATGACACTTGGCTGAAGGTGTTAAGAGATTCCAAAGACGAAGCTTGGACTTGTGTCAAAAGTGTCTTAAGCTCAGAGACAGACAAGATCTTTCCCCAAAATCCATACACAACTGAAAGTGATAATTTTTTCTTTTTAACTATTATTATCATGAACTTGTGGCAACCATGTTCCCTGACTTTCTCCCACTCTTATTCTGCAATGAACAAAATGCCCATGCATCTGGCAATTTATTATTTTACTATTTCTAACCATCTCACACCCTTTTTGATACCATCTCATACTCCACAGGTGCTGCCTTTCCTGGTTCAGAGAAACTCTCCACTTCCAAAGAAAGGTCATGAGGCTTTTTCTTTTTCCCTTTTTAACCTGCTCGTGGCTGCAGAACTCCATGCCAGAAGAGATTAGAATAACAAAGCTCACAGGCTTCAGATCAAACCATAGACTTCACCTTGCCGTAGTTCATCTTCCATCAATAACAATCAGCTGAAATTGAACAGAAAAATCTAAATCGTTACAAGGCTTTTTAAAATTCAAGAGGTGCAGACACCATAGGAAAAATAAAAGCACTGCAGCAATTACTAAAACACCTGGTCAATATGTGTGGAAAGAATCCCTGTGTGGAGAAAAGCTCTATGAAAAGTATATATGGGAATAAATCCTATTGTTGGCAAATAAAGAACAAAATTTGCTTCAGGAAAATATATTAAATCAAATTTATGGATAGACTTCTGCAGAAATGTGCGGGTAAAATGTGCATAGTTTGTGGCAAGTATATAAACGAAAAAATCTGAGAGAAGAAATAATATTCTTGTAGTTCTAGTATCTCTTCTTCTCACAAGCTATAAAGTGAAAGCATTAAATGTTGGACACTTGAGATGCTTTTAAGATTAGATAATTTAGCTAAGAAGCATGATTATAGGAAAAGCAATGGCATATGCTTCTTATTAGATAAATAATAGGAATGGCCTCTCAGGCAGAATGGATTCTCTGAAACAGCCTTGCATTTGTATAAAGCCTTCAAGTCACAAGAGAAAAGAATAGCTTTATAAAGTCAAAGAAAATGACCTAAATAAGAAGATCTTTAGAAGTTCCTGCAGGAGCTCAATACCCCAAAGGGGAGGAAAATGAAGATAACTCACAATTCCTTACTTGACTTTAAGCACTTCTTCAATGTGTCTGCATTGCTCAGAACCAATTTCTCTTCTATTTTAGCTTTGAATAAAGTACAGTGAAGTATAACATATTTAACAAAAAAATCTCCACAGTAAATTATTGCCAATAAACCCAAAATGATAAGTATTTTAACTTTCAACCTTTTATACAGAAGTCACATTTAATTCTTTCTATTGGGCTGAAAGGAAAAGCCTTTGCACCACATGTTCTCCAAAGCCTGAGCTCAGGGTTCTCTTTGAGGTCAGATTTATTTTTTAAAATCCCTCCCAAACTACAATTTATATAAAAACAAACTGGAAAAGTTGTATTAAGTTTACTAAGGTAAAAATATTTATAGCTGTTGCAGTAGCAAGATGAATTAGGTGGATGGGGGAATTAAAGCCTAACCAAAAGAGTAATTCATAATAACAATACTGTTTAACTCTTAATCTGGGAATTGCACTTTTGCCAATGTCTTATTTAAATGATGCCCAGGTACTTCTCTGCAGTTCTGAGGGCACAGAACTGCTACCTTTAGTGATAAAATAAAATAGCCTTCACCCAGCACTGAAACTTTGTGCAGTAAATCTCATTAGTGGCTATAAGAGTTTTTCTTGAGGAAGCTCAAGCCTGATGTAACAAACTGGAACTGCCACTGTTTGTGGTCATTAAAATCTTTTTAAAAGGATGAAGAGGGTTTTTTTTTTGTTTGTTTAACTTACCAGTGACATACATCAGTAAGGCGAGCAATCATCCAGTATTGGGAAGAACAGAAATTTAAACATCGGGGAAAACTTTTCAGCTTGTCAGCAGTGTAAGAGACGAGGACAATGAGAGACATTACCTTAATTTTAGTGGAGAAAAGGAACATGCCACAACCACCAGCCCTAAGAAATACCCAAATAATTAAGTGTTAATGTAAACCTTCTTACGTATTGCCTTGTAAATTATGTCCCAATTCTAGCACCGTAGGGTATTTACAGTATTACTAAGTTACACATTATCCGTGTTCTTATGAAGGCCTGACGAGTGATTAACATTTTAATTAGAATTAGAGCACCAGCTTCAACAGCCAACAAAGAACACGTGAGTTCTTGTTCGCTCCACAATGTCACTGCATTCTGCACATGACAAAATAGAGGATAACAGGAATTTTCCATCATCTGGGATAATTTCTAATAGAATTTAAACATACGAGCCCAACCTGGGCCGTGCTGTGAACTGTGAGAGGTGTTGTAACAGCTGGGGGGTACAGGGCCGGTGCAGCGCGGCTTCTCGGGGCCGTGTCCCTCATATCCCGGCTATCCCCAGGCGCAGGGAATCCGCAGCCTGTTCCCGCTCTCCGTTCCCCTCAGCGCCGGTGACTGACAAACACCGGAGTTACCAATTCCTTCTCTTTCCAGTGCTGCGGAGGAGCCGCGCGTCAGACGGCCGGGGATGCTGCGGGATGCCTCGGGATGCTGCCAGCCGACCTCCCACTGCTCCCCAGCCCCTCCTCCTGCGGCAGGTCCACCCGCCGGCCGCACTGCACGAGCCCGCGATTCCCGGGAATGCCGTGAGGGCGGATCCCGGCCCGCAGGTCCCGCCCCGTGACGCCGGTTGCCATAGCGGCCGCGCCGCGGGCCATGGCGGCCGAGGAGGAGGACGACGTGGAGTGGGTGGTGGACACCATCGCCGGCTTCCTGCGGGGGCCCGCCTGGTCCATCCCCATCCTGGAGTTCATGGAGCACAACTGCGAGGGTGAGCGGGGGCGCCGGGCAGGGCGGGGCGGCTCCCCCGAGCCCACCGCCGGGGGCCTGTCCCGGCTCCGGGCCGTGCCTCCGGCCCCCGGGCTTGTGCCGAACGCGCACTCGGCCCCTCCGGCCGCGCTCCCGCCGCGCTCTCCCCGGGGCCCGCGGTGTCCCCCAGGCGAGCCGAGCGTCCGGACGTGCCATTTGTATCCATTAGCTCGTCCTGGGATTATGGCATGAGCTTACGGCTGATACCGAGCGAGCGCTGCACCCTGCGGCGCCTCGGACCCCGGCACGGCTTCCAGAGCTCTCCCGGAGCCAGGAGTTTTCCTTAGGAAACTGGGCAGGACAACCGAAAGCGCCCTCTGGTCAGTGGGACAGAAAAGGAGAAGGCCCAAAGTGAAATTCCTGCAATTATCGGGAACGTTGTCAGTTAAGAAGTGAAAACATCTAAGTTTTAGTACCTCGCAAAAAATGATAGTCAGCACTATCAGTGGTTACCGGGGATGTTTTGTAAGTGATCCCGTGTGTGAGTTTAGCTCGGAAGTAACTCCAGTTAAAACTTCCGTTTCTTCCTTCCTATTCTTGAGCCAATCAAGGCATAATTTGGGGAGTAGCCTGGGTAGAGTGGGAATACAGGCAGTGAGGGTGGCTGGGATTGCCCTGTAGCCAGGGGAGACCTGTTCAGGTTTGTTTGCAGAGAGGGAAGGAGAAAATAGACTTTTTGATGTAGAGATTTGGCTAATTACTTCTGCTGCTTACAGCACAATTTCTGCTGCCAAAAACTCCCTGGAGCCTTACAGTAGCAAAGTCATGACAATTTGGGCAAGTCTGAAAGCAATGCCTAAGCCCTTTGGAAAAACAAAGGCAGCTTTTGTTTGTGATTCTTGAAAAAAAATTGCTTCTCAGTTTCTCCCTGAATCGTTTCTACCTCCCCAAACTTTGCATGAGGCACAATTATTGTGAGTCCGTGCGCCTTTCCCTCTTAAAACTGGGAAAAGAGGAAGGGAAAGCTCCTGGAGCCTTCACAGCTAGGAAGGGTTAGAGAAACCTCGACTGGAAGTTTTCTCCTGGGAAGTCTGCCTAAACTTGGGGTGGGCCAAACATTCTGGTTATCATGCAAAGGGTCTAGGTTTAGGTATCGATGGAATTGATTTATCCCTCTCGGGAGCAATGATCCCTTCTCCTTAGAAGGTTGAGGGGAATTTACTGGCAGTAAGAAGATTTGTAGAACTGCTGTAAATTTCCACGTAGTGTGAGGCAGGCTTGTGATGCTTCCTGCTGTGCTGATTCCATTGCTGGGTTTGTGCTGACATACTTTGTCAGGACAGAGTCCTCTGCATTCCCCAAACATTTAACCTTTGGGCTGGACACGCAAATTAGCAACAGTCTGATTAACTGATGATAATTTGTGATTCCTCCAAAATACAGTTTGGATTTTGGCAACCAGTGTGTGAGGACTTCATTTTAGAACTGTGGTTACTTAGGCCAAGTCCTTGCACTTGAGCTTGTAAACTTGTAATGATTTTCTATCTGTTAGTAGGTGTTTGCTTTCTCTCCCTCTTTCTGGGAACTTGATTAATTTTTTATAGCTTGATTAATTTCTTTTTACATCAAACTGAAATTTAATAAACGGGTGTGTATCATCCCATTCGAGGGGTGCTAGCCAAGATTTTCAGTTTTAACAGGAAAATAATGAGTGTTTCCCAGGACATCTGTGTCCCTGGCTTGTCTTGATACCGTGGTTCTTCAGATCTTTGTTCCTATTGGGCGACCAAAGACTGTGCCAAAACCTTAAGGAATAATGACTACGTGATTCAGGAGCCCTGACTCAAGAAAATCCAAGGTCTCTGTTCAAGTACTCCTTAAAGCCACTTAGCTGGGAGGAGATGCTGACTGCAGCTTGCTTTACTTGGCACTGAACCTCACCCTGTTGTGTCCTGAGCCAGGGGACAGAGCACAGTGTGTGCCAGCTTCCCGCTCTGCTCTGCAGCCGTGGGAGGAGGAGGAACAACCCCTTGGCACTGCCAGGCCAGCTGGCACCGAGGGGTGACCTCCCTGTGTCACCCCTGCTTGGGATCCCCAGGGCAGGAAGGGTGGAAAAAAGGGAACAGAGAAACCACAGTGAAAGTTGTGAGGGATCCCCAGCCAGGAGGAGGCAACAGAGGCTGTCAGGTGTCTTCATCCCCTGAATTTGGTAATGTGGTGATTGCCATATTTATAGTACTGATAATTATCAATAGTTATAGTACTCTTCCTACCATTTGAATTCAATCCTAGATATTTGTAAACCTTTTATTTTAATTTCTTCATTAAAAATTTTGCCTTGTGCAAAACCCGCATAGGAATGTTGGTTTTCGAAATTATGATTAAAAAGCAGATTTTCCTCTGCTTTTGGGGGACCTGAACTGTGTCATTGGACTTCTATCATTGCACTGCTGTGATAGGATGCAAGTACCTCCTGCTTTAGGAAGTGCCACCTCAGCTCACCTGTGCCCAGCTTTGGAGTGCCGTGGCCTCGGGGCTGTCTCAGCTGGGAAAGATGTTGGATGCCTCCAAAAAGTCACTCCAAATTTGTGAGAAGGTTACACTGATTCCACGGGCATCACCACCATCAGAGATGTCACATACCCATGAAGAATAAATCACACTTGTTCACCAATTTAAGCAGAACTCCCATTCTTCAAATGACTTCAAAGGATGTTCCTGGGAAGTGACTTGTCCAAGTGGCTAATCTTGAAGGGGATTGAGGCAGACTTATTTCTAAGCCTCTGCTTTAATTGCCAGGTTTTACATTACCTCTCTTCATTGTTGGCATGAAATAAATGTAAATTAATGCCCCCCCAAAGCTTAGTTTTCAGTTTCTCTGATTTTCTGCTTCTTCCACCTATTCTGCAGCATCGAGATCATTTACTTGAGTCGTTCTAGTCAGGGATTTTAATACGAATTTACATGAATATTATTAATATGGCCTATGGTATAGGAATGTCCATTTTTCCTAAAGCAGGAGAGATATAATTAAAATTTAATTTAACTGCACCACATTTCCTCTTTGGATTTATCTGCTTTTATGCAGGCAAGGACTCATTTTCCTGCATCACCTTAGCTTCTCACTACATGAATGACATTTTAAAAAAAGTGGTTAAAGTACATACATGGAGAGTGAGAAATTTCCTGCTTGAGGTGTCATTTGCTGCTTTGGAACAACCTTACACAGGTTCATGGGGTGATTATTGCATTAAAACTTCCTTTTAGGGGCATGTATCTGCTGAATCCTCAACTTGCTTACAACGCTATTATGAAGATTTTCCCAACATTAAATGATGCAGCTTTATTACTTTCACTTATCAAAAACACAGGACTGTTAGAATCATGGCCTATATTTTCATGTGATTCAATATATTACCCTGTAAAGGTTAATCTTGCTATTTAGGGCATAAGTTAATTTGTGGTGGTTCCTACACTGACTGCAAAATGTTTGTTCTTCCCCCTCCCCAGTTTTTGATGATGAAGAGGAAAGCAAGTTGTCTTACACAGAAATTTATCAGGAGTACCAAGCTCTGGTGAGCAATGTTCACTATTTGTGGTAAATTTCTAAGCAAAACAGTTGAAAATGTTAAATGAGTGTTTAGAGGAACTTCTAGGTTGTCTTTGTTATTTAGAATTTTCCCAAGTGTTATTTAGAAATCCTGTGGGTTGTAATTGTCGTAGGCATTTTTATGCCTAAAGACCACATACACAGAAAAGAAACTGCAACACAGTCATAGCTCTTAGGCTGTTTTACATATTTTTCATTAAAATTAATATATCCACTACCTTCAAGGCTGCATTTATAAGCTTGCTAATGTTACTTTCTGTCAGGTTAAAATGACAAACAGCAGGATGCCTGAGAACACACACAACTTGTAATTTGTTCACTAATGAGTCTGGGAAATCTTTTGGATTATTTTTCAGTTAGCAGGAAAAACTACAGGAGATTTTTAGAGCTTAAATACCTATAAAACAATACATGCAGGTTTCTAACACGCTCTTTCTGTAATTAGGCTGGGGAATTGATGATGTTAAAAAGCTTTGATTGAATAAATACAAACCAACATTCTGACCCCAAAGGCTTTCAGGCACAGACTGGCAAAAAGCCTTTTACTTACATCAAAAAACCATGAGGAATACTAGCCAGGAGTCTGGGGAAAAGGTACACCACTGAGAATCCTGGAAATTGGAGAACATACATTAAGGAGTAATCAAATTTAGCAATAAAAATGCTCATTTTGAACAGTTCATAAAAGCAAATGAAGCCTGACTTCAGAAAAATCAGTTATTGTAATGATTTTCCTTTGGGTTTTAAAACCACAACGTCAGCAGGAAAGAATAGATAATCAAGACAAAAATTCCTATGNGTTTTAAAACCACAACGTCAGCAGTGGTTATCTAGTTTAATTATCTATTAAAAGAATAGATAAGACAAAAATTCCTATTATTCTCAGGGAAAACCCTTAGAAGGTAAGGCTTATGTTGTCTTACAGGTGGAGAGATTACTAGAGGACTACCTTAAAGAAGTTGGAATTAATGAGGAGAAATTTCAAGAA
Organism: Vireo altiloquus; assembly: GCA_013396875.1. NCBI lineage: Eukaryota > Metazoa > Chordata > Aves > Passeriformes > Vireonidae > Vireo > Vireo altiloquus. The sequence continues at coordinate 42,619 of VZRF01007955.1, read as the reverse complement.
GCTTTCTCTTCTCCTCTTGCAAAGACTCACACCTCCCAGGTATTTGCCTTCATTAAGGAATGTATGGATTTAATTCTCATCTTTATGTTTTCCCTCACACAGCTGGTAGGAGATGAAACCTGGAAAAGCTTTCATGGTGCAACTTAATTTTCAATTGAACTGCGCCTGTAAACTTACACTGGGAAACCCAATTTTGTCATAATATTATAATATTGTCAAAATGTTATTGTAGACACGTTGATCTAAAGACATAACCCACCTAAAAGTCATTTTCCTGACCATGAGCTCTTCTTGCATATCTGGAAAAACAGACAGATAGGAGAATGAAATATCATTATTAAAAACATGCTCCTCAGAATTGAAAAATCAAGCTAATTTCAACCAGACTGAGCTGGTTAGGATTTCTGTGGGGGTTTAATTTTGTGCATCTCTCTCCTCCCACAGGCCATTCTGCAAACAGTGTTGGCAGCAGAAGATTTTAGGCTATTTAAAAAAATGATGGTACAGAAAAATATTGAAATGCAACTGCAAGCAATTCGGATCATCAAAGAAAGAAATGGTGAGAAGTGGTGAATGTGAGGAGTCACTGGGAGGTTTTTAGTGTTCTTTTGATGACTCTTTAAGCCCTTCATAAGCAAGTGTGGAATGCTGGTTCTGTTCCAGTTCAAGTTACTGGAAAACATCCAGTTGATGTTACTGGGACAGGGATTTCATTACTTAGTCCCTGGCTTGCACTCTCAGTGACAGCTCTCTAAATTTTAAAGTTAACAGCTTGTTCAGGTCTGTTTGTCTAAATTTCTCCGTGAAACTTGAGTGAGTTTCCTGTTGCAGAATTTTGGTGACAATTCTGAATTAAAGCAGTTAGAGCAGTTCCTCAAACGTGGCAATATCAGTTGGAATTCTGCTCCTTGCATGGCAGGGATGTTGTGGTGTCTGCTGTGCTTATTCTGCAATTCACACTCAAAAATCCATCTAGAAAGCACAAATTAAGGCCTTCATCATGCTAATACATGCATGAGAAAGAAGATAAAGAGAAAATAATCCACACCCAACTTTGCTGCTCTGCTGATGCTTCTGAGAGCATTTTAATCCCACTCCTTTCTCCCATGTCTCATATTCTACTATTTTGTGTTATCTTATTACTGGATGTGTTTTTAGAGAATCATTTTTAAATTTCACCTTTCATATAACAGCTAAATTTGGGAGTGGTTCAGGTGGCCATGGCTGAATTGCAGCCTGCAGGAAATGCCACATCATGGTCAATGCAGAGTTTGGCTTAACCTTAGATGTTAAGGTGTTACCCTAAGATGTTAGTTGTCCTTCATTGCCAGAAATCTTTGCCTTTTTCCTGCCAGGATTTAGGACCTCTTTCTCTAGGATCTAGGACCTTTGTGGAAACAGTTTCAGAGGAAGAATTACACAGCTTTGGTTTTGTGAATGTGATTTTCTTGTGTTTGGTTTTTTCTATTTTATTTTGTTCCCTGCCCATTGGAGCACAAAATCATTTTCTTTGCAATAATGCATAAATCTTGGTGGGTTTTTTTCCAGGTGTGTTGCCTGAGTGTTTGACAGAGGGCTCTGATGTATTCAGTGAAATTGAACAGGAAGAAATGAAAATACTCAGGGAGGTTCTAAGGTAAGAAATCAATCAGTCCCACTTTAGATGTTATTTTAAAATAAAGGTCTGTAGGACCTAATTCTTCCTGCCTTTTCCAGGAAACTGCCTTCGCCTTACAGCTGACAGGAATATTCTTGTCAACATCCCACCTGAGGGAAAATGGGTGGTGCTGGGCAGAGGGTGTGCTCAGGAATATGGAAATAGTGAGTGAGAACTCTGGCTGTGATCTGTGTGAGATCAACTTCTGCAGATTCTCCCCCACTCCCAGTTCACAGACACATAGACAAAGACCAGCAGATGAATCCATCCAGGTTGTATTAGATAATGCAATTTTCCCTCTGTATTCTGGAAATACTTCCTTTCCTGTCTTTAAATTTAGAAATAAAGGGATTGATAAGCCCTGGAAACTCTTACACAATTATTTTTGCACAAAGATAGTTGAGGACAGTGGGCTCTTGTGTGTTTATCCCAATTATTTATTTCTGTTAAGAGTTAAGTCATGGAAATATTTTGGATACTGCCAAATTCACATTATCCTGTAATTGCTTTGATAGTCCTCAAATATTTAAGCAGTGTTAAATTTCCCTGAAAATCACTAACACTAAAAGAGTTTGGAGTATTTACTCATGTTTGTTGTTACAGAAAATCTAAGGAAGAATATGAAATAGAGCAAGAGAGAAAGAGGACTGAAGAAGTGAGTACCTTACCTTTGCATGAGAGTTGTGGGGATGATGAAGAAATGCCCTGATATTCCTGTCCTGGCTGTGCCTGGATCCCTCAGTGCATGTATCCCACAGGAAGCAAATCCCCTCCTCAGCACCTGAATCCTCAAATCCTGGCCATGGGTGTCAACCTTTCAGATGCAGAGAGCAGCTGAATTCCTGATATTGTCAGCATCAAAGAGACTTCCAAGTGTAAGCTGCTTGGAGATGACAGCACTCATAATCCTGCAGGAATTACCTTCAGGATCACTTGATGGACAATGCAGCTGTTCATTAAGTGTTCACAGTACAGAACTAATCACCAGGACCCAGAAATCCTCTCCAAGAGAACATCCCTTGGTGTCCATCAGAGTAAACACAGAGAAAGGAAACTCAATGGAAATGGGGACTGGCAAATGGTGGAGTCATGGCAATAAACCTCCCCTGAACTGGGAAAACAGGCAGGTTTACCCAGATCTCTAGAGACCACCAAGAATATCAATATTATCAATAATATCAATATCAGTATCAAAACAAGCCAGATTGCAGAGGCCCCAGCCAAGTTCACCTGGCCAGGGAAGGTGATAGTTAGTGTTCAGTGATAAATTTTTTGTTCAAAGAATGTTTTAACACAAAACAATTTATATTTTAATGAATGCTGGGGGCTTCTAACATCAATTATGTGGCTCATGAACAGCACAGACCTTTTCTGGGCAGAAACTCTGAGAGATGACTTGCATTGTCTGTAGTGTGAACACCACAATTTTAACTGGAAGTTCTTTTGGGAGATTGCTTTGTGTGGAAGCTCAGTGCCTGAGGTGCAGGGACAGGAAGTGTAACACTTGGGTTTGTTTGTTCTCTAATTCAAGGCACGTGCTAAACTCAAAGCTCCAGATGTTACCCACAATTTTCCAGGAGATCCGAGAGAAGCTGTAAAAGTTAAGGAATCCACTGAGGGAGCTGAGGATTCTGAAGAAACTCCAAAATGCCCATTAGGTAATTTTAGGGGGAGTGCAATGCTGAGTGGGCAACATGATGCTGGTGTTAAATTATCCAAGAACCCACTGGTATCAAGATTTTAAGAACTTGATAAGGAGTGAAGTGTGTTTGCCCAAGGTGCCCTGCAGGAATGCCTCCCACCATGCGATGTTTTACTATTTTATGTTCTGATTTATTATTTTTATCTGATGTATTTCTATTCTTTCTAATTGTTTTCTATATAAAATTACTCAGAGGGATCTCATAGATCTACGAAAGAAGACCCCAAACCAGTTTGCCCAGTACAAAAAGGAACTGAAAACTTACCTCAGCCCTCTTGTACCAAGGGGAAAGAAGACACTAAGAAAAGGTCTGCTGGGAAAGGTTCAGAAAGCACAGTGCAAAAAGCTGGGGTGAAAGGACCTGTAAGTTAAAAAATAAGGAAATCCTTAATAAATAAATATAAATAAATAAATAAATAAATAAAAAATAAGGAAAAAAGTCAAACATAGAACTGGAATGCAAAAAGAGAGCATTGCATGTAGAATATATATATATAAAACAATGTCCTATTTAAATACAGATTTTCTGTTACTGTAATCAGGTCGGTTTGGGATGTTTTGGGGTTTTTTTAAACCAACATCTAAACACTCTTTCATGTTATTTACAGTTTAATTAGCAAAAGTTCAGCTCATGATTTCTGGTTTCAGAGTAGAATTCAGCATTCAGACCTTTGGTAATTTCTTAGGAGACAGCTCTGACTTGAAGCCTCAACTTGGATTTGTTTTCACCTGGTAATTTTGGAGGCAAATAGGATGTAAATGTGCTTTTCTTGCACAAGACATTGATCCAAAAAACTTAATTTTAAAATTTTCATTTTTTTTCCCCAGAATTTATCAGAAACTGAAAAGCAGCAGCTGAAGCAACGTGAGGATTACCTAAAGAAAAAACGAGACCTGCTGCTGGCTACCAAGAAAGAGTCAAAAAATAATGTACCAGCAGCAGCAGCAAACACTGAGCAGAAAGAGGAGGAATCACCTCCCAAAGAGGTGAAGGACTCTCATCTAACCCCACAGGTGGTTTCAGTGCAGTGTCCATGCTGCTGCTCAGTGGTGGGAATGGCTTAAAAAGAACAAGGACAGGGAAATAGTTCCAAGTTACTGCTTTTGCAGGAGTTTATGACTGGAAGTCTCAGTGATGAAGTTGTCATTGGTTTGCTTGAGCATCATCAAACCCTCGTGATTAACTTCAGTTTATGCATGGATAAAATGCCAGTTTGCTCTTCGTCTTTGACCTACTGTTTGGGCCTCTTAAATCTCACTTTTGCAAATGCTCCAAAACTCTCTGAAAAAAAAGGAAAATACTAGAAGACCTTGAAACCCTCTTCCATTACAAAACCATATAATAATTGTTCTATTTCAGACCCAAAAATCATTACTCTCCTTTATAGAGCAAATACTTAAGGGCATGTACTTAAGTCCAAAGACTTTCTATTGCCTCACATATTTTTCAGAGTTGCTGAGCATTTTATTATGCTCAGAAGGTGCCCCAAATCCTGGGGACTGGGGAGCCTTCAGGACAATGGCTCAGTAGGAGCTGAAGGTGAGGTTGGGGCTCCCCAAACAAGGCTCAGGGCAGTGGGAGAGGGCAGGGTGGTGGCAGGAGCCTCCTTCACCCCCCTGGTCCATGGTGGGGGCTGCTGCTTGCCAGGAAAGCTGCTCATTGCAGTGTGGTTTTCACTCTGTTTCTAGGAAATGTCAGAAGAGAAGCAAAGGCTGCTCCAGAAGAGGAAGATGCTTGCAGAAAAGCTAAAAGAAGAAGTAATTAATAAGCGGTAATTTTAAGAGGCTCACTGCTGTCCCCAAGAACAGAAGGATGTTTTAGAAAAAACTATCAGTAAGTAAAGAGATTTCCAATCTTGCACTCGGATTTATAGAACTTTCAGACAAGCAGCTCAGTACCTGGTAACTCCCTAGTGCAAAGACACTGAAGCACACCATGGACACTCCTTTTCCAGAGTGCTGGAAGCTCCCTGGCTGTGTCCCGCAGCGAGGCCATCACTGCAGAGCACAGCCCTGCTCCAGCCCTGGGCTGGAGAGCAGAAATGGAGAGCTGGGAAAGGAATTCCTGTGAAAACAGCTCCGAGCTCAAGGTTTTAACTTCTTCGTTTTCCCAGGGCAGAACTGGGTTCCTTTCATTGGCCAAATATAAACACACAGCTCCTTTTCAGCTGCGCAGTGAAATAAAGTCTGATTTCACAAGGAACCTCGACCACCTCATTTTTGGGAATGCCAATGGACCTTGGGAGTCAAGAGATTCACAAATGAACTCCAGGTTGCAGCGTTTGACAGGCTTTTGGGGCACTTTCCCAGTGCCCAGCTTGCTATAAATGCCACTTGAAATAAAAGGAGTTGCTTTAGTGCAAAGCTGAGGCTGTTCCCAGCAATTCACTGCCAGAGTAGCAGAAATCTTGTAAAATCCTTTACTGGTTTGGCTGTAACAAATTTGGAAAGAGGCTGCCCTTGGCCCATGGCATCACCTCACTGCCTGCCACAGCAACTCCCAGGAAAAGAGACAAACCCACCCATTCGAGTTTCAGGGAATTTTTATTAAAATAGCATTTAAAAGTGGTACACATTGGCAGATGTTCTGCTCTTTCCCTAAGAGGGTGGCAGTGGAAGGGCCCAGGCAGGAGAACGAGGGCAGACTGGGAACCAGCATGAGGGGTGACAGCCCCAGGGAAAAGCCAGACAGTGCTGGTGTCACCTCCCAGGACTGCAGGCTGGTGTCTAAGGGGACATCTAGTGCCACTTCAGCCAGTCCTTTCCTCGGAACTATAACAATTCATGATGTTCTTGGTTTTGCTGTGAAACAATCTCCTGTCTGAGTGTGTTTTAAAGCTCCTGCCAGACTGCAGCAGGCGCTGGGGTGGTGAGGAGCAGAGCAAGGAGTGATGCTCCTCAGGAGTCCCATGGAGAACTTGGCTTGGGAGGCTGTTGAAGAGAACTGGGAATGCAGGTCCATGCTCCAGGTGATGCCACTTCTCCTCCCCAGGTGAGTGAAGGCACATCCCAGGTAACTGCTGCTCTCATGGCCTATCAATCATGTTCACTGATGGAGAGAAAAAACTCACTGGGAAGCAAAGCAGCCTAAGAGTGAGCACACGAGGATGGTGCTGCAGCTCCTCTTTACTTTACTCCTTTCCTTGGCTCTGGAGCTGCTGGGGTGGTCCAGCAGTCCTGTGCCAGACAGCCTGGAGCTCTCCAAGGACACCACCACTGTCCCCAGGTCCATCACAGCACCCTGGCATTGGGAAGAGCTCACCCATTCCCTCTGGGATTCCATCCAGTGAAATCTGCATGGATAACTAACCTTAAACAATATCCTACGACAGCCACATCAAAAATTCTGAGTTCACTTACCATGTGTAACAAACCAAACAAAAGCAATAATTATGGAATTACAGGGTCACATTTTAATTCCTGAATTTTACAGTTCAGCATTAATATCACCACATGTATACAAATGGTGTAAAACAAGTACAGTGGTATCTTTAATACAAAATAAACTTCTGTTTTATGGAAAAAACTATACTTCATATCTACACAGACAGCCCATCTTTTTCCAAACAAGAGCTAAAATTAAAACTAACTACAAAAATCTCCAAAACAGAGAAACTGCTTCAGTTTAAACTATTCCAGGAGAAATGGACCCATAACACATATTACAAGAGTGATCTATGTGGTGGATTGCAGCTGGTTCCATCTTTTAACATCTCTGACACGGTCGCTGGGAATCTCCTCTCACTTTGTCATGATCTCAGATCACATATGGGCAAACTAACATTAAAATATTTACAGTTCATGTGCTGCTCTTGAAAATAAAACCTGGACTGTTTGCCTCTGTCACCTTGCCATGAACTCACCTATCCCTGTCACAGTTCACTCACCTATGTGGAATGTGCTTTTGTTTTTTAAAAAAGCAGCTTTTGTACCACCCCCAGCTTCAGGCGCTGCTTGTGGATTCCTCCAAGCCCTCAAGGTGTTCTCTTGGCAATAATCCCATCTTGGTCCAAAATGACTTTGGTGCTAAAACGCTGCTCAGTCCATGACCATGAAAAACCTGGGAGTGTTTCGGCTTTTGGGGCACTCCACGCAGCTTCAGCTCCCCCACAGGGACAGCCCCTGGAACACAGTGAACTTGGAATTTGGGCTCCTCCCAACCTGCAGCCAACAGCTCTGGGATGTGCCAGGTGCAGCCCCACTGACACAAGCAGCTCCTGGAGAGCCTTGGGAAGCCACTGCTCCTTGGCATTGATACTTCTGGACGTCTCACTGAACAAGTAAAACCTTCCATTTTGAATCCAGCTTCCATTCTCTCTTCTTGGAAAATACAAATTAAAACTTATTTGAACTGTTTTAAACAACTCAACATGCACTATAACTGCAGCGTCCCTCCCTCCAACCATGAGAAATGCAGTTTAGTTGGTAATAAATGGTCCCAAAATATGGATTGTTCTTATGCAAACAGAGTTAGTTTTCCCTTAAATTTTTTTTTTAAAAGAGGCATTGCTAAAAGAACACAACTGACAGCACCATTACAAAATTAAGATTACTGGGTTCAAAATTTAAGCTTGAATTTTATTTTTTTTTCCTAGTTCTGTTAAACACTGGGGAAACCCTGCAATATTTTTAAAAAAGTGTTACCATACCTTTCCCTCCCCCTTTCCCTCCCGACACCTGAGACTTTCCTTGCTGAGAAGCCATCATCCAGGTTCTGAGAATACTAACCCACTTTTTTTTTTTTAATTTTTCATTTTTTTGACAGCCTGAATGGCAGACTCCTTACTTTCTAGAAAGACATTAAGTTCCTTGGAAGCTTTGTGTTTACAGAACTAACCCTTTCTAGCTGATACACCGAGTTTCTTTTGCTACTCCTTGTATTATCTTATATACTCATGGGAGAAAGCTTTCTGAATCCGATTCTTTTTAGCTCTTAAAACAGTTGCAGCATTTGAAACCCCGTAATAAAAGCTCTTATTCCAAAGTTTTGGTTTCTTTTATGAACCCAGACGAGGTCTTTTTCTTGGAGATGTCTCCTCCTCTTCATCATCGTCTTCATCATCAGGATAATCCACCAGCCCAACTAGGCTTCCCTGCCAATCAGAAAAAAAGATAAAGGAAATTCTCACATTGAAAAAATACCCAGGAATGTGCAACTTTAGTATTCAACCTCCAGCCAACCTGTCCAGGACACACCAGGCTGCAGAGAGTTCCTTGGTGATGCCTTTGGCATTCCAAGTCCCATCTGGCTGGAGAGTGGCTTTGAACCTCAAGCTGCAAAAAGTACTGGAGTTTCCTCACTACTCTGGGTCTGGATTGAAAATTGTGTAAAAATCACCTTTAGCCCAGCTGGACAGACATGAACTCCAACATGTGCAGGCTGACATCCCTTTGGCTGCTCAGCCTTAGGGTGGGAAACCAACTCCTGCCACCCTTTCCTGGGGCTGCTCGAGGGCTGAGGATTCCAGTGATGCACAGCCAAGTCAGGCACCACAGAGAGGTCACTCACTGCATCTGTCTCCTTAAAAACACTCAGTAATTCCCAATCTGGAGGGGCACTAACAGAGTGCCCAAAACCCCAATTTCCTTGTACATCAGACACACAGAGCATGGCTGCGGCAGGGAAAGAAGTGGCAGCAGTGAAACGACGCAGAGGATGCAGGACCAGACTGCACCCACCAGGTTCCAGCAGAGTCCAGCCCCACTGGGACCTCCCCAGAGCAGCTGGGGATTCACTGGAGGGCTCAGGGTGAGTTTCCCACCAGCTCAGCCCCGCTGCCCACAGGCTGGCACTGCTGTTCCCCTGGGACAGCCCCACGCGAGTTCTCCCACCTTGGGGGCTGGCAGCGCTGGGCTCAGGGCTGTGTTCTTGGAAGAGGAGCCGTTGGAGCTCGCTGGTGATGTCTGAGCTGCCACAGATTTGCTGTTTGCACCGTTGGCGCCGTTGGCTGCGCTGGCTGAGTGGGAAAAAGTGAATTTGAATCCCCCAGCTGAAGTCCTTTTTGGAAGATTTTCTTTGTCTTCACTCTCCTTAGCTGAGGGACAAACATTGTCACACTTAGGTATCAGCTGCACACCAAGGAGTACCATCCACATCACAGTGCAATCGCAGGTTGGTTTGGTTCCAATTCTGCTGCAATTCTCAGTTCCCCAACCAAGCCCATCCTGAGCCCACCAGCAGCAAACTGAGCAGGGCCCAGGAGCTGAGGGCAGCAGGGACATGGCTCACCTGGAGCATACAGGCACATTCAAAGTCCTGCTTTTAAATGGCATTTAAACCAGATGCGTGCTTCGAGCAGTTTTAACTCGTTATTTTAATCCTAAACTGGCTTGCAAGGGCACGTTTGGATCTCGTGACTCAGTTACATGGAATACCCTGCACTGCTGCTCGAGGTACAGAGCACAACCACAGGCTGGGTTAGCTGATGCTCCACAGATCTGCCATGGAGCACTTCCAGTGCCAACAAGCTCAAACCGAGTAAATACCTTTTTTAGTTTCCATAAATTTTTCATAGCTATCTGGAAAATCATCCTCCTGTTTTGACTTCTCAACTGGAGGTACAACAGCTTCGCCTTCTTCCTCTTCATCTTCATTGAACCACATTTCTTCATCCTCCTCCAAGGCTCTGGCATCCCTGCGGAATCTATTGCTACGCAATATGGATGGGACACTGTAAGAGACACACACAGGATTCCAGCTTGGCTGCTGTTTCAGACTCAGGACCAGAAACCCCTTCCAGGGTTTCAGAGGGATTTCAGTGCATGTGAGGAGGCAATCCAGCTGCACCTTTGGTTCTGCCCTCACCCCCAGACTCACCAACACCCCAGATGATGACGAGCCAGACTGAATCCCAAATCAGAGCAACATTCTGCTCCTCTTAAGCTGAGAGTTTTCTGAACACAACACTCAGTCCCCACTGGCCAGCATCAGCTCTACTACACTTGGCCACAAGGAAAGGCAGATGGAGCTTTCTTCTAATCCAAGAAGTTTTCACCAAAAACCCAACCCCAAGCCCAGCCTCCTGCTGTCCTCTGGGGAATGGAAAAGCAAGGAGCAGCCCTGCAGAGTGGCAGCCACTGGCAGGCTCAGAGCACAGGAACTGAGGCCTACCTGTTCAGCTTCTGGCTTTGTCGGTCCTTTTCTTGCTCATATTTGGTCTTCAGTCCCTTGAACGTCTGAACATATTCAATAGATTCAAGTGCATTATAGAAGTTTTCAACTATATGTGCAATAAGGGACTTAATATCTTCCTGCAGAAGAACAAAGCAGGGTTTCAGCCTCAAATGGGCACAGGCAGAAGTTCAGAAAGCTTTTGAGTTTACTTTGGAAAATAACTGATTTCTTGCCCAGAGCCAAAGCATCATTGTACAGTATTATATAAATGTGAAGCACAAAATCAGATTTATCCTTAAATAAAGAGATGAGATTGAGAAATATTTATTAAGCTTCCCATAGAAACAGACAATGGCAGTGTCCCAGCTGTGTTTGTGATAGTTCTGTTAAAGGAGGCTATTTCATATAGAGGAGCTGTGCCCTGCTATCCCCACAGGCTCCAGCTCTCCCCACTCCTCAGCAACTACAGGAGCTCAAGTGGGACCAGGAATCCTTTGGTCACTCCCTCTCTAACAAAGTCTCTCCCCACATCAGGCAAATCCTCACATTCCTAATGTTCTTGCTGGACAAGAGAGCAGCTACAATATCCTACAACTCAAAACCACCCTTCACTTCCACAGAGCACAAAGATTCCCAGCAAAGCCTCCCACACATCAGGGCACTGGCAGCAAGTGGCTCAGGAGCTGCTCCAAGTCCTTGTTTTCCCAGGAGCTGGGAGCTCCTCTCAGAGCTGCACTCACCACTCGGATGAACTCGAAGAGCTCGATGACAGCAGAGTTGAGCAGGTTGTACCGAGTGCCATTATCCAGCAGGGCGTTGATAACAGGCTCAAAGAGGTTTCCCTTGGTGATGTAACGGTTATAAAACTCATCTTTCAGGCCGATTATCCTCCTCATAAAGCGAAGAGCACCTGTGGGAAGAAAAATTCAAGGAGTTAATAAAAGCACATGCCAAGGCTCATGGAAAGAACTGAAACAGCTGATGTTACCCAGAGGGAGATGCACCCCAAACCCAGAGCATTAAAATCTTAATCCACAATTAAAATCTCATTCATGCTCATTAACACAAATCCAAGTTCAAGTGTGCACTGGAACAGCTCCCACACACTGCACACCCAGCCTGGGGAAGGAAATCACAATACTCACACAAGGCCAGAAAGGTGTGTTTTGAATTCATCAAGACCAGGACTCTTCTTAGTAGATCTTTGTTCATAATGTAATTCTTGATGTGATATGTGTGATGTTCCACACAAAAAGTAAGCAGCTCCAAAATTAAGGCAAGTAGTTGTGCTGTTTGGTAATTATCTGCAAGAAAAATGAATAATTTAAGCTTTCAGTAGCAAGGCTGACTAGGAAAAAAACCCAGTAACTTAAAAGCAGATGAAAATGTTCCTTCAGCTTCCAGTCATCCCAAATGAAGCAAAGCCTTTGCATCTATTTTGATAAAAAGTATTAAAAGAAATAAAGTATGGGCACACCTATCTTTTTTTTTTTTTTTTAAATAAATACCATACACAGCACACAAGAAAAGTTTCAGAACTCAAAGTCAATTCAAACTCACCAGGACAAATTGTGTTACTCTTAGTGGATCCAACTACTGCATCTAATAGAGAGAAAATAAAAACAAAAATCAGAAATAAGTTTTCAAAGCACTGTCAAGATTTAAAAGATGGGGATAAACAATCAATTCCACCAGACTGTCAGAGATTGTTCATCAGATCAGAAGTTTCTGTGAGCTACAGGGACAGAAATGTGCTGCAAGAATGCAGCCAGGTGAGAGTTCTGTATTTAATTTACCTTATAAAGTTTTAAATCCATCTAAGTGAAAATGTATAACCTAAAACTTAGGAATATTATACAGAATAAACCCACCAATCCTAAATTTTTCAAATAATGCATTAAAATGAGTACTACAGATTTTAGATGGAATCTGCTAAACATTTTTTACCTTAATATTTGAGATCTACAGACACCCCGTGCTTTAGAGGAAGTATTTTTTAAATGCAATTAGCAATTCTAAGTTAACATGATTAACATCAAGGAGGTGCATCTGTCACAGAGCACAGCAGGAAGCTACAGCAGCACCCAGAGCTGCAAACTGCTGCCCACACAAGCCCTGTGCCTTGGGTGCACTTTTCCACCAGTGCATTCCCAGCTGGAATTCCCAGCTGAGCCTTGAGATCAGCACTGTCAGCCACTGCTGAACACCACAGGCCTGAAGGAGGAAAAGGAAAATGGAAATATTCAGTACCTTTTTCACATTTATCTTCTGATGTGTTGGCCAGGAGTGGTGCAGTGAGAACATGCATACAATGGTTGTAGAAGAAATTGAGAAATTCACTCTTTTCTGTTTTCTGAAACAAAAATAACTTTATTAAATAAACACTGGGATTTGTACACAGCCTTTTAAATAAGAAAGAACAGTAACACAGGAAACAGCCCACACAGAATTTATTGGCTCCTTCAGGTCTGCCTGTATATTTGTTGGGCCTGCAGGACTGGCTTTGCTCAAAAAAGATCAGTTTCTTCATTTTGGGACAACTAACCAAGCTCACCATCACCAAAAAATCCCCACCATGCAAACATCTACTGAAAAAACACCAACAACTCAAAAAGCCTGACAAAACTTTATTCATCAACACTGGCACAATGCCCCAAAATGGAAACTTCAAGCTTATTTTTGGCTTGTTTAAATTCAGTATCAGAGCAAACGCAGAGGGTATCAGGTTTTCAGCTCTGTTGAGAAAGGATGGTGGCTGCATTCCCCCATGTCCTTACATTGGCTGTGGCCAGCATATTCTCTGGGTCAATCAGAGTTCTCAGCAGCCCCATTAACTGAACAGCTCCCCCGAGCTCTGGATCCGTGTCACAGATCATCTGCTCGATCACCACATTGATGAGGAGGATGTCCTGCAGAAAAATCCCACAAAACACACCACCAAACAATCAGACAATAGTGCAAAGTCATTTCCATAGTTTCTGTAATTTTTTGAAGACAAATTGAAATGAAACTGAAGAACTGAGAGTTGCATTCGGATACAGAAATTCTGTCAAGCACAACCCTCCACACCTACAATCCTTGTTAGACTTCCAAAACTGTAAACTCATGCAACACCAACACGCTCAGAAGTGTTTGTATATTAAATCCACTTTTCCCTGTATTTCTAGAGGTTTGTTTTGATGTTTTGTTTGTTTCCTGCTCACCCAAAGACTGGAATATTCAACCAGCTGCAAACCACTGTGACTTACATCATCACTCTGCTGGGCCTCTTGCATCACAAATTCTCGGACCATGGATGGGCTAAATTCTACTAGATAAGAAAATATATCTGTAGCAGCAGATCTAACTTGCAGATCATCCATTCCCTACCAAAAAGAGAAACTGATTAGCAATAACAAACTAAGTTTGGTGGAGGTAGTTTAAAGTTTTGAGAACATCTTATTACAATAACAGGGTTACAGAAAAACAACAATAAATCAACAAAATGAACTGGAATGGTCAGGGAGCAGCAACTGCTTCAAGTACAGGAGAGAAAAAAATTTCTGTCTTCCCACTGCTGATTAGGACAGATTAATCTGCTAACGACAGGATTAGGGGATCTTTTGGGAGGAACCAGCCAACACTTCAAGATTATCTAAAAATACTTCTCTGGCCCTGGGCCAGCAACAACCACAACAACAATCCAGCTGCCACTGGACAAAGAGCCTCTTCCAGTTTTGACACCTCCTCGTCCCAAGGGCTGCACTGAGCACAGGCTCACACAGAGAGAGTAGAAGTGCCCAGAGCAGCCAGCTCAGGCACCTCAGAGCTGGGGGCAGCCTCTGCATTGGGAATGCTCCCATCAGCTCCCACTCCCAGCGCAGCAAAACAGACAGAGGGGCTCAGCAGAGCCAAAACTGCTACAATGGCTGTGGCTCTTCTACTTGGCTTAAAATTGGCTTTAAGTTTCACTCACCATTACAATTTCAAGGGCTGGAAGAATTCCCAACTTTGCCAAGGTTTTAAAAAACGCATCTCTGTTCTGAGGTTGTAACGTCTGGGAAAAGGCGCAGAATTCCTTGAAAAAGTTCACCTGTTACATAGAGAAAAGGAATTAGATTTTGTGGCAGAGTCTGTGTGCTGGCTGATTCTACAGAAATGCCTCGGTGACTGCACAAGAGTTGCACTGTTTCTCCTTCATCGCAGTCAGGTAAAGCCTGGGAGGCACCACGGGGAGCTGGCACTTACCAGTTCACACCGTTTGTCGTCGTCTGTAGCTTCATCCGTTAATTGTGCAAAAACTTCCGATAGAAACTTCTCGTCTTCCTGTGCAACACACAAAAGGAACACACCTTACACAGCGCCTCTGGAAAACAGCTTCCACCTTTACAGGATCCAAGCCTGCAGAAGTGCAGCTCTCCACCTCTCCATCCAATTTATCCCAAAGAAGGCGAATGCCAGAGCACACATCCAGCGGGATCATTCCCAGGGCATTGTTTCAGCACACCCTCTGAGCAGCAGGAGCAGCTCCAGGAGAGCAGAGCCAGCTGAAGCTGAGCTCAGTGAAGGTCCCTAAAACTGCAACTACGAAGTGCCAGCCAAGGGATGACTTTGCAGCCATGTCCCCATTACCTTTCTTACAATAAAACAATCCCTCCCACTTGCAGACCCTCTGCTTTGCCAAGCTGGGAAACTTTATGGATTGTTACTGGCTTTTCACATTCACATCCTATACTACCAAGAGATATTGAAGTACATACAGGACACCACCTCACTTCTTGCAAAGCATTTCAGTTACCCCATTATATCAGATCACAAAGTACCCAAAAACCAGGGTGGACATTGGCACCTCTCAAGGGTTTGGGCACTTTCTGCCCTTTGACAATTCTGCACTCTTTCACATTGCCAACACTATTTTCAATCTCTCAAATCAAATGTTTCTGTTACCTTTTAAAGACAATGTAGATCCGACAGCAAACAATAACCTGCTACAGCTTTACAAAATTTTGCATCACTGTACCAATTCAACTCAAACTTGTCCATTGAACAAAAATGAACAGAATAGCAGCATTCCAATAAATGGACATGAACTTTACATTGTGTAACACAAAGTGTGCCTACCTCTCTATTTTGCTGTGTGCTGACACTAAAATCTCTGGGCTTTATTATGGTAACTTAATACAGAATTTTTACAGTTACAGCAATGCCAACCAAAGACTGGGAAACCTTTTCCTGACAATTTTAAGATGCGGGGACAGAAGTGCTTTACAAACAAATGATACCTGGAATCAACACCACAGGGAGTGCAACATACACAGATTTAGTAGTTTATTTTAAGCTTTGCTGGCTTAAACAGCTTAATTAAGCCTGTTACAAAAAAAACCCCAAACCATACTACAGCCAACAGCAGATACGGTAGAAAATCCCTACTGCAGAACACCCAAGCACAGAAATATCTCCTGCTTGTCTAAGGCTGCTACAGTCCCATCCTGTGTCCTGAAGGACAGCATGGATGGAGGTTCCTTTCCCACGTGGCTGCCCTTCCAGCAGCACTGGGATCTAGTGCTCTGTGGCACGTAGAAAGGAGCTTTGCTGCCGTGGCAAACACAATCTGCTGCTCCCTCTAAACTGCCTTCTCCCAGGGAGCTTTGCCAGTGTATTTAGGGTAACAGGACGTCCAATGTGTTCCCCAAACCCAAAGGAGCTTTAGAGTTCTTGTGCCCAACAAGCTGATTTACTGCGAAAGCAGTGCTGGACCTGAGGTCCTCACCACCAGGGAATTCTCCTCAAGTGTGCTACAACATCTCTTCCATGTGTGCTTTCTCCTCAAGGATCAACATTATTTGTAAATCATCACACATCTCAGTTATAGACTTTAGAACAAGCAGGTGAACCTGTGTGCCACAGACTCCAGCTACCATGGCAAGGACAGCCCCAGCAAAGATCTGCCAGAGGATTTCAGAACCCTCTGCAAAGAGCACTCGAGGTAACAGCAAATCAGATTCTCTGTTGCAGCACAATTAAACATTTGGTACTGTACAGCCTCTATGAAAAATAAAGAACTCTACAGACTTAATCTAAATGCAGACAGGACTGTGGCCTCAGGAGAGTAATACTGCATTTATTTTTAGTTTTTGAAAATATATGCAAAAGAATTTAAAGGAAAATCTTTATTTAACACAAAGCCATTAATTTTGCAAGAGGGATATAATTTTTTGATTCTTTCTGCTATTGAGCCACGAAGAAGAAAGTACAAAGAAGCCAAATAGCATACTCATGCAATTCTCTGCAATTGTTCAGTTTTGATTTATTTTCCAGTCCTGTACTGAACTCTTTACCATATCTCACCCATATCTGAACTCATTAATATATTCCATATGGATATGTTATGTCTCCAGTGCCTCTCTCTTTCCACCATTTTCACTCCCTTCCTCTTCTCAACTCTTTTTGGTGTTTCATAGAGGCTCTCCACACTCACCCCAAGAGGTCTGGGATCTGTCCTACACAAATGTACCATTTTTGGACACAGATAAACACAATAAAGCCACTTTGGTACCAGCTAGTTTGCACAACACAGCATCAACTGAAAACCCCAAAATGCCATGAAGCTCACAGAGCTCTTCACGGAGGCTCCTTCCAGGGTCTCAACCACCTTGGAGCCTGCTTCTCACTACAAAGTGTGCAGGACAGCTTCTCACAAAGTAACAGCTTGGTTATTCATTAGTTATTACTTCTGGATATCTATTTTCATAGTATGAAAAAACCCCAGCAATTAATTACTTAATTTTTAAGACAACGTGAACATTTGAAATTAGTACCAGGATGTAACAGTGAAACAGGAATGGTTCTGAACATGCTCTTTTCAATCATAGATCCAGAATTTGTTACAAAAGTAGCACAATGTCCCTAATACAGAATACAGTGAGTTGCCTGTTCCCTAAATACCTACACAAATTTGACCAAAAGGTGTATGTTGCTTGAGAATCAGGGAGAAAAAATCTTCAACTGTACAGCCCATTAAGAAATATTAATATACTCACCTGCAATGTACCTTTTCAAAATACAAAATCAAAGGTATCAGAGAGCAGTGGAAGCATTCGAAACATCATGCAAATGGAAGTGTGTGTGATTAACTGTAATCCATTTTGAAACTACAACTACAGGTATCTACACACAATCCATCTAGACCATATCAAAAACCACTTACCTGCAACATACTGACAATCTCAACTTTGTTGAAGAAAATAAAGGAAGTGAGGGTAGAAAGAAAATTCTCTTCAAAAACAGATGGTGTCGGCAAGATGATGTCCTGAATATACTGTACCCTGTAAGTCTGGTGGATTTTTTGCCTGAGTTCAGAGTCTGTAATAGGAATAACCTCCTTAAATTTTGCTGTTTTGGTCAAGAACTCCCTGTGTCGTTTTGGCTGAGCCAAAGAAGGATCATACTCGAGGCATCCGACCACATCCATAATACACTCGTCAGAGAACATCACCTCAAACAGAGTTGCTTTGTTGAGGAATAAAATCCCTCTAATAATTTCATACAAATGATGCAAG
Organism: Vireo altiloquus; assembly: GCA_013396875.1. NCBI lineage: Eukaryota > Metazoa > Chordata > Aves > Passeriformes > Vireonidae > Vireo > Vireo altiloquus. The sequence continues at coordinate 24,608 of VZRF01007955.1, read as the reverse complement.
CCTTCGGTGTTCTCTAAATTCTCGCAGACTTGGAAAAGCTGTAACAGTTTTTTAATGTAGCCTTCATTCTCCAAGGCCAAGGCCAGCTTTTCCCTACGGATGGGTGAGGAGAGAACAGAGGTAACTAGGTCAGCAATCTCTTCAAGTTTGTTGAGTTCACAAGTAGGAAGGTCAATCAGAGGACTGGTTTCAGGCATTTCCTCTATGTGCTCCTCTTCTGACTCAATAAGGTCCTGCGTGACTTCCACCGAAGGATCCTTACCCTGAACCTGAGAAAGAGTGCACACAGTTACTGTCTGATCCCAAAATCCACACAAAAATCACAAAATTTCACCAATAACTGAAATAACAACACATCTCAGTTGTTTGTCTATCAGAAGCTGCTATGGAATCTGAGCTCTCTGCTTCCTTACAGCACATTTGCAGTTCCACTGCACTCCAGCGAGCTGCTTCCTGAGGCCAGCTAGGAGCAGGACCATTAAAACATGGAACTCTGGCAGTCCCTTTTTTGATAAACACAATCACACAAACACCACTCCCCTCCCAAAAAACACCGAGCACCTGAGTCCCACCATTACAGTGATTTTTCAAAAGCCTCACATTCAATCATGACAACAACAACTCATGTTCTAAGCAGGGGCAATTCAAGATCTTGCAAAAAAATAGCAATAAATATTTGATTCTTTTACAAGCAGGTAAAATGCTTTTAAAAGGATGGTAAAGGTGAAATTTTAAGGTAAAATCCTTTAAAAAGGATGCACAAATACATCAAGTCACACAAGACACTAAAATATCTGGAATAAAACCAGGATGTTTCATATTTACTGTACCTGGCAGATTTTTTCCCAAATTTCATCACAGCCAGCTTTTTCTTGAAAACTCAGTGCTAAATCATAGTTCTCTGCTTCTGACCAAACAATCAGGGTGTCCTGTTTGAGATAAAACCAAGAAAATAATTGTTTCTGAAATAGGTCTGCACTGCATATTAATCTCTACTCCCTTACAGCCAATGTCTACAGAACAAATAATTTTAATTAAAGCTACACTTGTCAAAAAACAGAATGTAAGACACCAAAACACTAAATCGCCTGTTCTTCCATAAGGAACATCAACTTTCTTTCTTGTTATTTTAACCACTACCTTACACTAAACATATTTAAAGATACTATTTTTCGTATGCAAGCCACTTATGATGGCACTTTTCTGCAAGATACATTTCTTAAGCCAACAGTCTTGAAATGGGAATGCACACACTAGATGAAGTTATTGTCATATTGTAAGGTAGAAACAAAACCCTAAAATTTCAACCCTAAAATTTCTCACATATCTAGGATTGTCTTAAACCCTTTCCAAGGGGGAACTTGGAAAGGGTTTAAGACAATCCTAGATATGTGAGATATAATGCTTAGCTAATGTTCAAATATTCCTTTCTGAATTAAAAGCCATACAGCCTGAATAATATAAAACTCCTAAGTTCTTACTGAAGTTATAACCATCTTGCCAGTTATTTTCATTTGAGCCAGGTTTTTTTTCTCTGTTACTATTGTCTCCATCAATTCGATTCGTGCACTTGCACAGTAGATCTGGAAGTTTCCACGGAATTTCTGAATAGACTAAAATGGTTTTTGAAGAGGATTTATTAGGACACTTGCTGCTGTCCTGTTAGGAACACAAGCCTGTGCTTCAGCACTCAAAGATGGAGTGGTTGTGGTTTAACCCCAGCTGCCAAGTGAGTACCACACAGCTGCTCACTCACTTCCTCCCATCAGCAGGTTGGGAAGGAGAATCAGAAAAAGGTGAAACTTTTATTCTTGAGGTAAGAACTGTTTAAAAAATGAAATAAGGTAAACTATAATGAATAATTATAACAGTTAGAGCAATGAAAATGAAGGTAAAAGAAAGGAACAAACCCCCTGACAGACAAATGATGCACAACAGAGCTGCTCAGGCCCCTCCTGGCCAACCATCCCAGTTTATCCACTGCCCCTGCTATCCCAGGGTATGGAATATCCCTTTGGCCAGCTCAGCTGTCCTGCCCATGCTCCCTCTCGGCTCCTTGTGCAGCTCCTCACTGCCAGAGCATGGGAAACTCACCCGTCNGAGAAACTCACCGTCCTTGATTTAAGGTAAACACTGCTCAGCAACAACTAAAACATCTGTGTTATCAATGTCATTCTCATCCTAAATCCAAACCACAGCACTGCACCAGCCACTGGGATGAAAATTAACTCTGTCCCAGACAAAAGCTGGTCAACAGCTCCCTATCCTGCAGCAAACTCATCTTCATATAAAAACATCCAAACTGAGCAGCTCCCTGCTAACTCTCCAGTATATTCGATGAGCTCCAGCAAAACTGTTCAGCATTCCAAGTTTGTGGACTTTCTGAATTGTTACCACAGTTTTTTAAATACTGAAGTGTTTTTTAAACACTAGCAAGCCCTTACTTAATGGTCAGTAAGGTAATTTAATTCCCTCATTCACAATGTTCAATATTCACCACACAACTTTACCTTATGCACGTTTAGTGAACACAAAATATTAAGAGTGGTACCTATAAGCTCAGCAAGGAAACCCAAAGAAACACCTGATTATAGATACCTGATATTCCTTAGGAAGCTTCAGGGGCAGTAAGGTTTAAACAGGCCTTTGTAAATGCAGTTATCTGGGCTTACAGGGGTCAGGGAGCACTCCTGTATTTCCAGGTGCAAGGACACTGATATTTGGGAAGGACTGCTGGCACGGGACAGAATATTTCCTCTTCCATCAGCAGTTATTTGGAAAACACACCTCTCTCAACAAGTACAACTTCACAGCTGCTCCAACTATCACTGGAACATGAATGAACATCAGCAGTGCTAATACAGCATTAATTCTTCAATTCTACAGTAATCCTAATCCCTCAATATCCACGTGGAGTTGTGTACCTTGGGGGTTTTGTCTTTGCCTTTTTTTTCTCTTTGAAAATGAAGTTTAGAATAACATCACTGTTGACAAATGCCTATGAATAGATCAGCTTCCTTCTCCCAAAATAATCACAGGCCACATCAATGGAATTCACACAAGCACAATGTTTTTTTCCTTTTTTACTAATTTTTACACATTTCTTTAGAGAAACAAAGTTACCCTGTTGTGGAAAGTTCAATGCACTGTGATTTGAGCACTGTTGTGAGTTGTTTATTTATACTAGAGTGTCCTACATCACACTTTTCTCCTACAGTGACCAATATTAATAGGGAGCCTCTCTGCTCCCAGGCTCCGACTCACGGGCACAACTGGTCCAAGTTCTTAGAGCAGACACAGTTTTCACTCACAGCTGTCCCCCTTCATCTCCAGCTCAAGACAGCTGGATTTCTGTGTTTACCCTGTGCCATTTTGGAGTCAACAGTTCCACTGGGCTTCAAGGGAAAAACAGTAATTGTCAACTGTGTGCACTGAAAAGCTTCATCAGCTCCCTGATCTGGTTCCCATTCAGATATTAATCCAAAAAAAAATTCTTAAGTATAATTTTAAGGCTGTTACAGAATTCAAAATCTGAAATGTTTATCTTGAAACATTCTGTGCAAGTACTGATGGCCTGACACTCAAAATCAATGCACTCCCAGGTAAGCTGAGCCTCAGAGGTGCTTCACTGAACAAAGAAGGACACACACATTCAGCAGCCCTATTCATAGCCCAGGATGATTCAAGAAGAGAATTAATGCAGTAACTTAAAATGACTCCAGGCACCCAGGGACTGCAGTCAAAAATTTGTGAAAATTCTCGAGTTACTGAATGGTACTCGTTACAATCTGTACTGCCCACACAAAGCAGAAGTTATATAAGCTTTTCCAAAAATATTTCAGAAAGACTGAAAGATGGTTTCAACAGAAAATAATTGTCCAATACCAATATAAGATGTACTCATCTGGCACACGCTTCCTGCGTGACCTCAGACAACCCACCAAGAGCACAGACAGACAGACACCTTCCAGGCCTGGCTCTACCACTCCCACCTGCTTTGAGGCCATGCTGCTCCATCCACGAGCAGCAGCAACGTTCCTTAATTCACTCAAATACCATATAAAGACAAAAAAGATTAATTCTGAACAAAAACTGAAACTCAGAGCAGTTCAAAGCCCTCTCTAGTTCTGGTACTGCTTTGTGCAGTGCCTGCTGCTTTCCCTCTCCGTGTTCCTGTACTGTACCACGTCCCCATGCCAGCACCAACGTGCTGCACAGGGAAGCAGACAGGGAGCAGGTGCTGATAAAAATGAATCCGGCAGGAAGACAAGTTTCAACTGACCCAGTCCTAAATCTAACCTGCCACACGGTAACGTGAACGCTCCTGCTGGCATGAAACACGAGTGAAGAAGCTCTCTGGCAACTGCTCAGGCTGGCTTTAACAGCACCTCTGCAAACGTGCAAGGAACTCTGATTTTGCCTCGAGCAAAGCGCTCTGTTGTCACAGGAGTGATGGCAACTCTGGGCAAAAGACAGGATTTGCACACAGTCTTCATCTCAGAGCTGCAAACAGAGCACATCTACAGGCAAGGTAACACCAGAAGGCAGCACTCCCAGTAAGGATTCCTGCAGCAGTTCAGTGTCTTTCAGCCATGGACACTCTTCTGCCAGTCCTGCCAGGTAACAGTAACCTCAAGCAGAGGCTGTAACAACAAATGGGTGTGGTGCCAGCTTTTAAAACTGCTCCTGCCAGAGCCTCCAGAACACATCTGACCCCGGCCTCGGGCTAATGTGGGGTGGCCAGCAGAGGTGTGGAACTCTCAAAGCCTATGCCCCAAAATCCAGGGGGACCTAAAGCTCTTCAGGCTCTCACGTTCTTTGCATTCATCTGATCAGAGATAATTTTACACATTGTATGCTGAGCAGCTTGGCACCTATGTCCCATCCAAGCCCTATTTCCCTTGAGAAAGCAGTCGTGATGACAGCATGCCCAAAACCCGGACAGAATGAATTCCCCACAAACACGACTGGAGCAGGCAGGTAACAGGCCTGTCCTGTTTGGGGTTAGTCAATAGCTACAGCACGACTTGGCACTAACAGTGTAATGCTGGAAGTCACAGATTGATGCACAGCACCCAAAAATCCCTGGTTGGTTTCCTTTTTTCACAGCACTCTGTTATGCAAACCACAAGTAAGCGTTAAGTACCCTCTAAGTCCACTCAAGTTATTTACACGAGGACAGATATGCAGGCAGGGCACATTTCTTATCCATCAAGCTGCATCACCCTGTGGCTTTCCCCAAATCCAAGACCATCAACTTGAGGACAATGCTCCGTGTCAACTAAAAGCTGCACGAGGGTACACAAACCTTAAAGAGCTAACAGCGAAGCAAACGCTTTCTGCCACAAGGACACAAAAGCATTACTATCAGAAACAAAAGCCAGCCAAAATAAACCTCAGCTTGACTTTTCCTAAACTATGATCTACTTTTTTCACAAGAAAAATGGCAACAAAAGTCACTAACTTCAGTCACTCGAAACTTTGCTACTAAGTAGAAAATGCCTACAACTAATCAGTTGTAGCTACAGGAAACAGGGTGTGAAAGGAAGCGTTTCAAAAACTACAGCAACAAAAATCTCTATTTGTATTTCACTATGTATAGGTTCCCTCTAGTAAACAGGAAGCAGTTGAAGCCTCTCGGCTTCTGGAGCTCCTCAGAGCTCCTTCCTCAGCATGGCCCACCCAAGGAAAGCCTACAGCCACCAATCCCTAACAAGTGAAAAGCAGAAACCACAGCAAAGAGCCCCCTGGAAAGGCTGGCCCAAAACTCCACCTCGCTCCTAACCTAAAGTGAGCCAATCAATGCTCACAGGATAACAAAGTCTCTTTCTCAGATTCTCTAACTGTAACTTGTCACTATAACAAAATCCTTAAAGATGTGTCCCTCTGTGACTTAGGAAGAACAAAATTACTGTTTTCCAGTGGTGAAACACTTCTGGATACCATAATGATAAAGAACAGTATCAACCACCGAATGAAAGGAACAGAGACTCTACCGTAGAACAAAGGAACAGACAGAAAAAACTCCAGAACACCCATGAGAGCAATGCAGGCAGAGACATCAAAAATTAATGCTGAAAAAGGGAAAACAATAAAAGCAGAAGAGATTCAGTAAGCTGATTTTTTCAGGGGATGAAACAAAAATTAACACAGGTCCCAACTGTTTTACTTCTTTGTCTTGCAGCAGGTTTACCCCTAGGAAAGGTAACTCTCAACATGGCTTGTGGCCTTGCCTAGGACAACAGAAGCTTTCAGGGCTTAAAATAAAAACTAAACAGCAACAACAAAGAAAGAAGTCCCATAAAGACAAATTCCTTCACGTTATTTCCAGAAAAAGAACTCAAGAAGTAAATAAATACGTTTCAACAGAGCTGGCCAATGTTTTGCCTCCCTAATTTTGCAATTATTTCAGATGGCCTGGGATGGGAGACAAAAGTCACACGTATATGTTTCCAACTATCCTTCCTCTAATGATTTCAATATTTATCCAAATTGCATATATTATCCTCAAAGCCTGAAGTCCAAAACGTATTTTTCTAGAATATTAATTCCTAGAATGTGAAACGTTTAGCACCCACAGGCTTTTAAGCAAGTTTTTCACCTCTATAAAAAACACCATCAACAATTCCATGTTGTCCAGCTTTTCCTTTTTCCCTGAAAAATGCAATTACTCCGAGCACAAAACAATTCCTGAGCATCAGCAACCAGAGAAAGTAAAGCCCAGCAATAATACTTGCCTGCTGTTTTTGATATGCAGTATTTGGATTTATCTTCGATTCTAACAGTAGTGAACCTGAAAAAGGTACGAAGAGAGATTTACTGAACTCAACAAAACAAACATCTCCACACATCTCACACCACTGCCCACGTGCCAGCCAACAGACTCAGCTTAATCCAAATCTCACAGAAAATCCACAAGAACCGCCCCCTTTAAATACAATTTCCTAAAATAAGCCAAGTAAGACAAAATTAAACAGAAATATCCCTACTAAAATACATTTTTCTCTTCTAATTTAGTCCAAAATCCACTGCAGCACTCTTTTCTCCTGGAATCTGGTGCAAGAACCATCTTGTTTAGTGGTCTTTTAGGCCACCTATACAAATTCCAGCAGGTAACATGCTGCCCAGCATAAAAATATTTTTGCCCCGAGAAGCCACGTGGGCCACTTGCTTTTATTCCCTTCAGCTGCCCTTCAGAAGTGAATCATCCAGCTACTATAAACGCGGGGACTTTATCTTGTGTATGCAAGTAGTGTATGTCTCCTGGCAACAGCTCCCGAGCAATTTATACCAGTCTTAGGTGGTTTATTTAGCACATTAGCACCTGTCGACTGACAAAGTGGGGAGCACGTAACTCCCCCCTCAAAAAAAGACCCTTTAAGTTGACTTTAAAGTGCAATAAAACACAAGGGACGCCACCGGACTCGAACCCACTGAATTCCTGAGGGGGCAAAAAAGCAACAAACAACTTTTTACAGCAGTAAGAAAGGGAGGAAAAGAGCACCTCGAAAGCAAAGGATATTGCTCTGAAAGCGAACAAAATGTCGTCACATGTCACAGCTTCAGCTCTGTTCGTGGTGGGGAGCTGCAGCTGAGTCAGGGGAGGTTTAGGATGGATATCAGGGAAAGGTTCTTCCCCCAGAGGGTGGTCGGGCACTGCCCAGGCTCCCCAGGGAACAGTCACGCCCCCAAGGCTGCCAGAGCTCCAGGATAGAGAGCCTGGACAACGTTCTCAGGCACAGGGTGGGATTGCTGGGGTCTCTGTGCAGGGCCGGGAGCTGGATTAGATAATCCTTGTGGTTCCAGCTCAGCATATTCCGCAATTCTATGAACTAGGAGACAAAAAGTCTAGGACCACGGTAGCAAAGGCTGCTGTGGCTTGTGGGGGTAAGCAAACTTCACACGGAGCCGCAAGATACGGGAAGGCACGGAGGACAGAAGTAATAATAACACCAATAATCCTCCGGGGTCTCCCAAGGGAAGGCACCATCAGCCGAGTCCGGCGATGGTGGGTGGCAGCCCCGGCTGGCGGGGCCCGGAGCCGGGCGGGGGGTGAGGGGAAGCGGCCCGGGCAGCCCCGGCCACGCTCTCACCGTCCGACTCGGCGCGCACCAGCAGCGACATCCCCTTCAGCCGCTCCACGTAGCTGGAGGAGACGTGCCCGGTGCCCCTGTCGTCCCATTGCCGATCCTCGTTGAGCGTGTAGACCTTCACCCGCCGGCGGGTGTCCGACATGGTGCAGCCCCGGGCCCACTCCGCCTCCGCGGGGCCGATGGAGCGAGGGCGGCGGGGAGCAAGCGGGGCCGCCGGGCCGCTCAGGGGCACCGCGGGGCCTTTACCGCGCCGCTTCCCATGGCGAGTCAGCGCCGCCGCGCCCCGGCCCGGGCCTCGCTGGCGCCGCTCCGCCTCAGCAGCTACCACAGCGCCGCCGCCATCTTGTAACCCGGCTCGGGCCGCCTTTCTCTTCCTCCCCGCCCGGGCACGGGCTCCCCTCGCAGGGGCTACGGCGGCCGCCCGCTGCCGCCGCGCCGCCGAAGGGACGGCGGCCACAGGGGCGGGGCTCGCGCGCGCTCCCTCACGGCCCCGGGCGGCGCCGAGGCGGGAACGGGGAGGCGGGAACAAAATGGCGGCTGCCCTCACCCACAGGGGGGTGTGAGCACATCACTGCCTTTTAACGCCCACGGTGTCTAAAGGGGGAAATGGCTCACATGGCCCCCTGAAAAAAACTTTTTTTTTTTCTTTTTTTTAAAGTCTGTCCAGAAGCGGTGGTGCCACCGCTGACGAAGCACACGCCTCCCCCCTCACGCCACAGAAAGTGCCACCCACCGCCGTCACACAAAATGAGGGGCGAACTCCACACCCCGGCCAGGGTAAATTTAAACAGCGCATGCAACACGAACGGAGTTTGAATTTTTTAGGAAGAAAAGGTGTCCCGTGCATCACAAAACGGCAGAAAGGTTAGTGAGCGGCATCTCCTTACAGCAACAGCCATACTCTAACAATACAGTCTGTGCGTGCTTTGTACATCGGCACAGAAGGCTCCAAAGCTAAATTGAAGTTGAAGCTGCAAAATGAGAGAAACGTGCTTAATTAGCCCTTACACACACCGTACAATTTAAGACGGACCACTTGCCAAGCATCGTAGAGTCTGTAAATCTTAAGTGTTCCACACTAAACACCATCTACACGTTTCCTCTGTACTACAAATAAAAAAATAATTACATCTCCGTGCTTGCGTGGGAATAGGGCAAAAGGACACAAAAGCGTTCAAGGAATCAAGCTGTGTGAAACAGCGGGAAACTGGGGACGAGGGGAAGCTTGAATGCATCTCCGATCCCAATTTTTGAGGCTCTGAAGGGGAAGGAGAGGGGAAGGGCAAATGCTCCCGAGGCCAGGGTGTGCCTGGTTCCCAGACAAAGCCAGACTTTCCTGGCTCTTGCCTCACGGGGAAAGCAGTCACACCGGTATGGCTCTTATTTACACCACTGGCATTTCTCTGCTCTCAAATTCAATTGTCGTTCCAGAGGAAGGGAAAGAAAGTGTTTCCAACAAAAGATGCCACTTTAAGTAACTATGTGCAACTTTTCCAAACGTTCTCCAGGCAGATTTAGAAAACTTAACATCTAAGTAACATTCAAGTATCAGCTTTAGCTCTGACGTTCATTGTAACAGGCCTCTACGATTCATCACAGAGTCACCAAGAAAATACAAGATACACCTCTGAGAATTATCATATACACTTATATTTAGCTGTATATGAGCACACTTTGGGACATGTGCATCATTATGGATAAATGAGTCAGTAACTATAAAAAGACCATGTTAAGTGGTTTCAAAACCCTGGACTGAGAATCACATGAACCAGTCTACAGTCAGGTTCCACACAAGCCTTCCCTGCTGTGTTTTAGTAGCCTTTCCTCAAGGTTTTACACACTGAGCGTATTTCTACCTTAGGGAAAGCTCAATAAAAAGCAAACACAAAAAGAAACACAAACCCCCATGGCCACAGCATATTTCTGCCTCAGGACATCTGCTGCTCATGAACTCTCTCCCCTCCGCACGACTCCTGTGCATGCTTTTTAGCTCTTCAAACCAAATCCACAAAAATAAAATGACTTCTATTCACAATTAAATGCAGCACTTCTTGGGATATATAAAACAGCTAGAAACCACAGCAGAGGATTTTGGAGCAAGTTCTTATGGTGAAGAGCTACAGAAAGGAGATATGTGAATTAGAATTGGCATGAAAAACTGTTTCTCATGCTTTAAGCTGTGAAATAAGTCCATGATCTCTCCAGGCATGAACTCAATGACCTCTGTGGAAAAATATCACACCAGAACACACTGGGATCCCACTCACTCAGAAGTGCAGCTTCTCTCTGCCCAAAACAGCATCCAGGGGTTTATAAAGCCCAGCATAACCCCACCAACAGTACCCACAACCAGTAAGTCAATTCTGGAGGCTTTGCCTGGACAAGACAAGCAATACTTGTTGCCCCAACAAATGTTACATCCTGGATTCAAACCCAGGCTGAGACCAGGAAAGCATTTGGGTCTCTGCTCCCTAAGAGGCACAGAAAGCAAAGCAACGTTTTCCACTGAGGTGTTTCACCTGCCAGCAGCTCATCCTTCCCCATTACAATATCACGTTATCAATGTTGAGAATTCTCTGTTCTTCATCAAAACCAAGGACTTCATTGGGGTAGACAGCAGACAGAGCAACTCACAAGTGTCACAACATCAGCAGCTGAGAGCTCCTTTTTTATGTTTTCCAAAGCAAGACAGACAACTCATTCCTAAATCACCTGGTATTTCTTGGAGTGAAATTAAGAGACTCTATAATTCTCTCTGGCATGTAATCCCAGAAGTACAATTAGGCCAGCTCTTACACTTTTATGATAGCACTTGTAATATTTATTGATGGCATTTAGAGATATCCCAGCTCTTGACTCTTTGCACCTGCATGAAAACTTCAGACTTGTCAAATAAAGGCATTTCTGGCCCTCCTGACCTGCTGCAATGCTGCACCTGCCCAGCTTCACTCTCCAAGGCAATTCCTTTCAATAGCCCCATTTAAGACAAGTCATTACAGAAGCTAATTACGTTGAGCAGTAAGAAAAAGGAAATAAATCACTATTTCAAACACGAAAAACCAGCTGCTGTGGAAGGACTGAGCTTGTTCTGTCGAGCACTACAGACCCACCTGGTTTGCGACGGCAGCCGATCCCACCCGAGAGCCAAGCGCCTCCTGCCAGGCCCCTCGCAGAGCCCAGGGTGTCCTTCCCTCCAGGAAGGGTCACACCAGCACACGCTTACTCAACTCTTGCCTCCCATTGAGTGTCTCTCCTCAGGTAAGAGCAGCTGCTTTCTGCTCCTCCCAGACAGTTCCCAAGTGTGTTCTTTCCCCGCCCCTTCCCATAGGGCCTAAAGCTGGTTCCAGATGCAGAAAGCCAGGCTGACTGTACAGGTTCTGCCACAGCAACATTAAAGTCATTTTGCTCCTTTATCATCCATCAAACAGACAATGCCCCAGCACTGCAGCAGCTGCTTTACTCACACCAGCACCACAACCTAGCCTCACTGAAATGAGTGTACAATTAAGGGAGATAAACCTTGGAAAACCACTTAGATTGGGGAGGTCCATTTTTGGGAAGAGTTACCAGAAATGGGAACATCTGAACTTCTGTTCAGGGACTTTAGCATTGACCTACATAATTTTATTAATACTATTCATATGTAACAATGAGGTATCAGTCAACTGTCACAGTAAGAAGTGACATCTGAATTCTTACTAAAATAATAAGACAGCCCTCAACAAGGAGGAAAAGATTGCCAAGGAAATCTTTCTGCAGTCTTTCCAAATTTTTTCAATTTTTCAATCTTTCATGATGAAAGACACAAAACTACAGAGAAGCATAGCAGTTTTTTCTTTCTTCTTTTACACTTTAACTTAGAATTAAAAAGAAGAGTAATTTTTACTGTATATTCCCATTTCTCCTCTCCCCAGTGCTTTGTTTTTTCTTTCAGGAGGTTCAGAGCCCACTTTGCCACTAGGTGGGAAGTTTACTTTCTTATTAGTTCTGCATACAAATTGGTGAACACCAGAAGGACAACCCTGTTTGATTTTCAAAGTTTGTACCTCCCAGTAGAAAAACGAGTAGTTCTTGTGAGCCCCTGGGAAATGTTTTGAAGTCTAAAAGAGATCAGTGATGCAACATAATTAATAGAGGGATTAGGACACTCTTAATGACAGTGTTTTAGGGGAAGATTTATCACGTCAATTGTTCATTCCAAAATAAAGTATTTTCATTTTAATGTTTTAATTATGTATTTTAAAAGTCAGTGCTAACAAACCAAGGTAATAAGGGGTGATGTTTTAGCCAAGTTCCGCTCAGCTATTTTAGCAGGTCTGAACCTTTTGAAAGCAATGTATTGATCTAAAACAGCCTCCATCATGTCAAAGGTGATGCTTCTAAGCATTATTGTCTTGCTCAACATTCTTGTACACTGAAAAACCAGTAAAACTTCAGCCAAATGTGACTCTTGACCAAGTGTACAGGATCATTCCTTCTCCCACAAAAGAGCTGTTCAATTCTTACTTCCCATATTCACAGTTTTATTTTGAGTGGATAACTCAGAAAGCACTGAAATGTCTTCTCAGCCTATAAAATTCCATGTTCTTCTCATCTCAACCTTGCTACATAAGGTGAAGGTATTGCTCATTTCTGGTTTTATTTTACAGTTTTTAATCAATTTGAAGGCTCTGAAGTTCTAAGTCACCTTTAGAACATAAATAGTGTCTATTTTATAAATATGATTCACTACCATCCACCTGCAGATTCTTGTGAGGACATGTAGAGATTCCAGCAAAGGTCACTTGTATTTCCATGAACTATCACACCTTTTTTCCTGAAAGAGAGAAAATACTCTGTAACCCACTCATTATATCAAGGTATGAGATTCAAAAACACTTCTACAAAACAAGATTTTTTCAGTGAATTTTCCCTTCTTTTTGTGCTGCCAATCATTCCTAGAAGGTTGCCACAGATTGCCTTGAGTTCCCACTGGTGCTCTGGGCCTTTGCCAATCTTGATGTGTAACTTCTCCTGATTTTAAGGTCAGACACCTTCCTGCTCTAGCAGCTTTCTAAGAATAAGAACACTGCCAGAAATTTTGGGAAAAGTTGAGGCACAAGCCTTCAGCCAGTCAAATACATGCTGGAAAACTACTTCTAAAGAAGAGCTTTGGCTATTTAATTAATTGACCTAAATTTTCTCCACTAATTTACTTAAGAAAGCAACTCATTTCTTCTCTTCCTCTGCTCTGTTTGTTTTTTTAATTTAATAAAGAAATGGTGGCAAGGTAGAGAAAAAGGATATTGTGGATGAACAAATAAGTTGGCTTTGGACAGAGGAGTCTGTCCAGACTGCCTGAGACTGCCAAGGCATTTGAACAAATTTTCTAATATCAAACTTTTGACAGCTCCAGCACATGAAGGGCCAGTTGTTAACTCCCAACAAGGATTTCCTGCACAGCACTGAGGGTAAGTGCTCAGTACAAAGCCAGAGAGACACAATTGTTTAGAGCTGGAAAGCACAGTCCTGAGTCAGCTGGAGCTGCTCCTCAGCCTTAGGACTCACTCACCTGTCACTGGGATGAGGAGGAGGGCTGGGGAACAGCCCCTCCCAGCACAATGCTGTTCTTGTCAGTCAGGGTTTTCAGGGTGCTGCTGGCTGGGGACTGCAGAATTTTCCGTGAGAGCCTCATTCTGCCATCGGTGGGATCACGGCCAAAGTACTTCACCTGCAAAGGAAACAAAGCACTTTCACACTGACCAACCTAAAGAGCTGGAAATAGCATTTTCCTTAAAAGATGGGGGGGTTAGTTTTGATTTTTTATCAATTTGATGCTAGAAAAGTCATAAAAAGCTATCCTTTAGTCTATATTGCTGTCAAGTAATGTGGTGCCTACACAGCAAGAGAGACACTAAATAAATCTCATTGGAATGATCAGGCCTTTAACTAGCACAGAAAGGGAATCCATTAAAATCCATTATCCAAAATATTTTCTTCATAAACACTAAATAAATAAGTAGAAAGAAAAATCAAATGCTAAAATATGAACAGCATTTTAAAGTTAAAAAAATAATTACCTGAATTTCTTGTCCAACTTCTAATCCCAGGGCACTAGGGTGTTTAATCTAGAACACAAGTTTTTCAGAAATAAAATAATCAGAGTTCATTATAAAAATCCCTTCTTTCAGGGGTTCTTCATCAATCCCAGTGGCTCAGCACTGCCTTAGGAACAAGAGTTTTCTGAATATGACATAAAAAGGGTATTGCAGAGCCAAAGAACTTGGTGTAAAAAGGACTGCAGCCACCACAGAGTCGATTGTTTGCAGCTTTAAGCACAGGGCAGGCAGAAGGAAACACAACAGTGCTGCTAATTAACAGAATGAAACAAAACAGTGCTGCTAATTAACAGCTTCTAACCCAGACATGGACTGTGGAACGACAGTGAGCATGTTACAGTCATGCCAAGAGGTTAAAAAGAAATATAATTGCCCATTTTATACCTGTTTAAGGATGGATTACCTTTCTTTGATCCAGCTGTGAATTATGAAGTAATACTGGGGTCATGTTTGGATACAGTTTCACCATCACTCCAGCATCTCTGCAGCAGGACACAGCACAGTTATTTCAAAGTGCAGCAAGAAAAACCCACGTTTCACTCTGCATGTGGTCCCCAAAGCAAGCATTAGTAAACTTCTCATCAACAAAATTGTACTCATCCCTTTTAAAAAAATCTTTTATCCACCATAACATGTCCACTCATTTTTCCTCAACTGAAAGTGGACGAGAATTTATTTCAGGGCAGTATTTCAGTAACAGGTACCATCCAAAAAGTAATTTTTATGAGACAAATATTGCATTGAAAAGTGAAGAGCAAATTCATAGATGATAAAGGCCTTAAGTTTTATGNGTACCATCCAAAAAGTAATTTTTAGGAGACAAATATTACGTTGAAAAGTGAAAAGCAAATTCACACCATCTCTTTCAAATTCAAAAATGAAAAAGGCCTTAAGTTTTATAATTTAGAGACATTCTAAAAACTAAACAAGCAGCAAAAATAAAGAGTTTTATCAGGAAACAAAATAATATTTTCAACAGAAAAAATGTCAGAAATTTTGCAGGTGCCAACACCCCCAACATAAGTTTGGCACCTTTAAAAGTAATTTATTATTTCACATCATATTTAGGCATCAGGAACACAGCTACGTAAATTAACTACAACTCCAAAGCAGTTTTTATACCTTATTTCAGTTATTGTGGCTGTATAAATTGCCCCAAACTCCAAATTCACTTCTTGCTGTAGAAGAAGAAAAGCAAACAGTGAGGCACAAAGTCCCAAAGAGCCAAGTGAAAAAGTTAAAGGCAGAATTTTGGCCTTACATCATCTTTGCAGATCTCCCCAATAAATTCTCTGGCTTCGTGCATCGCCCCTGGCGTGGGAGCAAACACAGAATATGTCTCTTCATCCAGCTGGCTTACAGTCACACCTGGAAATGGGCATTGAGGAGAGCTTTTAGGTGCACAAAAGTCCCACTCAGTAAAGACTTGCACAGAGCAGAATGGTTTTTACACACTCATAAAGATCTGAGTTCTGGGCATTATTTAATCTTGTTCAGTTTAGGCACTGAATGTTGAACGATTGCATGGCCACCACCTGGATAAACTCGTGGGCCATAAAGGAACCAAAATTATTTTTATAATCCTTTAAAGGCAGGAAAAAAAACCCTGAATAAATGTTGAGGATTATGAATCGATTTCCCAGAGATTTTTAATAAAAATGGCATTAATAGCTGATGGAAATGAAAGTGTTTTGGAGGCAGAATGGTAAAATTCTTTGCCCCTCTAGAGTGGTTTTGTGGCCAGACCACACAGGCTTGCAACCAAAGAGAAATATGATTTTTCCTCCTTTTCTCCACCCCAATCCCCTCAGAAAAATTAACTGAGTTCATCAGAGCATTAAGGGTTTTTCAGGTCCAAAGCAGAGCATCTACCTGGTACTCTACAGATAGCAGTATTTTCATTTTTAGTTTGCACTGAGCTCAATACACAAGTCTGAAACAAAGGGAAACTCATCAGGATAAATTATCACAGAAATCAAGAATGTCTCACCAGTCTGTGCTTGAAGTTTTTTCAAATTATAAGCCCCAGGACCAACGAATCTTAATCTTTTAGATAATGGAACGTGGATAGTTTCTGAAAGAACATTTAAAATCCCTTTGAAATGCTAAATATAATCATCTTGAAAGCTATCACACAAAAAGGCACATTCCTTTAGCTTTTAATCTTTTACAGCTATCTGTGGTATCTGCTGAACATGGATGTAATTACAGGTAAGAACTGAAATAAATGAAGACACTTTGATGACTGTAAATTGCCTTAAGCCACACTGATTCTCTCATCTCTATCAATTCTGATTTTGTGAGAGCTTCACATAACTTCAGTCCAATTCTGTTTTCTGGAGTACAATGAAATAGAACAGTGCTGCCCCACATGGCAATAAAAACCCTCCCAAAAGATCCAAAACTAGCCAGAACCCCTCCACAAATTAAAAATAACCCCACAGGGCAAGGGCAAAAATATATAACAATCAATCCTTTAAAAAAAAGCTGTTTTAAGCCAAAGTTTATTATTAAAAAGATAATTCTAAGATAAAAGCTATGAATTCTCACAGTAACATTACCTACAACTGGTCCACTTTCTTTTCTGTTAGGTCTGGGTTTTGCCAGTGTTTGGTTCATAATTTGTAAAATCTCCCTCTTTGCAGCTAGAGGAAATAATAATTTAAAAAATCAGTAATTTTGTATATGATTAAAATAAATAGATGAAGTTTTTGTTATGCAGTAGAAAAACATTCCTTATCAACACCTGTCTCCTGCCTAGCTGGAGAATGTGAAGCTGAAAGTTTTCCAGCTCATTAAATCCTCATTAAACCATGGAGCTTCCTTCTCTCATGTGCCTCAGGAATATTTTAGCTGCACATGTCAGAATACAGATGGCAGCAAGTTTCAGTTGTAAATATAGCTGAATTTATGGGGAATGAGAGAAAGTTTGCTGTTATTTTTATAATATTATCCTGTTGGATTTAAACAAAGTCATGTAATGTGTGTTAGTCCAAATCATGCAATGTCTGAAGTTAATTTAAAGTTAGTTTGGAGCTTATTGATTAAGCCAAACCCATTTTATAAAGATAAAAGCTTGTTTTTTTCCACAATGAGAACAAAAAAATGAACAGTTTATTATTTAGTTTCATACAACTTAATACCATTTATCATTTAATATGATAAAATGAGTGCAAATCCAAGTATGGACCTACCTGTAGCTTGCTGAATAGCTTCCATCACAATTTTTATTGGTATTCCTGGCAGCTTTAGATCAACCTGACATGAAAAGAATCAAGTGGCATCAATGTCAGGAAAGCTTTTTAAGTACTCTTTCAAGAGTATTTAAAGGGAGATTTGATGTCCCAATACCTGCAGTGCTGTTATCCCTTTACTCGTGCCTGCCATCTTGAAATCCATATCTCCATAGTAATCTTCAATTCCCTGGAGCACAGACACACAAAAGTTGGAGTCATTTTATCCCAGTGTCACATCCCACTATACTAAAACTACAGAGGAATTACTTTTGAGACTTCCAAGTTCTCTTCAGCTTTATTTTGCTGTTCAGGATTAACACTCTTCCCTTGTCTCCTTAGAAATGAAGAGCTTTTGTGAACGAGTGTCTGATTTTGTGCTGCACTTTTTCCTCCCCAGCTACTCTTCCAAGTGCTCATTCTCCACCCAATATATTGTGTCTTTCACTAAATTATTAATCTTTTTCCTCCCATGAGGAAAGACAAAATTCACTGGAAGGAGAAAGCTTCTGAATGCTTAAATAACTAATAACACACACACAAAAAAAGAGAAACATAACTGAACATTTCACAGAGATTTTTCAAAATAAGGGAGGAATTAGGAGATAAACCAGAGAAGATACAACTGATTTTTCCAGTAGAATGAACTGGGTAGAAGGTTCCAAAAGAAGGCCAGGAGAGGTATTTTTCAGCAGTAAGCAGCAGCAATACCAAGGTGAGGAGCACTCACCAGGATGTCTGTCAGCAGACGATAGTCCTCAACATCCCCCTTCCCCTGAGTGCACTTGGTGATGAGGCCTATGGCCACACCTGCCACTGCATTTGATACTGGAACTCCTAAGAGGGGCAAAAAAATTTATATTTTTTAAGCCCTTGGTGATTTCCAGATCCTGTATCACATTATCACAGCAGTTTATCCTCACAAGTGCCATATTTTGTACCTGCATCCATTAATGCCAAACTTCCACCGCATGCAGAAGCCATTGAAGAGGAGCCTGGAGTTGGAATACAGGAGAAAAAGAGATTAAACACTGAAAAATGGGTCTCAGTATAAAGCTAGAGTTATTTTCCCCAACCTGTAGCATGAAAGTGCCTCCAAATACCATTTTATTAAACCAAGAAAGGTCCACTGTTCATGAATATATACATGCTTTTTATTTTAAGTATTTCAGGGAATAGTTATCAAGAATATTTAAACTGCAATCTATTATTTAACATGCCCTTAAGTCACATTTGTCAAACCTAAACTTTTTAAGAACCAACTTTAGTCTCTAGCACGAGGCTAAAAACAAGAAAATCCTAATACCATTTGATTCCAAGACTTCAGAAGTGACTCGGATTGTGAATGGGAAGTCCTGGGGAATAACTGGTTTCAAAGCTCGTTCTGCCAGTGCACCTGTTTAAAAAAAAAATACCAAGTGATCCATAAATAGAAATCAGATAAAATATTCAAACTTCATGGGATTTCTCTAGTCTGGCCTTACCATGTCCCAGCTCTCTCCTGTTCATCCCAGTAACTTTGCCAATCTCATTGGTTGCATAAGGTGGAAACTATGAAGCAAAAAATGTGCACACAGAAAATTAACCTGCATTTCATACACTTAGAGAAACATCTTTGAAGTTTTGGTGCATCTCAAGGTAAAAAAAAATTTAAATAAAATAATCAAACCACCACATGACTTCTATCAGTCACTTGGTTTGCAAACCAGGACCAGTTTAGGTAATGTTTAGAAAATGTTTTACTTCCACAGAACAAAAGAGAATAAAGTGGTTATAAGGTAGCTAAGAAAGAACACAAGAAGCTTCCTCCAAATAAACTTGTCAAACAACCTGGCAGAAATATTATTTCTGTCACAGAGATAATGGAACAAGATATGCCTGTTGCCTGTAGGAAATACTTTGGGCAAGCTCCAAAGGCTGAGAGAGATCCAAGATATAAAAGCATTTATTTACTACTGCTGTGGCACGTCAGCTGAACATATTAATGAAGTTTATTAAAAATAATAGCACAGGTTAATCCTGCTTTCCGTAAGAACCTGTTCTGAAGGAGCTCACCTAATGTTATGGCATTTAAAAGGCTCTATAAAATTGCAGTTTACAAATTATCTACTGCTTTTCAGGAAACCAGAACTTCTGTTCATATAAATTCAGGCATCAATGAGCAGAAATACATTTTAGCAAATCTAGAGCTAATTTATAACCTTGGAAGTGATCAACTGCACCTTTGAAAGCAAGACATGAAGCCCTTCTGGGAATCAAGCAGAAAGCTGTGACACAGGAAAACTCTCACCTCATAATGCAGCATGAAGTTTTTATCTTTTATTCCACTAGTAATTAAAAACAAGACCATGTCAAAAAAGGAGCAACCAAATATGTTTTACACACAAGTAATTCAAGCTAATATTGTTATGCTTACAAATGGACCCAGCCAAAAACCAACAAATCAATACATTTACCCAGTTACCAAAATTAGCAAACATGGACAAACTCTGCCAGGGTAACAAAGATTTAACTGCAGTAAAGCTGAGGCATTAAAATGTAAAAGCTCCCACACTGGGATTACATCACTGGGATGAAATCACTGAACTGTGGCTTTAAAGTGAACAAATCTCACTTTAGCCCTCAGCAGTGAAGTGTTCAGAGCACAAGGACCAGCTTGCTACATCCTAAATTAAATTCTCCCTGCCCCAAAGAAAAGAACACAAATATTTAAAATATATAAACCAGCCTGGATGTTACTTGTAGCACTCTCCAGTTTCAAATGTGCACCTATGGAATTAATGTCACCTTAACACAAACCCACTGCCAATACCTGTTAAAAACAGGCCACTTCAAAGTCCAGTTTTACACAATTTTCAGTCCTAATGAATCTATGTTAAAGCTCAAGGCACATTTATGAAATGTGATTAAATCTTATCACTACTGCCAAAGCACCAAGGTGTACATACCTCACTGCTGTGGAGATAACATCTGATTTCACACTGGATTCTAGAGAGTCAAATGTAACTGTACACAGAACCTAAAAGAAAAATGAGCTAAGATAAAAAATAAACCCCTCTTAAACACTTCCAGCCTTCACAACTTTTAACTGTTTATGAAGAATCAAAAAGAATTAGTTCAGCAGCAAATGAGATGCCATCACCTATCAATTGTACAAACATTTTTCCTCCACCACACAAACTTATTCATAATCTGTAAAGACCACAGAATCTTACAAGCAGTCACTTTAGAAATACTAATGTAATGTTCCTGAAGGAGGAGCCAAGAGCAGTTTGCTCCCTAAGAAGCATTTAAGGGCCAGGGCAGTCAGGATGTTGCTGTGCCTGTTTCCCACACAGACCTGCAGTGGGTGTTGTTTCTAGTGGGTAACAGAGGACAACACCAAGGAGTAAATCACTGTTTGCCACCCCAAGTCAGTGAGTAAGGAGTCAGGGCAGTGGCTGACAGCCTTCAAGCAAAAGGAGCTATAAAAATAGAGAAGGCCAAATCTCAAGTGCAATCTTAATTCAATCCACCCAACAGCTGACACTTCTGGCAAAGAAGAGGAAAAAAGTCATCTCATGATTGCAATTTTTTGGGTAAAAATTCCCTATTTAGTTAAGGTTGCACATGAAGTTGCTTTTAAAAGATTTCTCATGACGTGCACAATTCAGCAGTGCCCTACACACCAACGTACTTATCAACCTACACACCATCTCTACTTATTACTATTTAAAGGTGAAGAAAAAGGAAACCTGGCATTTAAATGAAAGACCCAAATATTTCAGCTTCTGATAATTCATTTATAGTTCCTGATGTTTAGGTGACACTACCTGTGTTTGACCTCTTTGAAATAAGGCTGATCCATGAAGCATTTTGAACATGTTCACTTCACATTTAATGTCTCTGAGGGAAGTCAAATCTCTCCGATCACACCTGAAGTGACAAAGAGAAATGAAGAGATCAGTTAAACCATAGAATTGGATTAAAAGCTGACAGAAGTATTACCAGTAGGAGTTTGACACACCCACCTTCTATATTCATTTAGAACAAGACTTCTAAAAATATCCTTTGAAACCACATTGAAAGATTCCATGATTTCATAAGGCTCAGCCTCCGGAAATTTTTCTGGGTAGAAAAAAGAAATTGCAACTGAAGTCAGAAAATTAATTTCATAGAACTTTTACTAAAATAGCATCCAACAAAGAGCACACTGTAACTCCAAGCAGTGCTACAATGAAAAATACCTTTCAGCTGTTCTTCTGTTTCAAGCCTTATCTTGTTGATTGCCTCATCTCTCGAAATCTAGAACACAGGATTTGAGTTAACTCTACAGGGCAGAACAACAAGAGAGGTTTGGGGTCTTGTTTCATTTAAAGATCTATAAAAATTTAAGGAATTAAAGACAGAACTGTCACACAAATTCAAAAATCAATAATCAGGTTGGAAGGGACCTCAAGGGTTGTGTGGTCAAAGCTTTTTTGGCAAAAGCACAGTCTAGACAGGATGGCTCAGCATCCTCCCCATGTGAATCCTAAAAATGTTCCATGCTGGGGAACCCACCACTTCCCTGGGGAGGTTATTTAATTTTCCCCAAGGAGAACATTGCTCTTGTGCCCAGTCAGAACCTCTCAGAAGTCACCTGTAGCCATTTCCCCTCATCTTTTCCATGTGACTCCTTGTGAAAAGGGTGTCTGCACCTCCACACAACACAGATATTCTGGTAGCCAAGAACTTCCAGAACCATTTATTATTACAATTACAAATAGATGCAGGGAAGGAGACAAGCTTAAATTACAGAATCACTGAGGCTGGAAAAGATCTTTGAGATCATCAAGTCCAACCTATGATCACAACCTTGTCAACCAGACCATGGCACATCCAGCCTTTCCTTAAACACCTCCAGGGATGGAGCCTAAAGAGCTAAAAGCTTAAAGAACTCAATCCTATTACAGTTTCATTATGATATTAATTAAAAAATAATTGTATCACGATTGATTACTTACTTTATCATGGCTTGAGTCTGTGAACACTGCATAGATCTTGTTACAAGCAAGTCTTTAGGGAGAAAAGGAAGAATTTTTGAAAACACATTTTAAAAGCCACTTCTATAATTAAGGGTTTTTTTGAGGACTAAATATTTGAAAAACATTTAGTGAAATATCAGCCTGGTATTTCTAAACACTGCTACATCTGCATTGCTTGTTCTGAACTCACTTCTTTGCCATTTCCACGATCTCTTCAGGAGCAAGAAATAATTTCTGGACAGTTCTCTTGACAACACCTTTCTCCTTCACCAGCTGCTGAATGCCCTGGATTATCTGCTGGGTGTGCTTCACCCCCACCTTGATGGCATGGCAGAAATCTTGCTGCAAGATATTCTCAGCAGTTGCTTCCAACATAACTAGCAATGGAAAGATAAAAATTAGGTGAATTCCTGGTTTATTGTTCAACAGCAACCTAACTCAACTGAGGAAACACAGATTAACATTAAACTCCATAAATATGAGGAGATCTACTTTACTTAAGCAGAAGTTACCTATCACTATTGTTTGCTCTTACTATTGTCTAAAAATATACATTTCAAAGATAAGAAAAACATAAGATTTCCAAGCCCTCAACAGACAAAAATGAACCTACTTACCAACTTGGCTTTGTGGAGCTCCAGCAACAACTAAATTTAAAGCACTAGAGGTCATCTCTTTTCGAGTTGGATTGATAACAGTCTCTCCATCCACCAGCCCTACCCTCACTGCACCTGCAAAGAAACTCCACAAAGTTATTTATTATCATAATAAAAAAGTCCCTTAAAGCGTCAGTTTACTTTGAAAGTTACACAGCTAATAACAATAATTAAAGCTACAGTCTAATTTTAAAATATCAGCATGTTGGCTGTATATTAAGAACAAATCTAGAAGACAAAATTATCTATTCTATTTTTCTTTTGGGTACTATTAGTAGGTAGGGCAAATAATGCCAAGTAGTATTACAAACAATGCTGCAAGTGTACTGCAGCTGAAAGGAAAATACAATTAATATTTGTCCTTGGCTAGGTCTTTTCTCTTCCCAGAAAATATTCACAATGAAATAAATCTCTTCTTGAGTTCCTCAAGGAAAAGAATTCTGAAATTTCAGCTATTTTCCAAACAACACCTTGCAATAA